>CM069452.1:11550282-11673546 GCA_035610835.1 Ophiura sarsii | reverse complement strand
TGAGAATCTGATTTGACAAATAAATTTTTTTAAAAATCACCATATTGTAAAAATATCAATAACAATTTGTTTTTAAAAATACAACAACAAAAAATTATTTTTTTGCTCCAAAAGATCCATTATTTTATTTTTAAAAAATCAAAAAAAATTCAAAAAAATTGGAATAAAATTGGAAAACAATTTGTAGTAAACAAAAATACCCAAACAAATTACACAAAAAAACATCTCAAAATAGGTCTTTACAAATGCATTGAAAGAATAAGACAGAAAATTACTCAATGCATAATAACGGATCAAATTGG
Organism: Ophiura sarsii; assembly: GCA_035610835.1. Classification (NCBI taxonomy): domain Eukaryota; kingdom Metazoa; phylum Echinodermata; class Ophiuroidea; order Amphilepidida; family Ophiuridae; genus Ophiura; species Ophiura sarsii. The sequence continues at coordinate 11,673,244 of CM069452.1, read as the reverse complement.
ATGCTTTACGCCAAGCCGAGTATTATATTGGTCTCCCTATGACTTTTTGTTTTAAAATATTTATGAAACTCAAAGCTCTACCAATAGGCCTATACATATGGGCTCATTCGTTCCAAGGACTTATTTCCAAGATTGTAGATAGGCCTTTAGTATAATACAGATTTTTGTGTGTGTGTGGGGGGGGGGGGGGGGGGGGGGCGGTGTCATAAAAATAATCAACATCTGAGTAGGGGGTTCATACAAATAATAGCTTTCGTTTAGGGGAGGTCATAAAAAAGTGTTGGGACGATAAATAAATGCAAAGACAGTCTTTGATAAATGACCATTTTGGGAGTGAGACGCCCCCTACGAAAGACCATGCCCCTCCCCTCTCCCCACCCCTTTAGCTGTCTTACCTCTTGGCACGTTATCAGCGTGTCCACAAGGAACCCATTTCCCGGCCTGGAACTTCCATTGGTTGGGGTCACTGAGTACCATATCAACGAAAACATTATAGTGAAGGTTTGGGTCCAGACCGCTCAGACGAAACTGCAACTGAGGAAAGATTCGTCTGTATAGGATGCAATGTAAAACATAAATGACATTATTTAACGATTTTAAAACCAATGGCACTTTTCCAACAGCGCCCGAGCGCGAAGCTATACATGTAGTTGCCGCCGACTAACACATTTTAGGTGGGGGAGGGGGGGGGGGGGGGGGGGGGGGGGGGGGGGGGGGGGGGGGGGGGAGGGGCTTGTGTGATATTTTCATACTTTTACCTATAATACATTTTTGTTTAGCTCTCGGGACCCTGGTCACTTGCCTGTTGAGCCACATGAAGGGCAGTGGATACAAATATCATGAGGGAAATGGTGCAACTTGAGGACCGTGGGCGTGGGCCTACTAAACTACTCACAAAAAGTATCGAAACACTTAGAAATGATCCAATACATAACGGATCGAAAAGGTATGCATTAATCGAAGCAAATAACCAAGTGCATAATTTTGTTCTGCGTATTTTGACACCTCGATCGTTGAGATACGATGTTGCGGAGCGGAGCTATTGTCATTTCAATGATCATGGGTCCAGTTTCAAAAATGACACTCATCCCTATTGAAAATCACGAATCTGATCATTCTAAACAGTAATGCAAACCTTTTTCTATATGATGATTGTCACTTTTGAAACTGGACCCACGACCATTGAAATGACAATAACTCCGCTCCGCAACATCGTATCTCATCGATCGAGATGTCAAAATACGCAGAACAAAATTATGCACTTGGATATTTTCTTCGATTAATGCATACCCTTTCGAGCCGTTATATATTGGATCATTCCTAAGTGTTTCGATACTTTTTGTGAGCAGTTTATTTTATAAGGTCACCGAGGGAACCTATTTTTCACCATTTCTAGAATACAGAGAAAAGATATTCTGTCATTTGAAATACTTATAGATAAACAACAGATAATAGGCATAGGGCCTATGCCTACTCAATGTGAAGGCCAGTCAATACCTCCATCAATTACCGCGATCGCGTGCAGGGGAAAAATCCCATCAGGTACTATTTCCCTGGCAGCTCCTCATCACTGGGAAATAGTACTTTATGGGAAATACTCCAAATATGTTACATTACATGATGTAGTATCCACTAATCAAATTACAGGAGTATTTATATAATATATTCTATGTATTTTCTAAGAAATGTAAATTTAAACTTCATGGCATTTATACGTAGTTCTACATAAGACCGGTTCAGAACCATATTTTGAGTTGATAAACAATCCAACCAAAATGGTTCCGAACTGGTCTTAGGTAAGGACTACATTGTTACGTAATGTCAAAACAATTCAGAGATATTTAAGAGATATTTATAAAACAATATTTCTACGTGGAAGCCAAAATGTTTCAGGAAGCCAAAATGTTTCAGGAATGACGTAGTTCACCGATGTGTTTATAGTAAACATGTTTGGCAAACAAACTTCTTGATAGCACCCGGTCATAGCGACCTAGATTTTCTAAAGAAACGGAAGTTTGTAATCCAATTTTATACAGGAGAGAGGTCAATGATCTACGCTATCCTTAATTTGGTAAAATCTTACTTCAGAACTTTGAGTACGGTAATTGTTGCATATTTTAAGCAAATGTTACACACAATTTGGTAGAAAATATTCATAATATATTTATTCTTTAGGAACCCTTTTATAGGAGTTTCAGGGAGCGCGACATACATGTAGCTATTTAAAATATATAACACATACAAATAGTCCTGTCATTTGATTGGCGGATATGCTACATAATGTGACATGACATATTTGAACTATTCCCATACTATTTCACGGGCATAAAAAAGTACTATTTCCCTGTGATGAGGAGTGCGAGGGAAATAGTACCTTTTTATGGGAACTTTTTCCCTGGCTCGCGATCGCGGTAATTGACCTTGACTTTATCGATACATTAAAGTCATGTTTTTGTTATTTTTATTTTTAATTCATTTACTTCAGAATTCAATATGAACATTAAAAATTGCAATTATTGTTGTTTCAACTCACAAAAACAGAGCAAATCTTGATTAAAATAATGTTAAAATATGTTGGAATACCACCCCTAACCATACGTATAATGCTGGTTACGTCTCAACCAGCATTTTTTGAATCGACGTTTCGTTGTACAAAGAGGGCTGATTTGTCTTAATCCTTTAGGTGTAAGTTCATACATGTAATAATACAATTGTAAAAATATACAAATCCCCGTTTTTATCATAATTGAGGGCACGGCACAGTCCAACACATCTCTTCATGCCCCTTAAATAAGTAGGCATAGGTCTATTATCTTTTGTTTATCATTATCAAGTATTTCAAATGACAGAAATATTTGTATGTTATATAATACAAATATTTACTGATCTATTATTCGGGAAATGGTGCAAAATAGGTCCCCTCTGTAGAGTGTAGACCGTGGGCCTACTATCCTCCACTTTTTAAGACGATCAGGACGCCAATGAATTTGACAGCTTGGTCACCCGGCATAAACCTTTTTGCGCGCGAAGCGCCTTTCTAGAAAAATTAGGAACCCTCCTGCAACCACCCATACCCCAAATTCATGACACATGAAATTCTCAAAATAAGATATCCTAAAATAAATAAACTCCGGCCCAAACAATTCTGATTGGCTATGAATCACACTACATGGATCCCAATTTCGGTGTACTCCACTGACCATACATAATGACCACCTAATTGAGTGACAAACAAGGACCGCCCGATATACTGCCCCCTGAACTTGAACCCCGTCTGTGAACGGCCTAGATATTTATGCTGGTCATTATCATGTGTCAACATTGGGACTGGTCAGTCAACATTGACCAACATGATTGCAGGCTTGAAAGGTGAATGACCTCAAGAGAAGGAAGATTCCTATTTCCGGTTTGATTTTCTGTGGACCGCCCCGTCCTTCCTCTGTGAAACTCGTGTCTTTATCACGTTTTTATCAAAGTTGTATTTTGTGTGTCGAAAGATATAATATGCACAAATTCCTGTTACATAGGCCTACCTATCATTTGGAAGCAGAGGATGTCACTCAACCTTAATCAAAAAAATTAAGTCTTCAATTTTGATACTTAAAAAGTTATCAAATGGGTGATGACATTTTCAATTATAATAGGCAAATATGTATCTGGATGAACCTTTAAAGTGGGTGTCTTATTCATTGGCTAGGAACACCATAAACACTCGCAAGCTATAAAAGTGTTAGTTTTAACAAATTAACGTGCGTGGGTTTTCAGACGTATGAAAACGAAAGTCCGCAATCATTACAAGGATCAGAACTCATTGATAACTTACGACCGTCTATACTTATGTAATAATTAATCATTGGACACTTTTGTTACTCATGTATTATTCTGAACTGATTACCGTTTTACTACCAACCAAGAACATACACTCGTCCAATATTGACACCCCTCATCTTTATTACTACATACTGTTATACTGTAGGCCTACACAGTAGTATCAGCATGATGCATGAGGTTCAAATTTGATAAATATTACCTGAGAAAAAATCCTTCATTACATGTATTCCAATGCATGTGATCATTACATGTAATGCCATGCATGATGAAATCAAATAACCCGCCTATGCACATTTCCCTTTCATTGTAACACCTTTATTGCGCATGCTAGGAATATCAGTCGCACACCAACTTTAGATTTCAGGGGCAGGGGGAAATTGTGAGCCCTGAAATAGTTGGACACATCTTGCTGAACAATATTTTGAGTTCAATGGTTAGGTTAAAGGGGCATTAAGAGATGTGGTGGAGGCAGCGCCCTCAATTACAAAAGTATATGATAAAAACTGGGATTTGTATATTTTTACAATTGTATTACATAAGGATTAAGAAAACTCAGCCCTCTTTGTACAAGAAAACGTCGATTCAAAAATGCTCGTACAGCCGCGATGAGCATTTTACGTCCGACAGTATCCCCCTGCAGTACGCGTGATACATAACGCGAACCATATTTGCATAGAGGGCGTTTTTATATAAATAGCGATGATATTGTTTTAATAAAGTTTTGCTGTGTTTTTGTTAGTAGAAACAACAATAATGGCAATTTTTATTTTAATGTTCATCTTGAATTCTGAAGTAAATTTTTAAACATTTAAAATATTCAACACCACTTAATGTCCCTTTAATGTCCCTTTAACTTATATGCTGGTTGATTTAAGATCATTTTCAAGTATAGTTTTTGACTTCTCAAACTTGACCCTATTCATAAGAACATGATTCCATTGACTATTTAAGATGATCTGCATTGATGCATAATCAAATTTGACCCCTATGTGACCTTTGACCTCTGGTAGTTGCTTACAATGGAGAGTTGAGACCAACCCTAAGAATATGAAATGTACACTGTAATATTAAACGCTGTTTAAAATTGTAAACAACCACAACCACAAGTTAACCAGTGAATCGCTCAACGTTGTTTAACATTTTAAACAATATTGCTCAACAATTTAATTTAAACAAGTTGATTAAATTTTGAGCAACATTGTAAACAACATTGAGTGATTCACTGGTTAACTTGTGGTTGTTTAACATTTTGTATCAAAATCACTTTTTTGGCTCAATTTTGTTCGGACAACATAAGAAAATCATCTACCTTTAAAACAAAGCCACTACGAACACACAATGACATAAAAAATTATCTAAACTAATATAACGCTTAAAGAAGAAAAAACAAGTTTTTGACAATATGCTATGTTCATTGGGGTCCAAACATTGCATCCATAATCATCGAAGCCGGAGAATTTTAATACATAACAATTCGATGAACACAACAAAATTAACCACTAATTATTCGATGTCGATGATCCGATTTGTTCACATTTGTATTTGCTATGATAGGTGCATCGTAAAGCATCTCAACAAAAAAGGGCTAAGATTTTGCAAGGCTAACAATAAAAACAATCTAAATGTGGATGGGGGAAATGGATCGGATCAGGTTAGACTAGAGTAAGACACCTTTGGTTGATGAACATTATAGAAGATACAAATACCTTTCAGTTACACATATAAAATGTTGTGTAGACCTAGGCCTATATAAATATTATACTAACCTTCCTTGCTTTGTTATTATCATCTCAGTCTGATGTTGGTGGAATTTAGTCCATAGCTCTCTATTGCACAGGTAAACCGCAGCCTTCCCGTGTGGGATCATGTTGGAATGTGGAATGCCTTCTGGATGGACTAACTGATGATCTTGAAGATCTTCCTGGTGGTTCATGGACGGCTGATTTAGATCACCATCGGTTGGTAGGAATTCTTCTTTCACGACATGGAGTGGAGAGGTGCCGTTGGGGTCCATGTGGTGAGGGAGGTCTGCCGGTACCTGGTGATGACTGTGTGCCGGGGGTGGTAGCCTGTTTGGACCAGCTGAAAGATGGGGTATAGGGTAGCTACCGGATTGAGAAACGACGAAGCGTGGATGAGGGTAACTAGGCGCAGATGGAGCACCGTATCCATTTGGAGGAATCCCATTTGGAGCAGTCTGGTGAGATGAATAATAGCCATTGGTTTGGTCATGTTGATGTAAGACTGGATAAGGTGGATGTCCATTCTCGTCTCTGTTGATCTGCTGGGGTGGATCTGATTTCTGCTGGGTAAGAGTTACTTCTTCTGAGGAGGTAGTACCATTGTTTGATAACAGTTTATGAATGGAGAAATTATCACCATTGGAGGTGTCGCCATCGGCAGGTGGGATAACATCAGCTGTTGGTTCCTGTGAAGGCATTGTGATAGCACTGGTAGGCGTTGATTCCTTTCCCGTCGACAGATCGAGAAAAGGTGCGAGGTGTTGTTGTTGATCGCGTTGTTGTGTACCAGGCTGTGAAGAAGGGAAATCGTCTCTCATTGTCACCCAAATTGTCACTTTATAACAATAAAGTGCCAATGAAACAGGTGTAAAAACTTGAAATACCTGATACAGCTGTAGTTTAATTCAGTAGATAGGGAAATGTTGATGTCCGATAGGTCTATGGATACGTTAGGCTGTCACAGGTCTATGTTCGCTAATGAACAGTGACAGCGATGACAAATTAACAAGAAATTACGTGATAAATAGCTGATAATTGATCGACCCAACCCCTTGCAACCTTCAAGAGTGAATGGTAAATGCTGATTGGTCCGTTCTCAAAGTAGCCCGTGGACCGTGATTTGATTGACGTGTAGGCATTTATAAGCACCCATTGGGGTATTCTTTCTCAGGGAATCAAACATAGGGATTACTACACTTGACCGTTTTATTGGAGTGTCGGTCAGTTTGTTCCTTTTATTGAATAGACAGTGGTGTACAAATAGACATAAACAATAACTACAATAGGTCGATCACAATCATAAGAATATGTGTGGGAAATAAAAGTGATGGACCCACCTTTGCCAATTACCGATGACTCTCATTTAAATAGATAGGTTTGTGTTTTGTTTTGTACCAAATTTTAGTATTATTTATAAATAACTTTTGCTCGTTTCAGATGAGATAGGTGTGAAGATTTAAACTTGCATTCATTTAATTCATATATTCATGTACATAATCTGTTTCATAATTGAGTTGGTTGGTTGGTTGGTTGGTAGGTTTGTGTTTTGTTTTGTACCAAATTTTAGTATTATTTATGGTTTAATTTTAATCTTTTCGCATATCTTTTAAATTATAAATAACTTTTGCTCGTTTCAGATGAGATAGGTGTGAAGATTTAAACTTGCATTCATTTAATTCATATATTCATGTACATAATCTGTTTCATAATTGAGTTGGTTGGTTGGTTGGTTGGTTGGTTGGTTGGTTGGTTGGTTGGTTGGTTGGTTGGTTGGTTGGTTGGTTGGTTGGTTGGTTATTTATTTATTTATTTATTAGTATATTTATTTATTAGTATATTTATTTATTCATAAGTATGTAGGCTATTTCTTTTTAAAAATTTTAAATCTAATTTTATTTTTATTTTTTATTTTTTAATATTTGTTTATTTAGGCAAAATAAAAATAAATGCATGATTTGCGTCCCCTCCTGCTCCTTTTTGGGGTCTGCTTCAAATTTCTTTTCTTTTTTCATTATTTCAGTCATAACCTTTTTGTTCAGGTGTTTCAAAGTTTAAGCAAAGATTTTGTACTAGAAAATCTTTGGTTTAAGATATAACAGCTTTGTTTCTTTCTATGGGCGCATGGTTATTTGGCAAATTTTGTTTGTGCCCTATCTGAACGGCCAATAATTTTATGATGCCCCCTTCTTTTTATTGTGTAAAATTAGTAATGGCAAGCGTAGCGAGTTGGAATTTTTTTTACATAGGCCTATTTATACATTTTGGGTGGTTTTGTGAGTCTTTATAACCCGAACAAGTTAGAACATTCTGAGCAGAAACGTAATAATTGAAACGTTCTACTTTTGTGAGCATTGGTGCAAAGCAGAGATGAGGTGAAAAGCATGCAATAAATCCCATTTTTAAATCATGAAATTGGATTTTGTAACATTATACACCCTGTGGATCTAATGTCTCGACCATTGATGATTATGATGTTTTTCCACCATATCGTCGATTTGCTGTCCAGAAGCCGTCTCATAGTAAAAGTTTTTGAAGTTGATAGGTTTTAAAAAAATATGCGCGAAGCGCAGAAAAAAATGGCATATACACTCCAAAATAGCTTCTAAAATCACTCCAATCACCACCATCTTTATAGTTTAAACAAATTTACACAACCCCCCTGTTCAAGAATAAAAAGTTACATGACCCCCCCCCCCTATTTCAACATATGAAAGTTACATGACCCCCCCCATATTTTACCCAACCGCCCTCCACCATAAATAATGAACGGTCCCTTATAAGGTATATCTATCTATGCAGCAATGGAAATACCCAGTCAGTAGGGAGGTCACGCTGCATGTCATATTTTGTTATACGCAAGATAAAAATTCCTTTAAAAAGGAATGGGCGCTCAAATGAACATGTTTCATTTGATTAATTACAATATATTAAATAATAAATCTAGATAGGACTTTTGATTGATTACAAATTATATTAAATATAATAATTTGGTCCTGAAGAAGTCAGAGCTAATCCTGACGAAAGTGTAAAAGTCTTAAACTTGTCCGTCGGCGTACCCGTTAAGCACTATACTCTATTTGGCTTCCTCTGGACAGTGGCGTAACTTACCAGACGCACGCGTATGTATATTCCGCCTTTCAACGCTCATGTGTATTGATGTATTGATCAATCAATCAATCAATCAATCAATCAATCAATCAATCAATCAATCAATCAATCAATCAATCAATCAATCAATCAATCAATCAATCAATCAATCAATCAATCAATCAATCAATCAATCAACCAACCAACCAACCAACCAACCAACCAACCAACCAACCAACCAACCAACCAACCAACCAACCAACCAACCAACCAACCAACCAACCAACCAACCAACCAACCAACCAACCAACCAACCAACCAACCAACCAACCAACCAACCAACCAACCAACCAACCAACCAACCAACCAACCAACCAACCAACCAACCAACCAACCAACCAACCAACCAACCAACCAATCAATCAACCAACCAACCAATCAATCAATCAATCAATCAATCAATCAATCAATCAATCAATCAATCAATCAATCAATCAATCAATCAATCAATCAATCAATCAATCAATCAATCAATCAATCAATCAATCAATCAATCAATCAATATTATTACATCTGTCAATAGTCAATCATTTAATGATTTATGAATTCATCACTTCATTTATTCATCATTCAATGTGATTGATGAATAAAGTAATAATTTTAAAAGCGACTTAATCATATTATTACTAATGAAAGTTTAGTGGAGAACTCAGCAGTTTGGAATTGAAGACTCCAACTTTCCTGGTGTTTATATTATACCCACGTACTAAACTACCAAGACCAACCCACTGATCTCTGCATGTAAGTAATTCATAATTGAACCAGTCAGTATTAGACCTACAGATGAGTTGATATTGAACAGCGGACTGCGTAAACTACAACTGTACACCGCCCCAACCCACACCTCTCAATGCCCTGTACAACAGGTACAATGTACATGCAATGCTTTGCTATTATAATACATATATGCAGGCTGCATTATAGCTGAGATACTGCACTGTACATATTCATATCGAGAATGTAACCGAGCGTAACTATCTCCATCCTTTATAACGAGCGTGATATTCAGCCTCGGTTATAGTTCGTAAACGCCGATAGCACTCGTACACTACAACTTAACATTTCACTGTTACGTAAATGTTAGTAAGAGACCATCAGTAAACATGGCAGCCTCCATCTATAATATCTAGAAATACCAAATTGTGGAAGTTTTCGCAAACTGAAGACAATACAAGGGCTCCCGCCGTAGCGGGCGCCCAAAAACAATGGAGTGTCAGTGACTGCAATATTTGCTAGATACAGCTTCGGAAAATGGTCTATTTGGGCATCTCACAAACTGAGAAACGTGCTAAAAATCATGTAGAATTTTAGAGGAGGGTCAATAACATCTGCAGAACGGTAAAATGTATAGTATTAAACACGTTTTGTGACCAAATTTATGTCGTAAAATGTTGGAAAATTCACGTTTTGAAAATCTGTGGTCTTCGAAATTTCAGGAATCCTAACTCATTCTAAACCTCACCAAATCATGAAATGAACCCTCGTCTACAAAAAATTCCATGTACGTATCGCTCTATCTGCTTGGAGATAGCGAAGACCACGGAAACTTTATAGCTTCATACCACGGAATGAAATCCGCCATTAGGCGCCATAGACATTACATGGCGAACATCGTACAGATTTGCACTGCAGTCCTCTGTGTATAGGGAGTTTTGACAATAGCAAGGTCGTTCGACTATTGTGTTTGTGCATGTTTGTGACCACTGACCCCGTTTAACAATCTTCATAGCTTTCATATAGGGCTTGCGTGACCTAACTATTGACTGTACCCACATAACTTTCCACTAGACAGTCCCGGGGTAGACAGTTCAGTTCCGGGTGCGTATTCTCTTTGAATCCAGCTTTCGGCAGCTTGGTGCTAAGCATTGGTTTCCAGTTTCCAATACGATTTATTCCGTAAAATATATACTACCGGGTTCCAAATTGTCGGTTCCTTTCATCTATGCTTAGCACCAAGCTGCTCAAAATGAGATTCATTTTCTTTATGCAACTATAATGGGATGCATAGACGACACATCGCTACACGGAATAAAGCGTAGTAACACAATGGGATGCATCCCGTTATAGTTGCAGAAAGAAATTAAGCTCCCGGGGGTAGACAGTCCCGGGGGAGACAGTCCCGCCCGGGGTAGACAATCCCGCCCGGGGGTAGACAGTCCCGCCCGGGGGTAGACAGCCCCGGGCAGTGGCGTAGCTGGGATTTTTTTCATGGGGGGGGGGCAAGATTTCTAAAATGTTCGTAAAAGGTTGCCCCCCCCCCCCCCCCCCCCCTGAGCTACGCCACTGGTCCCGGGGTAGACAGAGAACACCTCATAATAAAGGGCGAGTGCTTTTGCCTCCCGCGGGACGCGATTATTTTTTTCGTACATCAATTTAACCAAATTTATTTATTCCGTTTTAATACGAAATAATGCAAAATTCACTGAATAAAATGATTTTTTAACATTTTTAAGGGGGCTGTGCACCTTCGCATAGCCTCCGTAAAACTGCCGTAACTTCTTCATTATTCATTTAATCTTAATAAAAGTATACATTTTTTTGCAGGAAAGGGTTCAATGAATCCAACTATGATCATGAAATTGACCATTTTGGAGAAAATTATAAAAAACATGTTTTTTGACCCATTTTAGGTTTGGAAAAGATAACTCAAAATATATTTTGTTAAATTTTGTCATACTAGTTTTATTATATTCCTCATGCAATTCCCTAGGAATCAGGTTTTTTTTAAATTTTTACTTTATTATTTTTTGAATTACAGACCAAAAAGTGCCAAAAAAACTGTTTTTTAACCTCCAAAATCGTGAAAATCACGTTTTTTGGTAAAAAATCATATTTTTTTTGCACTTTTTGTTCGATAATTCAAAAATTAATTAAAGTAAAAATTTAAAAAAATATCGTCACAACAGCGAACGCAGTGGAGCGTATTGTACGACTGGAGGATAAAGTCTAGTGACAGCCCCCATAAGACTTAGGGCTATTATTCAATCTTTTGATGTAAGACATAATATTCAATCTTTTGATGGGGGGACTTAAGGAAGTTTTTGACTTGATTTTTTGAATTTTGTGAGTGCTGTAATTATTGAACTATTAATCAAATGCATATAAAAGTATACATTTTTGGAAAGGAAATGGATCAGAGAATCCAAATTTTGGGTCAATTTTGACCAAAAAAGTAGATTTCTTTAGAAAATCACAAAATTCACTTTTTTGACCCAAATTTTTTTGAACAAAGCTAACAAAAATAATTTTGAGTAAAAAATTTCAATATCACTTTATAATGATGTTAAGATACTAATGAAGGGACGATTTTTTTTTTTAAAAACCTAATCTAATATTTTTGAAAATTTTGACCAAAAAGTGCCAAAAAACGTGAAAAAATTGATTTTTATTTTTTTTTACACTTTTTTGTCAAAATTTCAAAAAATATTGGATTAGGTTTTAAAAAAAAAAAATCGTCCCTTCATTAGTGTCTTAACATCATCATCAAGTGATTTGGGCATTTTTAACTCAAAATTATGTTTGTTAGCTTTGTTCAAAAAAATTGGGTCAAAAAAGTGGTTTTTTGTGATTTTCTCAAAAAATCAACATTTTTGGTCAAAATTGATGCCAAATTTGGATTCTCTGATCCATTTCCTTTCCAAAAAGGTATACTTTTATATACATTTGAGTCATGGTTCAATAATTAGAGCACTAACAAAATTCAACAAAAAACTTCCTTAAGTCCCCCCTTAAGGGCAGTGTCAACCCGGCACTTGTTTCAAAAATTGAATTTCATATTTCTCTATTATTTAATACTTTTATATGTATTCTATCATTACCATCATAAATAACTAATCGGAAGCGATGATTTCCCGTTCTTTTGGGTGGTTTTAAATTGTTGTTTTGGTAAGTTTGAGTCAGGAAAAGGCGCATGGTTATTTGGCGGGGATTTAAGCGGAGTTCCGCGCTTTTCAAATGCTGCGACAGCTGTTCGATCATTGCGTCGCGCGCTGAAACTTCCCGCGCGTAATACTAGACGCGCCGCTTAATGTCCGCGACGTAGACGCGAAAAACAAAAGAGCGCAAAACAATGTCTAAAAATGTAAACAAAGGCCAATCTTACGATCATTTAAATTTCAGTTTTCTTCCAATTTCTTCACATTGTGACAATATAAATTGAATCTGATAGTTTATTATGATTGTTCATAATAGTATACTCGCTTTTTAGGTCACACACCCGTGTATTCCGTGAACATTTAGCTTTAAATGGTGGAAAATGTCAATATTTTTACTAAATCGATGTTTTCTTGAAGTTCAAATTTGAAGGAATTTTACGAATTTTCAGACAACATAACTAAAAATATATCAAACTATCAGGTAAGCTTTTACTACCATTGTAGAGGACTTTCAGCGCTAGGAGGCTATTTTTTATTTTTTCGATTATGGATTTTAAACTCGAGATATGCATCCATTTCTAGCGAAATGTATGCAAAAAAACACGACTTTTACACTTTGCCTATGTTTTTAGCAATATTTTCAAAACCAAGCTTTATTTTGGAAAAAGAAAAAATTGCCTCCTAGACAAAATTGTTTTGTTTACAAAAACGTATATTAGAACAAATTACCATTTTTTATTTTATAGTTATGCTGTCTGAAAAATTTGGGGTAAAAAAATTGCTTTTTAGTTCATTTCTCAAAATTTAGTTTATTTGGTATCACATTGATATCACCATCGGATTCCTTATCGCATTTCCTTTCTAAAAATGTGCGGGCCGGGAGGGGACAGGGAGGGGGAGGGACGGGTGGGGTACGGGAGATGGTTAAGGTTTAGGCAGGCGGGTGCCACTGTACACAAGCTCCCATTGCCGAGATTGAAGCCGCAGTGTGATAGCGCCCTCGATTTACGAGTCACATCGCGCGTCTAAATTAATTCACATTAAGCGTCTCATGTGCCTTATATTAGGACTTTCGTGCTGTCAATCATGGCGTTGTCAAGATAGCGCCCTCCTTTTACAAGTCACATCGCGCGTACTCACGCCCATGTGCCCTTATATGGGAGGCTCTTGTTTTGCGATTCGAATATCCCCTCCCATTATATACTCTCCCTGGTTTAGGCCTTGGTGTTGAAATATGCCACGGGGCGTGTGCGGGCGGGGGGTAATTTTCAATTATTTTTTTTAATTAAAAAACTTTTGAATTAGGCTACAAAACCTTTTGATTTAAAACAAAAATGTTTTAAATATTGTTCTATTCCTATGTGTTTCGTTATAAATGTTCAACACTTTATTTTTATAGGTGTCTATCTGGTAGGCCCTACTCCCTAGCGGGAGAGCCCGTCCGCAGGACGGGCGTCCCGCTAGTTATTAACAAAGAGAATATACAATCTTTTTATAGAGAATAATGTAATCTTTTGATTTAAGGGTGATAAACTAATTATGTCCCTTGTTATCCTGACAATCTGAGAACAATCCATCTCTTGAAAATGAAACATTTTACCAATTTTGATTAAACATGTTTTGTATGTCTAATGAAAGGGATGATTTTCTCAAGCTGGCAATTCAGTCATGGATTTCCCTATAGGTACGAGTCCACATTTATGCAGGCATCAATGTGCATCTTGAACCTACCCTCCTCAAGGTTAGTCAAAGATTAGATGCCTAATCTTTGCCTATACTCTGTTTGGCCATCTCGAGACAGTGACGTAACCGCGTATTCTACTAGTTGCATCACATAACGCGCCCGCATAATCGCGGCGCTGGCGTACAAACACGAGCGTTGAAAGGCGGAAGATGCTCACGCGTGCGTAAAAGCTGCGCCTGTTCAATTACGTCACTGTCTCGAGATGGCCAAACAGAGTATAGTAATATTTTTGAAGAGGTGAATCTTGAACCAATTTTTACTTGGGACAGGTGAATCTATGGCGAATCTTCACCTATATTTCAACTTCTCCCACAAATTACTATTGAACGAACATGGTGCACTGAGGTGAATCTTCACCCTACAAATTGCAGGATAGACCTAATCTTGACCTAATTTATCCTGAAGAAAAGTGAATACAGGTGAAAGCTTGAGGAGGGTAAGTTCAAGCAGCACATTGATGCCTGCATTAAGGGCAGTGTCAACCCGGCACTTGTTTCAAAAATTGAATTTCATATTTCTCTATTATTTTATACTTTTATATGTATTCTATCATTACCATCATAAGTTACTAATCGGAAGCGATTATTTCCCGTTCTTTTGGGTGATTTTAAATTGTTATTTTGGTAAGTTTGAGCCAGGAAAAGGCGCATGGTTATTTGGCGGGAAATTAAGCGGAGTTCCGCGCTTTTCAAATGCTGCGACAGCTGTTCGATTATTGCGTTGCGCGCTGAATCTTCCCGTGCGTAATACTAGACGCGCCGCTTAATATCCGCGACGAAGACGCGAAAACAAAAGAGCGCAAAACAATGCCTAAAAATGTAAACAAAGGCCAATCTTACGATTATTTAAATTTCAGTTTTCTTCCAATTTCTTAACATTGTGACAATATAAATTGAATCTGGTAGTTTATTTTGATTGTTCATATTAAATAGTATACTCGCCTTTAAGGTCACACGCCCGTGTATTCCGAGAATATTTGGCTTTAAATGGTGGAAAATGTCAATATTTTTACTAAATCGCTGTTTTCTAGAAGTTCAAATTTGAAGGAATTTTACGATTTTTCAGACAGCATAACTAAAAAGATATCAAACTATCAGGTAAGATTTTACTACCATTGTGTAGAGGACTTTCAGCGCTAGGAGGCATTTTTTTATTTTTTCGATTATGGATTTTAAACTCGAGATATGCATCCAGAAAGTGCCAAAAATGTGATTTTTTAGATAAAAATCTCATTGTTTCTCACTTTTTGGTCAATATTTTCAAAAATAGAATTTTTTAAGCAAAAAAAAAAAGGTGCTTCCTAGATAATTGACTTTAGATGATTTTGGTGAAATATTAAAATTTTAAATAAAAAACTGATTTTGTTAGGTTGTCTGAAAAATTTTGGCGCCAAAAAAGTGATTTTTGGGCAAAAATGTAGAAATCACTTTTTTGGGGGAAATTTAATACCAAATATAGATTCTCCGACTCATTTCATTTGAAAAATTGTATACTTTTATGTACATTAAATTATTAGTTTAAAAGTTACAGTGCTTGATAAATTTCATATATTTAGGGTTGACACTAATCCCTTAACACGCCCTAAAAAAACCTTTGAATGACAACTTTATGGTTTCCCAGTTTGTTCCAATGTTCATATCATTTAATGTATTGTTCTCACATTTAACGGAATGATTATAAGAAAGTCGACTCGGACCTAAATCTTAAACATACAGTGCAATTTATCCATACGATTGGATTAATGACAAGGACACATTTAATCTTAGTTATATTTTGAAATTTTAATTTAAAAGTAAACTCTGTTAAAATGTCGACTTCAAAATGTTAAAAAGATATAGTTTATGATTGCAATAAGTGTCTTTTATATTCGATAAAAGTCATTCTTGGTCAAGAATGAGCGAAGCGTTTATCGCTTGCGGCTAGCGCTTCTCCGTGGTGACCTGCGACGCTTTGTGGCAGCTGGTTTCCTGGCAGCAGACCGGCTCCTTCTCTTGGGTTTTGCCGCTGCAGCTCGTCGTGGAGTGCGTGCTTTCTTTGCTGCTGAGCGTCTTCTGGATGTGGATCTCGCTCTGGTAGCTCTTGCTCTGGAGGCGGATCTTTTTCTGGACGCAGCTCTCGCTCTGGACGCAGATCTCGCTCTGGACGCAGATCTTGCTTTTGAAGCAGATCTTGCTCTGGAGGCTGATCTTGCTCTGGAAGTGGATCTCGCTTTACTGGCTGAGGCTCGTCGAGCGGTTGCTCTGCGCGGGCTTCTTCTACGTGGACTCCGGGCACGACGTGCAGTTGCTGGCTGTAAATATTAAAACAGGAAAAAGAAATATGTTATGTTAAATAAAGCTGAACGAACACAACACACATCAACTGCGTTACAAACGCCGCCACGGCCATCCAGTGATTCCCGGTATGTGTTCACCGCGCGAGGTGGCCGCATCGTGAAAATGTGATCGCATGATGCGCATAGCATTACGCGGCTCGTGGAAACCCTAGTACTTGCAGTAACAAATTATGTGCACAACCACGCATTTTCATACCAAATCGTGTCAAAAAATGACTTCATCGTTATAAACTGACGACTAAAAAACCTCCGCATAGTTGATGCCCGGTATTGCTTTTAAAATGGCGACGACCGATGCAATTACACGATTTTGACCAGTGACCGAAAATAGGCGCTGACCGAAAATAGGCGACTTTACCCTACACCAACATGTATGTTAGCGTAAAATGGCACAAAAGATGTGCGCGTTTTTTGGCATTAGTGTTGAAGAGGACACCTACCTGAGGTATTATAGGTCGGGCGGACCTACGTCATGCCAGTGAAAACAATCAAATACCGGTGAAAACAAGATATATCAATCAATAGGCCTATAAGGCAACCGCACATTGCGCCTAGGCCTACTGCGAATCACTAAAGTGCGTAACGTTCAGCGTTGAGTGCGTGCATGGAGTGTTTTGCTTTTGAAACACTTGTTGCCAAGCAAATTTGCTAAAAATAACTCCAAGTCCGCCCTTGCCTATAGGTTGGGGCGGACCTACGTCATGCCGGTGAAAATAATAAAATGCAAATGCCGCTAAAAACAAAAACAGCTTGCGCAGATTAATCAATTAGGCCCTAATCTGATTAATCTGATCTCTGGGCCCGTCTCTGGGTTCGAAGGTGATCGGGAAAAAAGAGCGATTTTCAGCAGTTTTCTCTTGTTATTTTTGTGAACAATTCTGACTTTTTTCTTTCAACAAAAAACAGATTTGGAATGTTTGAAGGTTGTTCGATATGTGAAAACAAACTTTAGAATGTTTTATTCATTTAATCCTTATATAGTTCAGGTGTCCTCTACTAGGCCTAGGCCTACAACTGTACACTAATGCCATTTTTGTCATGCCCCCTAACAAAAAATCTCAGTGCCCCCCCCCCCCCCCAAAAAAAATGTAGGCCTATGAGGCTGGCGCCGACACTGGTTGGAACTATATAAGTCGGATAATAGCAACTGTGCAATCCTAACAGCACTTCACATGCATGATACAGGCCTGCCATTTTGTTTAATCTGCCATATTTTTTACCCTAATCTCACCTTTTTTGCAGGACGTCTCACGGCTCTCCTGAGTGCTGCTCGTCCCCGACGTCCTCCATTGGCACTCGCTGATGCCTTTCTTGACTTTCTAAGGGTAGCTACAGCTGCTTTCCTTGAGGTGGAGCGTTTTCGTCGAGTCTGTCGGGCAGCGGCCTTGGCCGGGGATCGGGATCGTGAACGACGACGGGTAACAGCCATGTTTACTTGGTGGAGGATGAGACGAGAATAAACAAGCAGCGCAACCTGCGTTTGTTCTTTGTTGTTGTTATTTTGGAAACGCGTGATGAGAACACATAAAGGCATCCATAGCAACGCGTGCGAAACTACCAAGACGCGTGACACCACGCAGTCATATAACGCGACAGCGCACGCACCACAAGCACGCACATATTGCCGTTAAAGTTGTAAACGTAAACGCACGTGGTGATAGTTTTTTTTGCTGTAAAAAGTCTTTGGTTTTGGCTTCTGTGGTCGGGGCTTTGGTGAACTTTATTTTTTGTCTTGGATATCAGATCCTTCGGGGGATTAAGAGCATTCCGGTCGGTACCACTGTACCAAAAGAAGACCTGGACAAAATGAGGGATCGTATTAATGACGCCTTTTCCTTTTATTTATTTCATTTAAAAATGCCCCGCACCGGATTGTACTTCAAAACCACTATTTCTCACGAACTATTAGTAATGTGTTTTACTGCTCTGCACCAATATTATCAGCTTGTAGGTGCAGAGCAGACACAAGCCCGAGTTTGTTCTAAGTGTTAACTATTTTTAGTAGAAATTACCTGCTAACTGACGGTCCTGCTACGCCTGACCATGAAGTTAGCTTCTTAGCCGGGGATCGGAGTGAGGAATACTATATTTCAGCTACATTAGTATGAACTTGTAGGCTACATCTATATTATGAGCTCAGTGTTCCTCTATTCTTATACTTATACTGTCATGTTGACACGATGTTGTCAGGCCCGGTTTTTTTTGTACCAATGTAGGCCTACCTTTTTTTGGTACCATTGTACCTTTTTTTGGTACCAATGTACCTCTTTTTGGTAACAATGTACCTTTTTTTTGTTATAATAGGCCTATACCTTTTTTGTGTGAAAACGCCCCCCCCCCCCCCCCCCCACACACCCTAATTTCCCAATTTTCCGAAAAACGGCCCATTTCCCATTGTGTAAAGCGTTTTTTCGGGCCGTTTTGGACTAAAACATGTCCTAACCCCCCCCCCCCCCCCCGCTCTCAAAATTGTCTGCGAAAAAAATTGGGGGCAACCTTTTACGATTTTTTTGGTACCAATGTACCTTTTCCGAAAAATACGCCCCCCTCCCCCCTAAAAAAATCCTGCTTACGGGCCTGGATGTTGTTGATCATTTTGGGACCACTTATTTTCTTAGTGTAGAGACAAATAATAATTATCTATTTATCTGCACCTATAATATTGGCCTCCTTCATCGGAACGGAAGAACCGACTGAAGACTACCATTGGATTATTTTAACCAAGTAAACCAAAATCATACCAATAAAGCCTAATAATAAGACAAGAGTATACTTCAATGCTTATTCATATGAATCCCAGCGCTCTATAGCCTTTGTTTCTGCCCCGGGGGTCACTGTCACACTCAGTCTCACACAAAACGGCTATCCATGATACTTGTCTAGCCAGGCATGTAAGCAGGATTTTTTTAGTTTTAGGGGGGGGGGTATTTTTGGAAAAGGTACATTGGTATCAAAAAAATCGTAAAAGGTTGCCCCCCAATTTTCAATTTTTTTAGTCATCTCACAATATTTTGAGAGGAGGGGGGGGGGGGCGGGTTAGGACATATTTTAGTCCAAAACGGCCCGAAAAAATGCTTTACACAATGGGAAAGGGGGGAGTTTTCGGAAAATAGGTGGTGGGGGCGTTTAAAAAAGGTACATAATAGTATTAAAAAAAAAGTACATTGTTACAAAAAAAAGGTACATTGGTTCAATATTTCTGGATATCAAAGTAAATTATATATCCGACCTTTATAGTGGTGAAATTATGAGACCAATCTAATGTGAACGTGTTGAAATACAAAGCTTTGAGTAGAGCGTGGTCAGAACCTGTTTTTACCAATTTTAGCGGTGCGTTGTGTGAAAGTTATATTTGTCAAATTAAGTTCATTTTAAAGTCCATCTGTTTACATTGAGATTCAGCAATAAGTATTTCATGTAGGCCTATATATATGCTGAATATTGATCACAAAAACCCCTGCAATTTAACCCTTTCAAATAGGAAATACCTTTCCAAAAATATGGTTACACTCTATAATAAGAAAAAAATGTCTGTCCTGTATGTAAAAACCAAAGAGTGAAAAACAGTGTTAACAACATTAATCCTTTTTGGTTCTACATAATTATTCTTTGGCTAAAGAAACTTTTTTCAAGAACCTTAAAAGGTTCTTTACTAGTTTTCAAAAAAGGTTCTTCACTATACTTAAGGTTCTATAACAATTTTCTTGGCTTAAGAACCTTTTTTTAGTTCTACAAAGAACCCGTGGGTTATCAGGAAAGAACCCAAAAAGGTTCTTTAATCAGTGAAGAACCTTTTTTGGAACCCTAGTAAAGAACCTTGGAAAAAGTGTCTTTAGCCATTAAATAATTATAATGTAAAACCAAAAAAGATTAATGTTGTTAAATATTTTAGAAGTTGTGACGACAATTTCTCCGATTACAAGCAGAATCGAAAATAGTAATTCAAACAACAGAGGACGGGAAACACTCAGCGCCAATTTTTCTTCATGAATTTTCTACTTTTTTGGAGGATATTACAACTGTTCCTGGTTTACTACTCATCGCCGGAGATTTCAACTTCCACGTTGATGACCGGTGACCCTAATGATCGGGAAGCTTCACTTTTTTCGGATCTTGTAATCTCATCAGGACTCAGTCACACAATATGTTACTGGACCAACACATAATAAAAATTCCCTTTAAAAGGGATAACCCATGCCCAAGATGATTCCATTTATAAAGATAGAAAATAAAATAAATGGAAGGCATCGATTTTAATAATTTCATTTTTTTAAAGATAAAATTGCTCTTTATGTTGGTCAAAGTTGGAGGATAAATACCTATAACTTATTTGCACGGTATCATTACTCGGTGCGAAAAAAGGTTATAGGCCGTAAGGATGCATTGGCCTACATTGTATTTAGCTTGATTTCCAGATTAATTCAATTCCGACCCTGCTTTGGATGTTTAATTCCATGTCTACAACTGAGACAACACTAAGGTTAAAGTGTATCCCTGGCATGCCTGGTCAAAGACAAGTCAAAAGAAGTTTTAATTGCAATCAAAACTACATAGGCCTACTGCCAGCTATTCCAAAATTGAAATGAAACAAAAACCTCTTTTTATTATGCCAAGCACACTGAATTGTCATTACTGATAAATCATTGATGTTATTATTGTTTTTTTCATGATGTCAATTTTTAACTTTTGATTTTGAGCGAAACATTTTTTGCATTGAAATTATTGAACCAAAATAGTAACAATCCATACTGTGAAAGTGTACTTTCTCAATAATTTTGCTGATAATTGAGACTTCGGTGGGAGGCGCTTTAGAAGCACCGTTTTATTATTATTATAAAACGAGTTTATTATTTAAAAGAGCGCTCTTTGCTATGATGTAATTATTGTTAAATATTCAAGTAAGTGAAGAAAGAGAACCCAAATGTAAAACAGAACTTTTGAATGAATTTTAGTTTGACCAAACGTAAAGTTATTTCGGAAAATAAACTCCATGCTCAGAACGTATATGGTCACGCGTTATGAACTCGCCTCCCAATAGGGTGGTGCCGTTACATATTTTAGTTTCATGTTGCCATTTTCCTCAAATATTTTTAAAACCACAAAAGCTATCTCAACAAGTTTGGTATCATTTTAAAGCCCTAATAACAAGCTATCTGCCTACAAAATGGCATTGGTATAGCTAATATAGAATGGGATATACAGCTGTTTGATGTTTGGGGACCAGGGGTGGTGCTGGAAGGGGTGCCGCCTGTACAAACTCAATGGGGATAATCCCATGTTTTGTTCTTTTTACAATAACTAGTCATCCCTTAATGTTACACACACCATTCTGGTCCCATTTTAAAGGATAATTAGTAGTCTTTAAGTATGTGGTTCAACAGACTTGTCAACTATTTGTAACAACTAATTAATTATGGATAAGACCATGAACATCAGCTTTCTTCCTATTCGCTACACAGTAAACATGAATAATCAGCCTCAATTTACCGGATTTATAAAAATGACTATATCAGAAAAAGTTTTCAACCTATGATAACAAAAGTATACATTTTTGGAAAGCTTGTAACTAGAGGAATTCGAAAATGCAGTTTATATCAGGGAAGGGTTCATCCTTAAACAAAAATTTCTGAAAATTCAAAAAATAATATAAAATAAAAATTGGAGATATTCACTAGCCGGTATAATTACCATACCGACGTAGTAACTTTGACAATTATATATCATCTAATGGGTAATTTCATGAGGAATTCAAATATGTAAAGTAAATAATGATAGGGGTAGGTATAAAAAATATATGGATCTCAAATTAAAAATTAAAAACTCTGATATTTTCCCGAACATTTCCGATCATACCATTTTAGTTCTTGGTCGTACTATAATTTCAATGGCATATTTAGTTTCCTCATGCGATTTTCCTTCAGAAAATGTATACTTTTACTACCCCAGGGGGGTATACAAGCAAATATAAATGTGTAAAGTTAAAATCATGTCGTGAAAGCCAAAATCTGTGTGTAACGCGAAAGGAGGCGAGCTTAAAACACATGACCATATACTTGCACATAACGCACAAGTGCGATGCGTGGGTAAACGGGTTCTGACCACGTTCTATTCAAAGCTTTGTTTTTCGGATTGGTCTCTCACAATTTCAACAATTAAGGTAAGATATATTTGTTTATATATCCCTAAATATGAAGCAGCTATGCTGCCTTCTTCTTAAGTTATACGCTCTCCAGTTGTTGGACCAAGTTTTTGGGATACGCTGTAGGATCTCCTACGAGGCATCCCTTTTTAAATACTCAATCAATCGAGAAGATTGACGCGCGCGCTTGATAAAATAAACCATGCCAATTCTGTTTTTTCTTTTCCATCTCTTTCTGTACTGAATTTCTGAAAGAGCATTACTTTTTTTCAGAGAGAAGTCAACAACGTCATGCAGATAAAGACCGTGTAGTATAGCCCTGTCGTGAAATAACTCAACACCGAGTCATCAATAAATATTCACTCTCGTTCCCTGAACGATTGCATCTAATATTAGTATCGATCTGAACGTTATGCACACATTATCAATGTGCGCGTGGGTTCGAGTTTAATTCTTTAAAAACACCGTCCTGGGTTGATAATGTTCAATTATCACAATACAAATATAGTTACGATTACGTCAATCGGACTGATCGGACACAGTGAATGTATGTGATCAACACTATTTTGTGCTTAAAAATCAATAGATAATCACACTACACTGGAGTGGTCATGTAACGCTTCATTGAACAGACGACAAAGATGTTCTTTTGAGCACGAAATAGTGTTGATTTTGGCACATTCAGATTGTGACCTCCCCATGTTCCCAAGCAAGTTAAGTAGCAGAGCACTGAAGCAAGGGATTGCTTAAAATGTGGTATCATTGTAAAGATGAACACATCAGCTTAACATGGATATATAACACTTAATGAACATATCCCGCCAGATTTGAAAATTGTGTGCCTGAAAAATATGTCCATCAAAATCAGAGCCAAGATAACGCTTTCCAATTTCCCTGCAAGTAAAATGTTGAAACCTAGACAAAAACGGATTTGTGACTATAATACACTGAGCCAAAAAAGAAACTTATACAATTTTAACAGATCACCAATAAAATTCTGTGCATGAAAATGTACCAAATTTGGATACAATATTACTGCAATGTATTGGTTCAAATGGCAGTCAATAACCAATTGTTTGCTTCAATGACACAAGAGAAATGTGTACTGACTTCAGCAACATAAAGTTAAAAACATTTCAGAGAGTCAAAACAAACTCATATCCACCTCCAGCTTGCAGGCAGGCTGTGCATCTCCTTCTCATGCTTCCAATCAAGTTCCTGATGGTAGCCTGGGATGAGCTTGGATGACGTGTATCAAGAAGAGACAATCCATCTGTCAATAGACAAACACTTATTGCAGCACTACAGGGAGAATGGAACAATGTTCCCCAGGCTACCATCAGGAACTTGATTTGAAGCATGAGAAGGAGATGCACAGCTTGCCTGCAAGCTGGAGGTGGACATACCCGTTATTAATGACTTCATTGTTTGTTTGGATATGAGTTTGTTTTGACTCTCTGAAATGTTTTTAACTTTATGTTGCTGAAATTGTTTGCTGTGACCTGTGATGCAAGACGTTGTCTGAGTCAGTGTACATTTCTCTTGTGTCATTGAAGCAAACAATTGGTTATTGACTGCCATTTGAAGCAATTTCATTGCAGTTATATTGTATCCAAATTTGGTACATTTTCATGCACAGAATTTTATTTGGTGATCTGTTAAAATTGTATAAGTTTCTTTTTTGGCTCAGTGTATATACAAATGGTTCATCCTATGTCGTTAATCTGGTTTGAAAATTAGTTAATTAGCTAAATTGTACGGAAGCATCAAAGTGCCTCCTACTTGACGACATAGCGAGATAATATATCTTGACAAGTCGACATGATATCAGTATTAGGCCTATGTCAACATGGTCAGATAATGTTCCTTTCCATGTCGACTTTCACACTATTAATTCGTCATGGCAGTGGCGTAGCTAGGATTTTTTTCAGGGGGGGCAAGATTTCTAAAATTTTCGTAAAAGGTTGCCCCCCAAAAAATTCTAGTCACTTAGTCACGGGTAATGTCGAAAAATTTCGCACAGTCCAAAAAAAATCGCACAGTAAAAAAAAAAATCGCACAGTAAATGTACTCCATTTACAATTTTGCCTTCTATTTGGCTAATAACCTCGGTCTTTTTTCTCAATTTTTTCCTATTTCCTTTTTTTCTCACCCCTTTTTTTTTTTTAGGGGGTGGGGGGCGGGGGCACAAATGGGTTTTTTTCGTCAGGGGGGGGCATTTGCCCCCCCCTGAGCTACGCCACTGCGTCATGGCGAAATAGATTATCTTGCCAAGTCGACTTCACAAAAGTAGATGTCATCATGGCGAGATAGATTATCTTGCCAAGTCGACTTCACAAAAAAGTAGATGTCGTCATGGCTAGATAGATTATTTTGCCAAGTAGACTTCACAAAAAGTAGATGTCATCATGGTGAGATAGACTATCCTGACAAGCCGACTTCACACAAAGTAAATGTCGTCATGGCAAGATAGATTATTAAAATTGTAACAATGTTGATGCAGCAGTTTCTTAAAAATACACGTAGGCCTACATGTATGTTCGGTCTTATAAAATATTATTCGCATTGATATGTTTGGTAATATCAAAATAGGAACTAATTTGAGAGCTTGTTAATTCAGTATATAAAAAAATGCAGATGGGAAATCTGTTGAAAAGAAAGAACAGCCATAAATCATTGTAAACCATTTGCTATATAAAAAAAAGTATTTTTTGTTTTTTAATCATTTTTGTTCATCACTTTTAAACTTTCTGTTATCAATTTTGTTAAGTCGACCTGGCAAGATAATCTAGCAAGATAATCTATCTCGCCATGACAACACCTACTTTTTGTGAAATCGACTTGGCAAGATAATCTATCTCGCCATGACGACATCTATTTTTGGTGAAGTCGACTTGGCAAGATAATCTATCTGGCCATGACGACTTCTACTTTATGTAAAGTCGACTTGGCAAGAAAAAATATCTGTCTATGTCGACATAATACCGATATCATGTCGACTTGTCAAGATATATTATCTCGCTATGTCGTCAAGTAGGACGACACATATATGCTTCCGTAAAATTGATACTTTAAGAAAATGATGTAAAGCATTGTTGCATCATTTAGAACTAAACTGACATAAGACTAATAATTAGAAAGCTCTATTACAGGACAACGGTCCATTTCCACCCATACACAGTATTAGACAATTATCTCCTCCAATTTCTCAACCCACCCTGACTAGTATGCTTTAACGAGCTGTATTAATAAAATCAAAAGTGATGGATTATTTTTCTCTCTCTTCAGATTATTAAAGGGTATTAAATTGCCGTTAAAATAAGCCCAAACACTAATCAATCTCACAGAGGGTTACACAAATACAATAGCCTAAAGACAAACAAATAATTGAAATGTAACAAAACCACCTTTTATGGGTGTGGAGGTAAAAAAAAACGTGACCTTTTATGTGCAATGCTTATGTTACATTGTATATTTTACTCGTTTTCGAGCAATAAGAGACGTAACGAGCATTATTTAGATAGTGGTTAACAAAATGTTGACTAAAATATTTGGAATTTATTATTTTAAACGAAGAACAGTTCTCATCTCTTTAAACAGATCTTGCGTTAAATGTTTGAACAATACCGTTTAATATGAATTTATTATTTTAAACGAAGAACAGTTCTCATCTCTTTAAACAGATCTTGCATTAAATGTTTGAACAATACCATTTAATATATCATAACAACGTATGTAATATCGTTTTAATTATCAGAGATTCAACAAAATATGTAAATTAGGTCTATTTATCAAATGTTGTTTTATTTATAAAATGTAAAGAAATATAATGTTTGTTACCTTTTGTGAATAACCGGCAGTAGTGGTAACATCCACCAACTTTGCTTCATTCATGTATTCTTGGAACATTTTTGATTTCGCGCTTTTTCGGAAATATGTTGTAATTATTGAGCGCAATTAGATATTGTCTTGATAACTTCATCAAGTATGAATAAGTGTTTCTTCTCTCATAATCAATGATGAAATTGACCAATATCAGACAAGAAATATTGTGATTCTCAGTGATCCAGAGGGCGTCATCATCCGATGACTTCATCAATAAACAGACTAGAAACACTAGCTCTGGATCAAACACAATCCACTGAGGAAGACAACCGATGTGTTGTCGAAACCCGTATGGAAAAAGTAAGTTTCCTAATTGGAATTTTCTAACGAAAATTATTATCATGTTCTTCTGAATTCCTGATGAAACAATTCCAAGAAATATTGTCCCCGATATTTGAAAACGGGACCTAAATATTTTGACTCACCCTGTATCAGGGGTAGATACATTGTATACAATAGGGCAGTTTATCAATGTTTCATGAACATAATTGAATTTGTATTCACAATGTGATCACTAAACGTTCCTTTTAAATTCATGTATTAATCACCTGGCTTGACTATGAGGTTGTTGAGGATAAATATTGATTTCAAAGGTCAGGTGAGATCTCAGCAACCCCATCAAACCATCCTGAAATTTACACAGATGATAGTTATGTCTGAATGCTTTTATTTGTAACAGGTTGAGGAAAGATTGTAGTCATTTTATTAAGGTTTTGCATGACATTTTATCAGTATGGTCAGTGATTTTAAACATTTTCAAAAGAGATAATTTTGGTCAAACTTGGAATATACCACATAAATTACTAGTATGTAATTTCTGTCAGAAACGTACGATTTTAAAATAAACAACTCCTAAGAAACCTTATTATGTAGATTACAAGCACTCTGATTATCAATAGCAATAGAGATTATTCATGTAGCCATATGTGCAATTGACTACAAAGGGAATCGCACCCAGCCTATTCTACATTCAATTGAATCGATGCATGACATCTAATCCTATTGCATGAACCATATTACCAAATGGGCCCTCGTATCATGAAACAGGTGTGTTCTTTCTGAAAATCTTGAACACAGACATTATTCCCAACAAGATAGCAGCTAATCTGTTACACGGATAACCTCGATGTTGTTATAGCCAAATGAATACAACTTTCCACATATAAATAAATCATTATACCCTGAACGCAAGACAAGGGCTGGTTGTATTAAGGGGGCTGTCAAGTGTCATTTCGTATTTTCCAGGAATTTCCTCACTTTTCAAAACTTCAGAGTGTTATTTATCAGTACATGCAAAGAAATTTTCAATTTTGAAATTCCAAAAGCCTATTTAGAAGGATTTAAATCCCTTATTGTGATCATTGACAAAGTAGAATGGAAAAGTCTGCCCGCAGGGGATCAGCGAAACTCCCATGCGCCGCCGCGTATCCCGTGTTTTGTTTTTCACGCAAATTAGCACGCGCCAGTTCGCTTAAAATACGCGACGCTGTTGTTTCGAAAGCCGAGAATAAATATGTGGTAGCCTCTAGTGTGTATCTATTGTGCCATATCCCACAGGTGGTGTTACCATTATCTTTAGCAGGACGATGGGTTGTTCTATTCTACACAACAAACAATTAATAAAGATACAGAAAAAACAAGGTAATATTTGATTTCTTTTAAAGCACTTTGATTTCCTAATAAATACAATCACATACAATGCCATACAATACAACTTTAGTACCTGTATACTGATTTTTATCAAAAGTTAATTTCAAGACCCAAAGAGTCACGCAATCTATATTAAAATATCACTAAATAGCTTTGATTAAAAATGTGCATATCTATTTAGATAAATTACAATTATATAAAATATTATTTCATCATCAACAGGGTTTTTATACATCATTAGTATATATTGCAAATAATTACAATTTTTACAGTATTAAGCAGCTTACAAAAAACATGAAAACAAAGCAATAAGAATAGCCATGAACAATTAGTAGTGGTGTGATATACATACACCATACCCTACATTTTATCCTAGATTATTTCACATCTGCCAGAGCTGAGATTAGTATCATACTAGTCTCAGTGCCAGAGATAAGTCTTTTTGGTGAATGGCACAGACAAATGGGTATCAAATAGTTTAGGGGCATGTTCTTTGGTTCGGGTTAAAACCATGGTTATGAAAAGGGTGTGCAGTCATGGGTGCAGAGCTCGCTATACCTTAATAGGGTTCTAAAATGGCAGTAAAGCACATGCTCCTTGTCCACGACCTTCAAAATGCACACACGTATACAACGATGAAAGTTTGATAGATTATATGAACATTTCACAAAAAAAGTATTTGCTGAACATTGTCAGAAATGTTTGTATGTTTTCAAAAGAGATCATTTAGGCTAAACTCTGATGGATATACAACCAAATTATGTCATTTTTTTGTTAGAAACATCTCATTTTTAAAATCTAAAATAACGAAGAAAGCTTAGTGCAAGTACAAGAAAGAACAATAATGTATTCTTATGCTGATAGCATACTTAGGTCTCTTTGCGATCCAGGTCGCTCCCAATGACGCAATTTACATCATTTGTTGTTCAATCGAATGCAATCAGTAGCAGCCTCGCGCAACAATCGTAAAGTGTGGACATGTCACTGAATCGCTGCAGTTGACTTCAATCCAACTTGTGCGCGACTGGTCAACTGGTCGCCTCGATCTGTCGAATTGCTGTGAGCGATTTGCATTATATAGTCCACTCGAGCAAACTAAGATCGCCACGACCTGCAACCGGCTAGTACTTAATGAGCATTAACCAAATAAATTCAACTTTCTCAATATAACTCATTGTGACACAATCCAAAGCAGCATGTATTTTATAAAGCAAAATGTACATGAGTCTACTCTGCATTTTCTGTATCTATAACCGGTATCATATCCCACAAAAGTGGACTTGCTTGCGATCACCATTCAACAATTGCTCCTGTTCTCGAGGGCAGGGAGGGAACCATTTTCAGTGGGTGGAGTGGTTCATGGATTGAACTTTGTTAAAGAAGGGAGCCATCTATTGGCGGAGACTTGTTACATCTAACGGTGGTAAATGAACAATCGGGCCTGGTTCTATATCTTGCAGTGGAAATCACAAAAACATTGTCTATAAAGTAGACTAATCACAACATTGTCTATGAAGTAGACTAATCACAAACATTGTCTATGAAGTAGACTTATCACAAACATTGTCTATGAATCAGACTAATTTACATTTTTAGGAGTAACCTGGAGTAACTGATATAATCATATCACAAGAAATGTTTTTATTTTATTAGATATAAAGCTCTTTACTAAAAATATAATCTCTTTAAAGTAATAATCACATAGTAATCACCTGTTGTATAAACTTTGATTTTAACATGATCCTCTTCAAGCTAAGCTACTTACTATACATGGTACCTACATTAGGGCGGGGCGTAAATAGGGAAGGTATTTTGTTCAAATCGGCCATGGTCAAAATGTATTCCACTTGACCCCACATGATTAAATATGCACTTCATAAAAAATTCGGAGGGGGTCTTCAGACCCCACCACTACCCTTAATCCCCCTATAGGGGAATACATGGTAAAATTGCCATATTGGTGTAGCAAAATTATGTTTCGACCGAAAACAAATTGAAACATAATTTTTTCAGCACAATGCATTTCTATTAGGTCCCCATAATGACATACTAAAAGTCCGAAAATATCAGAGTGGTAGAAATATGCCTAATTTGCATAAACTTAAAATGGCTGCTAATTTGAGAATTTTGGCGGCCATTTTTTATTTATGCAATTTAAGATACACATATTAGGGCAGATATGTCTCTGTATGTCCTTTGAGATGTTATACATTCATAAAATAAATGCTGAAGCTATTTAAATTGCCATAACAACTATCTAAGATAAGAAATAAGTCCAAAACAATGAAAATGCTCAAATTATCGGCCATTTTAAGTTTATGCAAATTATCATATTTCTAACACTCTGATATTTTCAGACTTTTAGTATGTCATTATGGGTACCTTATAGAAATGCATTAAGCTGACAAAAATATGTACCAATTTGTTCTACGTCGAAACCTTATTTTGCTTCACCAATTTGGCAACTTTACCATGTATTCCCCTATAGGGGGATAAAGGGTAGTGGTGGGGTCTGAAGACCCCCTCCGAAATTTTTGTAAAGTGCATATTTGATCATGTGGGGTCAAGTGGAATACATTTTGACCATGGCCGATTTGAACAAAATACCTTCCCTATTTACGCCCCGCCCTAACCTACATGTTGTAAAAACATGTGCGGATACTTTACTACTTTTATGCTCCTTACGGCACTAGGTTGCAACATCTAAGCAGAACATGTAATTTTGTTTAAAATATCCCCAAAAGTCATTATAGGCACCATTTTGTTTCTGTTTCCAGCAATCTATTCCATGATTTCTGCAAGAAATCCATACATTACTAGCTATACATAATTTGTTATTAATCCTGAACCTACAAGTTATCCAAGGCATTATGTAAAAAGCATATTAGCACTTGGTATTGTACAGGGTGAGTCAGAAAGAACGGGCACTTTTTTCACAAAGGCGTTCTTTACAAACAAAATGAGAATTTTAAAAATCGACCATTGCGTTATCATTTTAGTAAAGCCCCAAATTTTAAAGCAAATCCATGGGATGGTCAAATTATCAAGCCATTCGTTAATGTATTCTGATGGGGTTTGCTTATTTACTGAATCAGCTGAGATGCCTCTGTTCACTTTTCTTTCTTGAATTCAAGCTTTATTACTCATAATTCCACAGTTCTATTTATTTCCAGATATTTTAAGATTTTGTATCCAACATTCATGTGCCTTTTCATGTTTTTTACTGTCATCAAAACAAAAATTTGTCGATCACAGCGTCATCATCCAAAGGCTCGCGATCATTACAAGGTTGAGCGTGTCCCTGCATGCAGTGCGTTTCAAAACAGTCGCAACGCGGAGTGGGGTCTTATTGATTAGGGCCGCGATTAGTCAATTACCTATTTGTTTACAAGTATGTCACATCTTCCAGTTTTACTGCGCCCTTGCCATCGCAAATGACGCTACGCGCCAGTTGCATGGGACGTTGGGGAATCCTATAAGCTGTGATCGACAATTTTTTTTCTTCGATTATAGTTTCATTGACAATAGTTTCTCTGAATCAGCAAGTCAACAATACTATGTGTTATTGACATTCCGTGAAATGGCTTTAAAATACAGGGGTTTTACTAAAATTGTTGTAACATTACAACGCAGTGTTAAAATTCAAAAATTCTTATTTTTAATGAAAGCCAAATATGTTGTCTTTGTAGCACTTTAACTTTTTTTGAATATGCAGGCCTGAAATGTCTGTGGCGCTTTCACTAAAAAACGGCCATTCATTCTGACCCACCCTGTACATTTCAAAGGTTGCGCCTAACAAATCTATTTACAGTAATGTTTCAAACATTATTTTACATCACAGCTTATTGTATGGTATGGCAAGATATCACAACATTGTTGATTAGTTAAACATAATATGATCAATTGACTTATTAATCAATCAAACGATCAATCAATCAATCAATCAACAAAGGATTATGGGGAAAAAGATCATGTAAAATGCATTTTAGTATGTTATTAAAGGAAACAGTGATGTACAGATCAAAAAGAAGAAACAGCATCTACATTACAAAAATGGAATAATTCAACCGCTTTGTATCATTTATGAGCATAAACATCATAGGAAAATGAATCCTCTGTTTTGCTACATTAAAAGGTTAGGTGTGTTTTACATCAAATCAAAAATACACCTTCTTTACTTTTGAACAAATGAGATGTTGACATTGGCACACAGTAAAAAGGTGTTTAAAATGACATTACTATAAATTATTTTATGATAAGGCAACGAAAAAAACACTGTTGTACAGGCCCCACTGACCCATTTTTTGTGTTTTTAAAAAATTGTGTTTTTTTAATTTTCTTTTGCAAATTAAGAAATATGTTGAAAATTCACAAAAAATTACAGAATTTTTTGAAAAGCAAACAAACAAACAAAACAAAAACGCCCGGCTGATCGACTCTACTTTAAAGATCTGTTTCTCCATACAACAGGGTTTTTTCTGTCACCTAATCAGTATATATCTTTAATGCTATTTTATATCACTGTATACATTTTGGGGTGAAAATGTACCTCCAACATTAATGCATCACATCTAAATTCAATACTGCAGTTGTTTATATGGTATAAGTATTCTATAATACAGGCTTTCTCAACTAGATTTACTGATGCGCCACATTTTAGTAACCAACTTGTTGAAGCTCCACTTGGTTATATTTTTTAGAATTTACAATGGCAACATTCCCTTCACATAATATTTTAACATATATGTAGGCAACATAATATATAATATTACTCTTTTGAGGGCACATGCGCGCGCAGAAATTGCTGTCTTTATACATCTGACCGTCATATAGGCCTATGAAATCTGGCTTTATCATGATATGAATTTTTTAAAACAAATTGTAAACACTCTCACGCCACTTAGGATGCCTTGATGCGCCACCATTTGAGAATGCCTGCTATAATACCTAAAATGGGCGATTAACAATAGAAATATCTCAGTGATAATACACCCATCATTTACCATAACACTCTTAGTTTCACTTTTCATTTGTGTGCCTAATAAATGACACATACCAGATTTATTAAGTACAATACTACAAAGGCAATCACATCAATAATATCACCAATCTGTTCCTCACTGACTAGTCTTATTTATCTAAACACTTCAAAAGAAGTAAGTTCCCCTTTAGGGTTTCCCTTATATTTTCAAAAATATACATTGGGTTGAAATGGGTTTTCTGTCAAATTGTTATGAGGTTCATACCAATACTTGACCAAAATTTCTGTTCTGTCATGCTTGAGTGAGCTTGTATTGAATGACAGAATGTCCCATTTCAAAAGTTGTTAAATAATGTTTAGTAGTGTGTGTATCCACCACGTTGGTGTATCAATTGACGACATCGATTTCTCATAGTGTTGATGAGGCGCGCTACTCGATGGAAGTCCAACTCTTGTTGTACCAGAATTTTAGCAACTTTTGAAATGGGACATTCCGTCATTCAATACGTGCTCACTCGAGCATGACAGAACCTGTTAATTTGAAATTTTGGTCAAGTATTGGTATGAAGCCCATAATCATTTGATTGAAAACCCCATTTCATTCCAATGTATTGTTTTGGAAATATAAGGGAACCCCTAAAGGGGAACTTACTTCTTTTGAAGTGTTTATTACGAGAAAGTGACGTAACTGCGTCTTTTACTAGTTGCAGCACGTAAACATGCGCGCCTACTTGAAGCGCCAGCGTATACACATGCATGTAAAAAGATGGATGACATGTATGTATGCTGCATCTGTTAAAGTTATGCCACCGTCCAGAGGAGAAGAAATAGAGTATATCTAAAATCTACTGGTGCCTTGGGCACATGTAAAATAACAAACATATTAAAATGAGCGTTATCTGATTTTCAACTTATTCGATTGGGTCTTTTTATTGTTCAGATATCTATAGCCAGTGTCACATTATCCATAATGCTTTCATGAATATTTGCTAGTCATTTAATTAGTTGGATTGTATCATAAGACAAATAAAACAACCTATATATGATACCCATCCACATGGCATATCAAATGACCAGAAAATATAAATGAATCTTAGGCGACGAAAAAAACCCACCCTGTTTAGACCCACTTTTTGCTATTTTTGAATTTAAAAAATAAATTTAGATATACTTTTTTCAAATCTTGTAAAATCAGGGGTTTTATGGCCAAAATCTGTAGAACAATTTTGTTAACACATTTTTAAAAACATTCCCGATATTTGCAGATTTTTTGTGACATTTTAGGTTTAAAAAAGGGTGCTTTTCGAAAAATCCCTAAATATGCTGGGTACACTCTCTATGTCAAATCAAGTTGTAAGGTGATATCAGCAAGTGTTCTAGTCAGCATTTATATGCCAAAGTTGGTATTAATCAGGTCAGATATCACATCAGATTTATGTGTGTGATATTACAATGCGATCGCTAGAATAAATACTGACGTCACCTGATAACTAGAGGTAACACAAGAGTTTAGACCAATAATGAAGCCTGACTAGTGAAAATCCACTTTTCGGACAAGAAAATTCTCAAATTCTTAATTATTTAACAAAACTCATAGGAAATTATATTAACATATATTTTGATGGTTTTTGTTCTTTCAAATGTCAGTGTGAGTAAATAAACACGTACATAGATACATCTACATAATAGTATTATGGAGTAGGCATATGGCTCGCACACATGTTAAGGCTAGTCAGAATAAGGCTGTTACTATTATACTGAACACCCTTAATAATTGTTACACAAATACATAAAAGTGTTATGAACAATTTATATTGTGATTTGCTTAGTAACATTTATAAAAGTTATTATTATTCATGTCTATAATAAGAATTGACAATATAATATACAATATGGTGATAGTTTTTGAAATAAAAACATATATATAGTGGATACAATGAGAGCTGATAATATATCAAGTATCTAAATCAAAATTTATCCAAGAATCTCATAAAACAATTTAAAATGACACAATATACCTGGAACAAACAGCAACATGTAAACTAAGCGCCTACTCCCCATCCCTTATATGGAAATAGGGTTATCTTTTAATGTCCAAGGCATGTATTAAGTACTGTAAAAGTGGACATTTTCGCGCTACATTTATTTTTGTGCTAAAATCAGCAAGCGCGAAAATAAAAACACAGATCTAAGTAAGGAAGGTCAAAATCGCAATAATAAAAACAAGCACGATTATTCACAATGCGCAAAGCATGAAAAATTACACATGTGAAAATGTTCACTTTTACAGTATCTGACAGAATAAAGAGTATCGTATCGTTATACCATGAAATACTCTTATTCTATAGTCTATTTTACTTCCACGAAACACGGTCATGTCACTGCATCATTCACTGATCGCAGTGAATAAATACGCACAGCCTCCCGAAGCACTGGGATATACACACACGTGTAGAAAGGTGGAAGATACATACTCATACATAAATGCTGCACCTGTGAATTTACCTGTGTCACTATCCAGAGGAATTAAAATAGACTCTAGCGTGTCATTGATGTATACCGGAGACACAAAGACCTGCGATCCTTTTCCATTCTTTTTTTGTATCTGGGGCTGAAATTCAAATCTAAGTAAGGGTTTGAAGTTCCACACACCAGATCTATATTCTAGATGCATTAGGGATATGCCTTCCTTCGGTGTACCCTAGTTATAAGTTTTACAGAATTCATAATCCCAATCAAACTGCGAATTAGAGGCGTGTGCTAAGTCAAATTACTTTCGTTTGGGTGTTAACCTATTTAACTTGACTATTTGAGCTCAAAATATATGATTCGCAATATGGACCTATAAATAATCTCTTAAATTTCCAGCTTTATCTCCATCGTTATTTCAACAAATAAGAACTAGGTCTATTTAGAAACCTATGGCTATCTTTCTAGACGTCATATGTAATTTAAACCTTCCTTCACACTTTTTCCATCTTTCATAAATTTCATTATAAAAATATTGAAGTTTAACTACAGTACTGTTAAATTTATATAATACAAAATCACAATCAAATGATACAAATACTGAATATTGATCAATGGAAGACAACATGTGAAACAATTTTGTTCTTGGTTTTGATCAATGCGTAGTTTGGTCAAGTCACTTCTATTAATACGTAGTTTGGTCAAGTCACTTCTATTAATATGTACATAATGGACCATGTAGGATAAAAAAGAGCCAGTATCATGCCTGCAAATTGCTACAAATAGGGCCAAAATAATTATTTGTTGCGTTGCCCTCAAGTGCCAAAAATCTTGAAGTTAAGTATGTTGGTCGATTTTCCTTCTTTTATTTCTTCTTCTTTTTCTTCTTCTTTTATTTTGCTTACAAATATAACTGACAGACCGTGGTTCATGTCAAGACAAAATAGGTAAATGTCAATTTAACTAATGTTTCTAGTGTGATACTAGTTTAAAGCAATTTATTCAAGCAAACTTATTCCTTTCAAGCAGAAAATAGTAATATTTTGACAAAATTTAAATTGTAAAAAAAAAAAAATTGCGACCCTAATTTTTGAGATTTTAGGGTCCGTCGCTGAGGGCAACACAACAATGTGTTTTTTTGGCGCAAGTTGATCACTGCCTTATATATTTAGTGGTAGCTTGTGTTGGATACATCAAAATGTAAATGTTCAGTATTATTAAATTTCTTTTTTAAAGTGAACATTTTTAAATTACTCCATTTTTTTCCCAAAGAGAAATGTTTATTTGTGTATGTTATATTGTGTACAGTGTCCCATGCAAGAATTGGGGTGAATGTGTGATATTAATAGCTTGCATGCAATCCTAATTGTTTCAATTTGCAAAAACATGTAATCTTCAGTTTTCCAAGGAATGATCTTAAAAAAATGAATTTAACAAACCAAAATGTGCAAATGCCCCAGGGTTGTAACACAAAAGCACCAAGCTTATTTGAGGTAAATTAAGAGTTTTTTGGTATAATTTATAACCAAGCAATATGAGTCAACTCTAACCAGCTGTATAATAGGTCTGGTCATTTGATAACTTTGACTTTTAACTGTTTCCATCATTTAGTTTGGAAATTAGAAAATAAAAAGATTTACAACACTGGATTTCATCGAAAGTCGTTGATCTCTTTTAGATGGCAATCTTTCTCAAGTCGGAAAGATGTGACATGGGAAATATGCACATGTTATCACCCATACAATTCTTGAATATTGAGGGATATGCACTTACACAAATATAGATGAATATCAGCGTAAGTAGAACAGTATATATCTGATTACACTATGCAGTGATGTCAACTACAATTTGAAAATAGAGTACTAGTATATATCTGAATTGATCTGAATTGATTTCTGTGTGTGTTCTTGTCATAGATGCAGTGTTTCTGCTCCTATACTTCAATCAGTTCCAAAGTGGCGAGAAATATACAGATTTTATCTCTCCGCGCGCAAAAGAAATCCAAGCAAATGCGCGAGATTTTGGTCAAACGAATTTGGTTCATAGTACGCATGTTGCGTTCATGTGCGCCTACTTCATTCTGTATTCATTCGCTGCTGTAAGGAGGCTTCACCAATTTAGAACTGATCAAACTATAGACCATCATCATAAACTGTCATCACATTGGAGTTAACCATTTTTATCATGATGCGATCACAAGAGTAAATGGTTACGCCTCGCAAACTTAATTTGAGTCATAGAATAGTTTACTTTGTATGCAAACTAAATACACTGGACTCTCAATAGGGATTCAGATTTAATTAAAATCATTAGGGATTCAAGTGAGTATAATTTAAAAATTAGACTAAGTACGCTATACTATCCATGATTGCACACATATATTAACATATTTATCTTGCTCAATTAGTATAATATAAGGCTAAACACAAAGCAAACACTGCTTTGCGGGACAATTTTCTTGTGTTCATTGTCACAAGCAAATACAAAATGTAAACTGCTCACAAAAGTATCGAAACACTTAGAAATGATCCAATACATAACGGCTCGAACCAAGTGCATAATTTTGTTCTGCGTATTTTGACACCTCGATCGTTGAGATACGATGTTGCGGAGCGGAGTTATTGTCATTTCAATGATCGTGGGTCCAGTTTCAAAAGTGACACTCATCCCTATTGAAAATCACGAATCTGATCATTCTAAACAGTAATGCAAACCTCTTTCTATAGGATGATTGTCACTTTTGAAACTGGACCCACGACCATTGAAATGACAATAACTCCGCTCCGCAACATCGTATCTCATCGATCGAGGTGTCAAAATATGCAGAACAAAATTATGCACTTGGTAATTTGCTTTGATTAATGCATACCCTTTCGAGCCATTATATATTGGATAATTTCTAAGTGTTTCGATACTTTTGTGAGCAGTTTATATCAATTTTCATTTCAGAAGCCAAATGCACATGAGGGTTTCTTCCTCTTGTCGAGCAGCACTTTTTAAAATAGTAACATTAATAAAGCTATCCTTTACTCTTCTAGACAGAGATAAAGAAGTCAATTGGTCACTTTTACTGGTCCCTTCAGTCGGCTGGTTCAATCACTGGTCTTCTATAAATAGCAGTTTTGCACGAAACAAGATATCGTTAGATGTTCATCAAATACTTGTTGTAGCTTGTTGTATCTTTTCCATTTCATCTTTTGTTTGCCTCTTGAAGAATCCAACCTACAAATAAAGGTATTGACAGGTCAATCATTAGGTATAAATCTGCTAAAACAATGTGTGTTACATGCAGAGAGCGAGTCAAAAAGAATGGGCACTTTCTTGCGAAGGGCATCACAAAAATGTGAGGTATGCATATTCAAAACTAATGGTAGTGATAAGAAGACCATTCATTTGACTTTCATTCAAAAAAAGGATTACAAATATGGTCGCAATGGTCTAATTGAAAAATCCTTTTGTTTTTTATGAAAGGCTAATATGTGATTTTTTAAAATCTATCATGGGTGTTAAATATGCAGGCCTAAAATATTTGTGACACTTCTGCGAAAAGTGTGTGTTCTTTCTGACTCGCCCTGTCATTATAGGTTGTACCGCTATTTAATAACTGTTTTGCATGAACCAAAATGATTATATACTATATTCATATTTGCTTTGAATCAAACATAAAAAGGGCACCTATGGTTTGGTGTTATGAAATTTGTAACATATCATTACATAAGACTTGATTCATAAAGCTAAGATTTTGACAGGGGTTTTGGTACAGTTTTTATACTATTAAATCTGTATCAAGAATTATTTCTGAACAAAGAGAAAATGCTAAAAAAAGCAGAAAAACAATGTGAAACTGAGGTAAAATAGCTCAAATTGGGCTGAAACAAAAGAAAATAATATGTGTAAATTTAAGCAACAAAAAAGCTGAAATCAGCTTAAAAGCTGAAACATTTCAGGTCTGTCAGTTTTGATATACAAATTTAATTCATTTTTGAAAGTAAGAAAATTGTCAATCTCTTATTCACAGATTTGTCCTTGAGAGGGTAAAGCCATTTCTGATGAAAGCTTTAATTTTGTAAGAGCAGTTTTGGAAAACAGTTTCAAAACTAATCTTTTCACAACAAATCTCTTTAAATGCTTTACATGAATTATGAATATTTGTTGTAAAATACTGAGTTTAATATGTTTGTTTGTTTACACAGTCGGTCCATACGGACACACGCTTGGGTCCTACCTTATATAAAATCAATATGATTAATAACAGTAGCAGAATTCCACCGAGTACACTGACAAATATAATCCACCATGCTATAGGTTGCTTGGGAGGCTGATCTGTAAATACACCCGTCACAAGCTGCAATATCAAGACAAATAACTCCATATAAGGCAAGTTGATAAAGACTTTTAAAACCATTTGAACAAGTTGACATGAAAACTTTATTTGTGCCATGAATAGAAACTTCTTTGTGCCTTATCACTCATTTAACCCACTTGTTGTTAACTAGAGTCATTGCGTTATGCTTTTTCAATAAATCTAAGCTAACACAATGATGTAATTTATACCAAAATAAATTATCAACAATCTATAAAAAGCCATTCAAAAGTTTTAAAGGTGTATGTTCTGATCACTTTTTTGGGGCTATGATTTTTTTCCCCATATTTTTCTCATTATGTCTGTCAAATCTTAGGGGCCAGAAATGTTCCATTTGGAAATTATAGGAAAAAATGTGGTGAATTACTGCCAAAGGTGGTTAACCACCAACCAGTTTATGTAGGACTCAATGGGCAAATGTTTTGTGACCTCATGCTTCTAAAAATAGAACCATTGGCGTTATGCAACTCAAACTTTTGAATGTGCCAATTTAAAGGATGACCTTTCATGTAAAATAGAAAATAATACACTATACATGTTGCATACTTTGAATCACCAAACTTTTATTATCTTATTGCCATTTTGGATATAGTGTGCTTTAGGTCACAGACTTGTATCAATCACGAGGTAGAAAGTGCTTCACTGTTACTATAAATGGTGCACTTTATTTGGTCAAAGACTTGATGCCTGACTGGGACCTTAAATACACTATTTCCACAATTTGTTGATTGACTAGTACCAAATACGGGGAAAGAAAGCATTTAATTCATTGCAATAGAGAGATCCAGTAGTTTGGATTAGCTACCATTTCAGATGGAACATTAACAAATTTTGCAACACAGTTCAGACCCATGACCATCCTTATTCAAAACATCACCTCAAAATTAGTATAACATTTACTTGAAAGGTTAAGATTACTTGAAAAAGTAAATGTATGCATTTTAGCTAAGAAATACTTGAATAGATTGTAGTGTTCCCTCCAAATTGGCCACTAATCCCAAACACTGGATCTCCCTATATTGCGCTAAACTTACATTTATACTATCAGGTTCATGGTCTTCTGGCTGTGTTTGATCTTCATTAGGATCATCAACATTAATGGCGGATGAGGATACTAACTCCTTGAACGAAAGCTCCGACTGCAGATAAAATGGAATTGCCATCATTATATTATTGCTGCAATTTATTCAGAATAAATTCATAGATATGAGCAACTACAACTACCTGATAATTAAAGTAGCAATTTGTAGTCTGAGTGCATAATACAACAAGGTATTATAATAATTGCTACATGGACAGTGAAAGGGAGTGATTTGGTAAATGAGGTATGATCTCTTTCTCACATTAGCCACACACTATTGTAAGAAAAAACCTTCATGGACTGAGACATAGCCTTAGCAACGACACACCAAAAGGTTTCAACCAAATTGATCTTTCGCTTTCAAAATATCTAATTAGTCAATGTCGCACTTGTATTGGCACACTCTGTGAAAACAAATTTACAATTACCAGTTTTATTCTGCCACTTCATCCACAAATCTGATGGAGAAATCATTTATATAACACCCATAAATATTGGGTAGTTAAAGGCAAACATACAGAGTGGTGGCATAAGTAACTCATATCATTGTATAGAATTACTTACCTGTACAAAAGTTGGTACCCATAGCAAAGCATCCACCTCTATCACAAAGCTTTCACCACTATGCAATGGTCCATCTATATTGCATTTTATTGTGACACATTTGGCATTAGTACAAGCCTGTCAAACAAACAAATTAAAACGTCTTGGTTAATCCCTATCCATACATGCAGGCCACGATTTCAGATTTTTTTTCCCGCAGCGAAAAGTGACCCAAAATAC
Organism: Ophiura sarsii; assembly: GCA_035610835.1. Lineage (NCBI taxonomy): Eukaryota > Metazoa > Echinodermata > Ophiuroidea > Amphilepidida > Ophiuridae > Ophiura > Ophiura sarsii. The sequence continues at coordinate 11,631,219 of CM069452.1, read as the reverse complement.
CCTGCCTCTGGATTTGAACCATGGACCTCCGGCAGAGGGGGGGGCAAAGGATTTTACAGTACCCCACGGGTGTCAAGGCTACTTGGCGCAGTAGGCTGGGTCCAGAATTTCTTCGAAAAACTTTCACGCAGGTTTATACAAACAGTCTGGCTCGTTGGACTCTGTTGAATTTGGCAGTGTTAGGGTTATAGAAACCAAACTTTGAAAATGTTGGGATAAAAAAAATTGCTTCTTTGGATTTGGCAGTGTTAGGGTTATGGTTAAAATTGTATGAATCTTCTTGATAATTAAGGATTAGGAACAATAAATAAATTCAATGTCCATCAAATTCTGCTCAACATTCCCTGAGATCAAGACAAATATTTTGTGAAATTCATATTTTATCAAAATTTAAAATACATGTAATCTACTTATAAGGTGCATTTTTTACGAAACCCACTAACAGCAGCCTGGTGCTCTGACGTCACCAGGTATGGTTTCCAGTTTTCAATACAATTTATTCAGTTAACATTAACTACCGGGTTCCAGATTGTTGGTTATCAATTATTTCCATTCATCTACGTCACAGCACCAGGCTGCTGTTAGTGAGATTCATTATTTACTTTACGTAACACTTTGTGTAACCATTAGACTTGGTGCACACTGTCTCATTAAAATAGAGTGTTTCTTAAATCATAGGATTTGTATGGGAGGTACACTTCTGAATGAACATATAGTTTTGGTGTTTTCCTTGCTACTTACTAACTGTTTGCTATTCTTTGACACTTCTACACCATTAGACTTCGTGTAGCCTTTTTCCATATCTCTATTGGGTGATGTGGTTTTATTAACATAATGCTCTTCTAATCTGAAGGCTTGTAGTTGTAACGCTTCTTTGCCATTGCAAGTTCCTGCCACTCCACGAATCTGTAAATTGAAGAAAGGTGGGAAATATACTTCAGGAATTGAGTTTATATGGATAAATAAAAATTGAGATTAAGATTATGATGGGCATATAGACCAATTTTATATATAAAGATTATCCGAAATGGTAGTGACCCACTTCTTAAATCGTCATATCTTCTGTAAGTAAAATCTCAATGCAAAAATAATAGTCATTGGCTTACAAAACACTTAAAGAATTATGAACCATCACATCAAAACAAAAGGAAAAGTGAGATTTTAATTTCATGTTACAAACCTACTTTTTAGCATTAAAATGATACCTAACTTATTGAAATCAAACATAAAGAAACAGATTTTGTGCAGCTTCAGAGCTAATGAATTATTTTTTATTTTCTTAATTATTCCTTGTCTTGTTTTTTTCTTTTCTGAAAATAAGGTTGACGACTGGTCTGTTTCGATGTAATGGGTCACAATTATTCTTTAACAAACATGTGTTTACAACTATATGCGTTGCTAAAGTACAAGACAAATTCTTCCAGACTTGAACATTTTATTTTAAAATCAAAACCACAATCATTATTAACCATATTACACATTCATACACTCCGAGTAGTTTCGAACCAATCAGAAAGCAGGAAGCTTAAATACGCGGAGTGTATTGAAAGTGTTTGATTGAACGCGGAATGTATTGAAAGTGTCTGATTGAACTCCGTGTAAATACGCGGAGTGTATTGAAAGTGTCTGATTGAACTCCGTGTAAATACGCGGAGTGTATTGAAAGTGTCTGATTGAACTCCGTGTAAATACGCGGAGTGTATTGAAAGTGTCTGATTGAACTCCGTGTAAATACATGGAGTGTATTGAAAGTGTCTGATTGATCTCCGCGTAAATACGCGGAGTGTATTAAAAGTGTCCGATTGAACTCCGCGTAAATACGCGGAGTGTATTGAAAGTGTCTGATTGAACTCCGCGTAAATACGCGGAGTGTATTGAAAGTGTCTGATTGATCTCCGCGTAAATACGCGGGGTGTATTGAAAGTGTCTGATTGAACTCCGCGTGTGCTCTGTGCAGTGCAAAGCATCACACACACTTTGTTTTGATCAATATTCAAGCAGCACAGGTTCGCTGACTTTTATTGCAGGTGTTTGCTAGCTAACATGCTTTCATTATTATTACAGAGATTCAAAGTATGCCACAAAATTGTGAATTTTGATTTGTATTGTTGTGTATGATTTTGGTCAATACGAATTGAATTAGATTAAGTTTGTTTCTCGAAAAATTAGACAAATGTTGATATGTTCACAATTGCACTCACCCTGCCGGTTGTGCCATCATTCACACATCAACATAAGCGTGTGTGTGTCGATTTGTCTAATTTTTCTCGAAACAAAAATACACATTTATTGACCTATATTTCATCACCTTATGAATATGCACGCTGGGTATCAGACGCCCTCATTCCGTTAATACGTGAACTTCAGTGCGTTTATTGAAACCTCACAATGACCGCTAAACGAACCTTATTCTTAATCTGTATGCGCAAATATGTAACTTATTTATGCAATGTGTTAAATTTGAGTTTAGTAACTTACCTTTATATCTGTAAAGTAAACCAACCAATCCCCGTTACTCAGTCTCCATGGTATTGAGACGTAGAGTACAGAATCAAATGGCATACGTCCAGGTCCGGCATTGGTTGCCTAGTGCAAAAGAGGTGGTGAGAATATTGTGATATTCTTATTTATAATACATAAATGAGAATACATTTATTCCTGCAATCATTCAAAAATTTGAAATACCATGTGTCATGTTTAAAACTAAATTATCTCAACCCAAAACTGTTGGAAAATCAACCTGTTCAATTAATAGATTGAAAAAATACTGTTAATCTCAATTTCATTCAAAAACCTTGAAATACCACATATTTTTAACTACATTTTCTCAACCAAAAATTGTTACGAGTTGGAAAATCAATTTGTTTTCAATTAAATTATTGTAAAATCAACAAATCTTTTCAGTGATTAAACGTCAATAAAATGTGTAAATTAGCTTTCGTACGTAGTGTACTCTCAATGAAGTATCTCTGGCCACCGTCTGTATTATAAAGATGAAAGTGTACAGTAATGGATTTCATTTTACCTCAAACAAAAGTGAAAATGGTGGTCCAATTGCTTGCTCATCAATTATTCTCTCTTCTTCCGTATTGTTCAGCAACACCTCGATCACCTCAAAATCTGCCCTCATTTTTTCTACCATCTTGTCAGGGACAATCCCTGCAGCTACAAGGGCCTCCATCAGGGCTATATCAGGATTGTCCACTGCTACTGCTGTTGTGTTAGTCTCGTAGTAAACTGATGCTGGCTCCGAGCGGCTGTATTGTGAAATAGAGATTATATTCAATAGTGGGTGTGTGATTATGGAGGGTGTGCGTATTGAGGTTGTGAGTATATAGTGTGTGGTGCTGACAGGTGTAGGTTTTGACATCTTTTACAGTCGTACGGTACACTGTACACCTGTAAAAGAACTCAAAACTTACAGCTGTACATTCTCTGAGTTGCTTTTTATTGCAGTTAAGGTAAACAATGGATTTATTGTGGAAAAAGTATTCCATTTCATTTATGATTGCTAAAAAAATTAAGTAACTTAGAAAAAGGTACTTTTGGCCAACATTTCTATCAGTGGAACTATATGTTTGGAGTAAAAAAGACATCCGATTGAGCATCATAGCTATGAAATAGTGCCTACATTTTGATAAGGATGACCTACCACAATACTGAAAATAGATACAACCAATTGTATCAAGTTCTAGAGCTTTTCTTTGGATAAATTCATCAGATTTGTCCTATGTTGGAGATACCAGCCTCTGTTTCCTAATTGGAAGCAACATGGGTTACAAGAGGTCATTCTAATGACATGTGAAACTGAAAACTGTCTCTGCAAATTGTGAGCGTTTACTTTTGGACAAACTAAAAGTAAACTCAAAAGTGAACGCAATACTAAACCCTTATGTGAGCCCAACAACTAAGCTGTTTTCTACCCACCCTCTAATAAATAACTCCCATTATATCACAGATGGTGGATACATCTGTGATTATATTCACGCACTTGGAGCGTGCTTTGAGGTCAATTGGGTGCAAAGTGCAAGAAATGTTTAGTTTCGCGTTTACTTTTATGTTTACTTTTGTGTTTAGAATTGCGTTTACTTTTGAGTTTACTTTTAGTTTGTCCAAAAGTAAACGCTCCTAATTTGTAGTGTGTAATCCCCCCTTACCCTCTGACAGCCGTGTCTGCTATGATATTGACTGCAATCTTGGGGTTAAAGTTGTTATTACTTGAGTCTAACTCTATGCTGATAGTACGAGCTTCAGCTGACACATCCATCACACCTTTGCTATGTTGAAAGGTGACAGCTCCGACATCAAACCGCAAGCGAAGTGAAATCTGTGAGAATAGTAATACAATATAATATGTTATCATAAAGAGTAGGCATAGTGCAACAACATCGTTAGTGACATAAAGTACATTTCACTTTCACGAGACGGCAAGAGACCCGTCTGGGCGACATATGGAAGCCCTATCACGAAAATGGACCCCCTAAAATGGACGCCTTTACGTTTTTGAATATTTGTTTACAATTTGAACCAAAAAAGGTGGGTATATACCAGTGCCGGGACGAACGAACCGCCACTACACATGTAGAAAATTCACTCCACTAATAAACGAAAGAAAAAACAACTCCGCCTGTTTTTCAGCATTTTAAATTATCATTTCAACACTGTACAACTTTGATCCAATGCCGTCGAGTATCTTTTCTTGTCGTCATGCAAACAATGCCAATTATGCGGTCTGACTTTTGCATGAGCGCGATGGTTTCGTGTATAGCACCGTTATACAGTAAAAGATAAGCTTATATGATCAGAACCATCGTGGCAACAGGGATCGAGGAGATGTGCATGCAACAACTTTTCCCAGAAAATCCTTGTTCCGACTGACAAGCCAAAACAAGCCAGGGCCGTCAGACACTTTTGCCCAAGGGGGGTGCGTTTTCACCTAACATTTTCGTAAAAGGTTGCCCCAAAAAATTTCCAAGTCAGTTACCTCGTGAATTTCACGTAAGTGGGGGGGGGGGGTGAAGTCAAAAAATTTCGCACGGACACAAAATTTCGCAGTCCAAAAAGCACCGTAGTCAATGTTTTATGAGTAGTTTTACTATCATTGAAATTTGAAACTAAGAAAAACGCAATTTTTACCCTAAAAAAAGAAAAAAAAGAAAGAAAAAAAATTTCAAGGGGGGTGCGTCCGCACCCAACGCACCCCCCATCTGACGGCCCTGCAAGCAGAGAAAGTGCAATCTTTTCGCTGAGCGCGATGGTTTCCGTTGTCCGTTATAGAGAGGAAGGTAACGAAAATGAAAATATATGTTTTGCAGACAATATTGTGATTGAATGAGAAGTTAGAAAATCAATATTTATCGCAAGGATCACATTTTTATGAAGTCGTAACATTTGGCAGTCGTGTATGCTGGTCTTAAGTGGCCGAAATACTGCTTTTGTTATTTGTAAATTTCATAACCGTGTACACGAACGAAACACTGCCCGTGTATACGGATAGGAAATTACACGCTAACTCCCAGCAATAGTATATACTATTTTATGTCACAAAACACTGTATTGTGCGCAATATTTTAAAATTCTCCACATTGTAACAAGAAACTAAAAGGGGATGATCGCATTATTCTCCACTTTTTAACAACAAATTAAAATTTAAACATATTCAATTATTCAAACAAAAATGTTTCTACATGGTTGAATGGCGTTGCAAACATACACAAAATAAGACACGTTTATAGTTGGGTCCTCTGATGGCATGACGGGACGCTCAAGAAATATGCTCAAGCAATAGATAGCCTTAATTTGTGCAAACCATGCAATATGCACTCACGAAGGTGAAGCACTTACCCAATAATACATTTCCACTTACAGCATTCAAAGAGACATCACTTTGGCTTAACATTTTACATGGGAAATGAGAAAAATATGGAATTTATTCTGATACCAAAATCTAAATTTTGATGGGGAAAAGTGAAACTGATCGGATCATATACCTTTAACAATAGATATTTTATGTGGTCAAAGATCAAAGGTTAACATGTGGTCAAAGATCAAAGGTTAACATGTGGTCAAAGATCAAAGGTTAACTTACAGTGGTCATTGGTTTCATGGGATTGCCTAGTGAACATTCCACGGCAGCGGTGTTGTTCTGTGATGGGACGGGTAAACATGTCACTTTTACATCTGAACTACACAAGGTATCCACGGCAGAACCTACATCAGCTGTCAAACATCCATACTGTAAATATTAAATACAACATAGATATGTTTAAATCTTAAGAATATTAAGATGTTATAAAGCAGAAGCACCACTCGCCACGCTGGCCTCCAAATCCAAAATTCAATGCAGATTGTTATTGTAACATTCCACTCAACCAAGAAAGCAACGCACACATTTGCAGATGACACTGTTGCAGATGGATGACACTGTTGCAGATGGTAACATAGGTCAAACCGTGTGATGCGTTGCGCTATACATTCACTATATTGTCATCCAGTAACGTGGAGGATGTACCATCAAAACAACATGCACCAGGCACCATGTCGTGCATAAAAAAATGTTGCTTTCATTCATTCATTCATAAGATTTATTTACACAGGGTTGTACACAAATAATATTATTTACACATATTTACACATATTTACATATGAAAAGGTCAAAATGAAACGCAAAATCACGTCAAGTGCCTTGCTGTTAAAATTGAACAAAAAATACCAAAACCCCTCAGATTGCATAGTAACCAAGGCCTAAGTCCCTATGTAGTTCTTGTGATATTGAGTACACTTGTACAGTCACATGTTCATTAGAGGGCTTCTCTGACAATCAAGGTAACTTTGTAACAGCTAGGGGCTAAATGTTAACATCATTCAGAAACATTTTTCAGCTTCATAACGATTCACATCAATAACCTAGTAAATGCTAATGAGATTTGAATTAGGAAATTTGCATAGATCTTTGGAAAGACCATGATGTACACAGGAAAACCATTCTCTTATCTGTTGTTCCAAAGCGGGAAGTTTAGTAAGCACAACAAAGCCACTTTTTGCGGAACATCCTGTATGTGTTCAAACTATGTACAGTCATCACAATAAGTAACTGACCAGGTAATAAACATGCTGATAACTCTAAAAGTATAACTCCTACATAAACATATTTAATTAATTTAAGATATTACACGCTAAGAATGGTTGATTAATGAGGAAGTTACGATCCCAAACGTTAGGGCAAGTCTGATTTTCATTTTAACATTTTCTTTTCAACACGGGGAGAATACGACAGGTAAAGCGTGTGTGCCGTATTGATTAATCGTAACAATGCCACCAGCCGACTATCCAACAACCAGGCCATCGATGGGTGAATTGGCACTACCACTACCAGTAATCAGAAATTTGCCGGTCTGAGTCCCCGTGTTGAAAATGAAAATGTGAAAATGAAAATCAGACTTGACAGTACATTTAGGATTGTAACTTCCTTAATAAACAGCCATTCTTAGCGTGTAATATCTCAAATTCAAGAAGAGAAATTTCTCAACATGTTTTTAATTTAAAATGTTTATGTAAGAGTTATACTTTTAGAGTTATCAGCACATTCATTACCTGGCCAGTTACTTATTGTGATGACTGTATTTGCCAGATCAGGTGATTGGCAATATATTAATACTTCAAAATAGTATTATGACCTTACCTGACTCTCCTCCAAAGCCTCAAAGACAATCTCTTGTGAATGCATTATTACGAGCTGTGCATTATGCGCCTCCTCACCGTCATTGTTTACCTGGAACTCAGTGTGCATCGTAGAATAAGCTCCTACTGTGAAAGTGGACTCCCCTCTAAAAAAAATCAAATGGAAAGATCACATCATTTGGTAAAATGAACTACTTTTTTACAATCTAAACAAATAATTCTTGATCAACAATTGATTTTTAACACACGCCTCGGAAAGACGCACAGATACAACGCAGACAAGTGCGTACAGGTGTTTGGTTTACTGCGTTTATGCCTGGTGCACGCATAGCACTCACGTGTATGTGACAAATTGATAGAGAATTGTTTGCTTTGATTATAGTATTCAGAATAATTAATATAGGAAAACATGTCAACATTTTATTTAACACAGTTGTGACATCATGATATGAATTCTTGAATTGCGTCATTTGCTACAATAAAGTAGGTGTCATAAAAACCTTCAGTATCACAGATATGTCAAGGATGAAACCAAATGTACTCTGTGTACAATAACTTATTAGTTGGTTGATGTGAAATATGTAAGATTCAAGATACAATGCTCCTAACATACAAAATGGATACTCAATAGCAGGCCTGGAAAAAGATAGGCAATTTGGGAAGCCGTATCTAGAAGAAATTTTACTTCTGAAAATTAAAAATACCCATAACAATTAGAGGGAAAAGTTCAAAGGAAATTGTTGCTGTCTTTCAGTGAAATTGGCATTTTCCAGGATTGCTCAATGGACAAACATCACATATAAGGCCGTGGTCGACACGCCATATGTCGGCAAATGTCGACACAGAGTATATTCTGACATGTCGCTATAATATTTAATATATTGACAGAATTAAAATTCCCTCACAAGACCTTCAAAATACCCAAGAGCCTGATTTTGAAAGAAAACAAATTTTCATTTTGACACTATTACAACTTTGTGCATATAAAAACCACTTATTGGACATTCTGAAAAGTAATTACCCCTATGATGACCCTAATAAAAGTTCAAAGTCCAACAGTTTGGGACTGTAGGGACTGAACCAATCTGGGTCAATGAAAGTAGGCAGGCAGGTGAATGTCCATCATTTTTGATGTTTCATATGTTCACTAATATTTGCTAGTTTGTCAATATTAATACTTTAAAGTGTACCAGGATATTATTGTGGGTTAATTGTGAATTTTCAGGGCTTTGAAATTTAGATTTAAGCTTACCCACACATCGTGTATGGTACAGATATTGTTGGAAAGCATGTTGAAAATTGTCATCATGATAAAATAATAATATGATTGTGGTTACATATCACCCATGTGTCGACGTCGAGATCAAATTAATATTGACATGTCGACATGAAAATATCGTTACGACCACAGCCTTAATCACATATCCTCCTGGTATAACACACGCTGGCGCACTTATGATCAGCTCATTGCACATGCTTGAAAATTCACAGAAATTCAGTAACCAAATCAGCCTAGTGAGGTTGATCTTACATATTGCGCAGCCACTGATGCGCACAAGGGGTGAGGTTGATCTGTACGCAAGTTCATGTGACATGCGCCCATAGCAATTTTAACTTTTTTCTATCAACAGCAACCAAATCATATTTTTCAAAAAGTGTGCCATGAAATATATTGATACTTTGACAGTTTCTATTACTCTATTAACTCATTCAAACCAAATGTATAACGTTAACGCAGATTATACATTATCCTACCCTGGTAATATCACTTCTCCTTTCAGCTGAAGATCTGTCTGGCAGATTTGGTCTGCTCCACAATCACTAATAAATCTCAACTGGAAAAAAAGAAAAAAATTGAGACATTTGTAACAATGCATCTATTCCTAATACACTGGAAGAGGATTGTTTTATACTATAGATGAGGTGACCGTTGTTTACATCAGTAGTGTTTACATATTGATTAGCGCCTGGTCTAAAGACATGCTAGGGGTACTAGTCCATGACTACTGCATACATCATACTATGAAAGCAAAACACACATCACTGAGCGCCAATTTTAAAAGCACATGCCCTTATGGTGCGCACGCAAACCGCCGGGCAACCAGATTTAGTACCTGGTCTCTCATTGTGCTTAGGGATGCATACCATGACTTCTGCACTATTACACCGTAAGCATGGTAAGTAATGATCAATCAAGTGTGAATTAAAGTACATTCCCTATAGGTGCGCACGCAAACCGCCGGGCACTACGTCACCGGTCACACCATCTATAGTTCGATCAGTTCCAAAGTAGCAAAATTGTGAGGCTAATATTTATCTGTGCGCCCAAATGGAATACCTGCTTGCCCACCGCTTGCTGATACCTGCTTATGATGCGCAAATGCATAATTTCACCAATAAATATGCCCAATGAGGGAGGGACAAGATTAGGCCAAATTAAATTAATTGTTTGTCTCAAAGCTCCTCTCCTGTTGTAAAACTAATGCGGAATGCGATTTTTTTTTCAAGGTTTTTTTTTTTTTTTTTTAAATATAAAATATTGAAATCCTTGTAAAAGTGAACTTTTGTATTTAAGATGATCTGATCAATGAAAATCTGAAAAATCGGTGAAATTTTAGATTTTTTTTTTTTTTTTTTGAATAAAAAAGAAGTTTTTCTCAGATTTTTGTTTTTCTAATGCGCACCAATAAACGAACGCGCGCGGGAGCTTTGAGACAAAAAATTATTTTAATTTGGCCTTAGGTCAAATAAGATTGCCCATGAATCTTTTAGAAGACAGTTTGCATAGAGTCTTCTCAAATTTAAATCAGGGGTGTCACAGTATTGTATTAGTCTGGGGTATTTATCTAAATTTTTGTGCTACTGTTTTAATACAAAGACTACTGTAAATATTGCCTAAAATGAACATGACCCTTATTAACCCTAACCCCGGTTTAGGGTTTTTGACCGGGATCACAATTTTCGAGGAAAAAACACCAACTAAATCTCCGGGAACCTTCCAGGATTCGATCCAGGGACCCTCCGTTCTCAAGCCCCATGTCCCATCCACTAAGCCACGGCCCTCAGCTACTCGTTCCCACAGTATATTGCACTCACTATATAGGCTCGGTTAACTAAGTCATCGAAAACCAGCGGCGCATGCGCTTGGAGAGGGACTTAGGATTGGCATTTTTTAACATTCAGGGGGGTTAGGGTTAACATGAAAAGCAAGATAACATTTGTTTGATTATTTTATAGTTAAAAATGTTTCAGGAAAGACAATTTCTTTGAATGTTGACTCACCTCGTCTATCAGTGACCCATTACCGCAGATATTTTCATCAATAATTGGCGGTAATCCCCCAACATACTTCTCTGGATTATCCCCTCTGGGAGGTTCATATGGGTACTGATGGATTCCGTAATACAGATGGAACGACAGCGGTGTCAGGAAATCACGGGCTTTTTTCTGGAACAACAAAACCAAACCAAAAATGCTTAAAAGGGCCAAAAACGGTTTGGACAGTACAGTTTTAATACTTATTTAGCTTGTTATAATAAATGTCAAAAATACTGCAAGTCACGACTTGCGACTCCCCTGGCTAGGAGATTCAACTAAACGGGGTCAAAGGTCACATAGGGATCATTAGAGGTCAATCTGGGTACACCCCATGAGTCATTTCAGATCCCCTTACCCAAGTATTGTTATCACCAAGTTTAGTTTAGATTGAAGACTGTTCATATGAGAGAGGAGCTAAAACGTTTTGACAAAATGGGTCGAAGGTCATGTAGGGGTCATTACAGGTCAATCTGGGTACACCCAATGTATCATCTCAAGTCCCCTTACCCAAAGATTATTGTCACCAGGTTTGGTTGAGATTGAAGTTTGACTTTTCATATGAGAGCCCTAAAGAGCAATAAATGCAGTTAAAGTGTTGACAACATTTGGGTCAAAGGTCATATAGGGGTCATTAGAGGTCAATCTGTGTACACCCCATGAGCACCTCAAGCCCCTTTACCCAAAGAATATTGTCACCAAATTTGGCTGAGATTGAAGTCTGACTTTACATGAGATCCCAAAACGGCAACAATAAGTGCAGTTTAAAGTGTTGCCAAATGGGGTCAAAGGTCATGTAGGGGTCATCAGAGGTCAATCTGTGTACACCCCATGAGCATCTGAAGTCCCCTTCACCGAAAGATTATTGTTACTACCTATGGTTGAGATTGAAACCTAACTTTTCATATGAGAGCACTGAACAGGCCGAACCTATAACCAAAAGGAAACTCCCCGACATACGAATATACAAACATACACAGACAAACATAACACGATGACAATATCCCCTCCGCGGCTTTTCAAGCCAGGAGGATAAAAAGCTAAGCATACGGCTCATATTTCATTGTATATATATATATATATCTTTTGCCATGTAGAATAGTACTTTTAAGATAGTTGGATTTATAATGACTGAATTGAAGGGTAGTGACTGAGTTCATTGAAAGATGGTGACATTGTCAACTTCAAATGCCATTGTGTCAAACATTTACTTTTGCAATACATCATAGGAAAAATTCTGACATACAGGCAGGTAAAAATAAGTGATTTCAATAACAACGCCTATTGACAGTAAAGTTGCACTATAGAATTGTTTTTCTATGGGATATCATTGATTTACACTGTCCACTGTGTGCTATCTGTACCAGTCAGGTATCAGGATGAGTTGGTAACCATATAACAAAGAGACTTTACACACACCCATTTGAACTTCATAATCACACACTAAGTAATAATATCCCATAGAATCCCAATTTACATGCAAATTTGTTTTCGTTATTTGTGGTCATTTAAACCATCGTAACTTCAAAACTATCCACTCGATATTTATGGATGAGGTATAAAACTAAGGGACAGAAATTTGCTCATTTAACGTACATCTCACATTTTTGGAACCGATTATTGATTTTGTATTAGCCAACATCAATGCACCTGGTCTGGAAATTGTTTGTTTTTGTGTTAGGTGTACGTGTGACATTTCTGATTAGAGTTGACATACCTCTAGATAGGCTTTGTATGGGAAGCAGACCTCTTCACCATACCTGGCCGTCACCTTTCTGTAGAAGGACTCTGAAGGGGCATCATCTTCCATGAAATAAAACCTGGCTGATAAGCTGCTCTCAAGTCTATAATAATCCACTGTCAACTCTATGTCCATATCTGAAATGAAACAAATTGTGTGTTTTTTAGAGGTTGTCTGAAACAAGTTTTTTTATGTAGGTATATAGCCTTAAACAAAACAAAATTTGTCGCTGGCCTAGTTTTGGAACCAAAAGTCAAGTCAAGTAATTAATTATTCGAAGTGCCTCAAGTCCATTCAAGTCAATTGAAGTCAAAGTCAAGCTGTCACAACACTATTGTTGACAACCGCATTCATTATGCTGTTCTTGACTCCGATCCCACTAACACATTTTCTCAACAGATTCAGCATACCCTGGATGACATGCATCAGCGTCATGAGCTCTCTGACAAGGCCTTTGAGTTTCTATCTCCCAAAGATTGCAGTGCTGCCCGCTTCTACCTCCTTCCTAAGATCCATAAGCCGGGCAACCCAGGCAGACCCATCATCTCTGGCAACGGCTCCCCAACTGAGCATATATCCCTCTTTGTCGATAACTTCATCAAGCCTCTTGTTTCACAGGTTCCCTCCTATATCCATGACACCCCGGACTTTCTCAGGAAACTCGAAGCCATCAAGAACCAAGTTCCAAGCACCACTATTATTGGCACATTTGATGTTAAGTCCCTCTATACCAACATTCCCCATCAGGAAGGCATAGAAGCAAGCCGTGCAGCTTTGGCTAAGTTTGGTCATTCCAGTCCTCCCATACCTGATATTGAATGCCTCATGAACCATGTCCTAACCAAGAACAATTTCACTTTCATGGACAGGACCTACTTGCAGGTACATGGCACAGCTATGGGTACTAGGATGGCTCCGTCATGGGCCTGTCTTTTCATGTCTAGGCTGGAGGAACAATTGCTAGCTGAAGCACCTTGTCGACCTTGGATTTGGTTGCGGTACATTGACGACATATTCTTTATCTGGACCAGTGATGAAAGCAGTCTCCTCACATTCATTGATCACATGAACTCATTTCACAGGACCATTAAGTTCACTTCTGACTACTCCCACCAACAGGCACACTTTCTTGATGTAACCATACAGAAAGCTGAGAATGGTATACTATCTACAGATCTCTTCACCAAGCCTACAGATACGCACCAGTATCTCCATGCTTCAAGCTGCCACCCTCGCCATTGTAAGACAGGCATAGCATATAGTCAGGCTCTCCGTCTCCGACGTATTTGTTCTAAAGAATCTAGATTCTCATATCATGCACAGAATTTGAAGAAGCATCTGGTTACCAGGGGTCACAGCTCCACCAAAGTCCAGCAAGCCATCAAGAAAGTCCACTCTCTCCCGAGAGCCACAGTCCTTCAGGAGAAGCCCAGAAACCAAGACCCCACCCCTAAGATTCCCCTTGTTACCACATTTCATCCTAACCTTCCTCCTCTGCGTCACATCACCAACACTAACCACCACATTCTCCACACATCAGACCGTCTTCGTCGTGCAGTTCCTGACATACCAATCCTGGCCTACAGACGCCCTCGCAACCTACGAGATATGTTAGTACGGGCTACCATCCCCCCGGTAACTGATGATTCTCTCCCCACGCAACATGGCACTTCTAAGTGCGAGTCGACCAGCAGGTGCGTCGTATGCCGGGAACACATCAAGGAAGGCGATTCCTTCACCAGCCACACCACCCATGCCACCTACAAGACGAAGGGTCACATCACTTGCACCACATCTAATGTCATTTACCTCTTATCATGTAGAGTGTGTGGAGTCCAGTATGTTGGTGAGACTAAAAACTCACTGAAGAAGCGCTTCTATGGACACAGATCGACGGTCAACACCAACAAGCCACCTGTCGGACACCACTTCAACCTTCCCAACCACACTATGTCTGATATGATCTTACAGGGCATTGAATCTTTAGGTAGCCGTTCAGAAGTGGTACGGCTCAGTAGAGAGAAGTTATGGATGAAGCGTCTTCTCACTATTCAGCCCCATGGCCTAAACATCCAGGAAGGGAATGATTAGACCCCCCGCCCACCCCCACACCTCCTCCATTTGTATCTGATAAACCTATCATTTGTATTTTTTACCCATTTGTTTTTCTCCACTCCATTTTTCATTTTTTACTTCTTGATATATGTGATACTTTGTTTTCATTTTCTACATTGTCTCCTATGCACAGTTATTTTCATTACTTGTTCCAGTGCATTTCCATTATTTGTTACCATAGGCCCAGTCCCACTTTGTTTTTTCTTGTTTTCTCATGCATTCTCTCAGTCCTTTTACATTTCCATCCATTTTATTATCTATTTGTAGTCATCAATCACCATTATTGATTTCACTCACCAATTATTATTTTTATATCCCATTTGCCTTTTACTTTTTAATCTCCCCTTTGTCTATGTCATCCTTTTGTTATTTTATCCACTTCATCAATCAGTTGTCTAGCATGATATCTTCCCCTATTCATTCATCTGTCACTTTGACTTCCTGCCTATTGTTCCTCTGTCTATATATATGTTGTGCAATGTTGTATTCTGTCATTTTACCTTCGATAAAGATTCTGTTAGAATCGAAACGTCAGGTCCTCTTATATTTATTACAACACTATTGTATGCAAATTTAATCTTAGGCAAGGTGCTATACAAATGAAATGAGAATATGTGTGTGATATGCACATATCCATCAACAATTGCTTATTATTTGATCATGAACAGACTATAAAAACTTGATCAATGTCTCATCAGAATCACCCTCACACAATACTTTACTTTTACGAGAGGACTTCTGTATGATTGATGACTTGAATATGAATTAACTAAGAGGGAAATACACAGCTCCTATCCTGGACACATACTAACATGTACAGCATACAAATAAGGTACTTTTGGCAAATATGCATGGCACACAGCCACCTCTCTCTCTCATTAGCGTGCACGTACGTGATTTGTCAAGTGGTAAGGGAGATCTTTAGCACGTGTCAACATATGATAAACACAAACGTCCATTTCACCGTTATGAGGTGAGGTTTCATTTTCCTGCGATCAGTGCATATTACTAAGACTTAATAGAATCAATAACTACATTGTAAATGGTAGCAAAATTAACTATTGCTTTAATAACAAGGCGGTTCTCGAACGGCGCGTCTCGCCTGTTCATCAAAAGTGACTTGAAAGAAATGATGATGAAACATATGATACAATGTAGCACTGTCACAGAGGTATGCATTGTAGTTAATGCAAGGGATGTAATACCTTGACAAATTTAATAAACAAAAAGAACACACCAACCCCCTTCCCTACACCAAATCACATCAAGATAGGCCTTACAGATCTTATTTGACCCCAGATGACCTTAAAAAATTAATCAGCAAAAAAAACACACCATCCCTCTTCCGTCCACCAAATCCCATCAAGATAGGCCTTACGGATCTTATTTGACCCCAGACGACCTTGAATGACCTCCGATGACCTTGAAAATGTAATCAGCAAAAAGAATACACCACCCCCCTTCCCTCCACCACATCCAATCAAGATAGGCCTTACGGATTTTATTTGACCCCCTATGACCTTGAATGACCTCTGATGACCTTGAAAATTTATTCAGCAAAAAGAACACACCACTCCCCTTCCCTCCACCAAATCCCATCAAGATAGGCCTTACTGATCTATTTGACACCATATTTGACCCCGATGACCCAGAAAAATTAATCAACAAAAAGAACACACCATCCCTCTTCCGTCCACCAAATCCCATCAAGATAGGCCTTACGGATCTTATTTGACCCCAGATGACCTTGAATGACCTTTGATGACCTTAAAAAATTTAATCAGGAAAAAGAACACACCACCCCCCTTCCCTCCACCAAATCCCATCAAGATAGGCCTTACTGATCTATTTGACCCCATATTTGACCCCCGATGACCCCGAAAAATTAATCAACAAAAAGAACACAACATCCCTCTTCCGTCTACCAAATCCCATCAAGATAGGCTTACGGATCTTATTTGACCCCAGATGACCTTGAATGACCTTTGATGACCTTGAAAATTTAATCAGGAAAAAGAACACAACACCCCCCTTCCCTCCACCAAATCCCATCAAGATAGGCCTTACTGATCTATTTGACCCCATATTTGACCCCCGATGACCCCGAAAAATTAATCAACAAAAAGAACACACCACCCCCCCCCTTCCCTCCACCAAATCCCATCAAGATAGGCCTTACTGATCTATTTGACCCCATATTTGACCCCCGATGACCCCGAAAAAAATAATCAACAAAAAGAACACACCACCCCCCTTCCCTCCACCAAATCCCATCAAGATAGGCCTTACTGATCTATTTGACCCCCGATGACCCCGAAAAATTAATCAACAAATAGAACACACCATCCCTCTTTTGCCACCAAATCCCATCAAGATAGGCCTTACTGATCTATTTGACCCCATATTTGACCCCCGATGACCCCGAAAAATTAATCAACAAAAAGAACACACCACCCCCTTCCCTCCACCAAATCCCATCAAGATAGGCCTTACTGATCTATTTGACCCCATATTTGACCCCGATGACCCCGAAAAATTAATCAACAAAAAGAACACACCATCCCTCTTCCGTCCACCAAATCCCATCAAGATAGGCCTTACTGATCTATTTGACCACCGATGACCCCGAAAAATTAATCAACAAAAAGAACACACCACCCCCTTCCCTCCACCAAATCCCATCAAGATGGCCTTCTGATCTATTTGACCCCATATTTGACCCCCGATGACCCCGAAAAAATAATCAACAAAAAGAACACCCCATCCCTCTTCCGTCCACCAAATCCCATCAAGATAGGCCTTACTGATCTATTTGACCCCATATTTGACCCCCGATGACCCCGAAAAATTAATCAACAAAAAGAACACACCACCCACCTTCCCTCCACCAAATCCCATCAAGATAGGCCTTACTGATCTATATGACCCCATATTTGACCCCCGATGACCCCGAAAAATTAATCAACAAAAAGAACACACCATCCCTCTTCCATCCACCAAATCCCATCGAGATAGGCCTTACTGATCTATTTGACCCCATATTTGACCCCCGATGACCCCGAAAAATTAATCAACAAAAAGAACACACCACCCCCCTTCCCTCCACCAAATCCCATCAAGATAGGCCTTACTGATCTATTTGACCCCATATTTGACCCCCAATGACCTCGAAAAATTAATCAACAAAAAGAACACACCATCCCTCTTCCGTCCACCAAATCCCATCAAGATAGGCCTTACTGATCTATTTGACCCCATATTTGACCCCCGATGACCCCGAAAAATTAATCAACAAAAAGAACACACCACCCCCCTTCCCTCCACCAAATCCCATCAAGATAGGCCTTACTGATCTATTTGACCCCATATTTGACCCCCGATGACCCCGAAAAATTAATCAACAAAAAGAACACACCATCCCCCTTCCCTCCACCAAATCCAATCAAGATAGGCCTTATGGATCTTATTTGACCCCCGATGACCGTGAATGACCTCTGATGACCTTGAAAATTTATTCAGCAAAAAGAACACACCACTCCCCTTCCCTCCACCAAATCTCATCAATATAGGCCTTACTGATCTATTTGACCCCGATGACCTCTGGTGACCTTGAAAATTTAATCAGCAAAAAGAACACACCACCCCCCTTCCCTCCACCAAATCCCATCAAGATAGGCCTTACTAATCTATTTGACCCCATATTTGACCCCCGATGACCTTGAATGACCTCCGATGACCTTGAAAATTTAATCAGCAAAAAGAACACACCACCCCCTTCCCTCCACCAAATCCCATCAAGATCGGCCTTACGGATCTTATTTGACCCCATATTTGACCCCGATGACCTTGAATAACCTCCAATGACCTTGAAAATCTAATCAGCAAAAGAACACCCCACCCCCTTCCCTGACATCAAGTCCCATCAAGATAGGCCTTACGGATCTCTAGATATCGCGTCACAACGCGTCTCAAAAGCTTTAAGCATATTTGACCCCAATGACCTTGTATGACCCCCGATGACCTTGAAAAATCAATCAGCAACAGAACGCACCACCCCCTTCCCTTTACCAAGTCCCATCACGATAGGCCTTACGGATCTCCAGATATCGCGTCACAAAGGTATTTCTTAGCACACGGCACACGGCACACGGCGGACGCCGGACAGAAATAGTGATAACATAGTCTCTTTCTGATTACATCAGGCGAGACAAAAACATGCTCCTTTCACAAAAATATATGTGCTATACTTTGCGTTACTTTTCCCCCAGCAAAAAATATTTGTCAATAATGCAAATAATATCTAAGCTTCATGTAAAAATAGAATTTCTTTATGATAATCAAATTTGGTGAAAGAATTTTATCATAAAAATAAAATGTTTTAAATAAAATGTTGAAAACACTGTTGTTTGTTCACTGTTTTACACCAATTATGATATATCAATAGTAAAAACTGTGAATCACACGAGGCATAACCCAATAACAGTAAAAACCAATAAGACCCAAATGGAATAGCACTGATGACCTGTACCCCAGTAAGCTGACTGAGACAGAACTATTTAAGCATCATTAAGGAACCTAACCCCTCATGGGGTGTATAGCAATTAAGCTAACAGGGGGAACACTGGACAAATAAGGACAGAAAAATGGTGTGTGACAGGTGGGGGGGGGGGGGGGGGCTCCCAAAATTAATTTTTCGGAGCCTACATCGTCAGCCTGCTTCGATAATTGCCCAACTCATTTTTTCTAGTTTTGAGAAAACAACAAAAATAGGAAAAGTGAGTTAGGCAGTTATCGAAGCAGGCTGACGATATGTTGAATAGCACAGGTGAATTCCAACAGGAGCAGTACCTGTCGGATAGAATTAGGTTGGGGATATACCTTTAAGTGAAATGTGGCTTGTTATACACCTAATACGAGTTAATGTGACCCATTTTAAACATTTTACATAATTATTACAATCTGCCTAACTCACAATGCTGACTTAGGCATAATTGCAATTGTGCATTAATCAACACTTTTGATTTGTCAATAGACCATTTCAAATTGAGATCGGAAATCTTCGGAAAAACAGGTCACGTGGAGTAGGTGCGCTGCACGTTCTTCGCAACAGTTGATCGCATTCACAGCATTGTCCTAGTTGGTTGTCCGCCTAGTGATTTACTATGTTTACATACACGTGTGCACACATGAGAAGTAAAACGTGGAACGAGACTATTTTGTTTTTTTATCAACAAAGGCGCTGACCGGCAAATGCCAAATGTATCGAGCAGACGGTAAAAAGTGAAAATATTACCCAAAATCTCTTTCATCTCACCGTTTTTTGTTACTGAAATGCCGCAACATCAACTTTGTGAGGGATACAATCTATCACCAACACCAGCGCAATCTATCACACGGGCAGACGGGTGAAAAACACGTTTGTTTTTCTCCAGCACATGGCCATGACCTGGGAGCTGACAGGTCATGTAACCGAGCGTCAAATCACTCGGCTAATCGGAAGCATTCGGAACCAATCGTATATTTTCGGATTTGAAATGGTCTATGACTTAGTTATTATAACAGCATGTGCATAATGTAATGAAGTCATGATTTATGCAAAAACTCAATTCTGCTGAAAAGTGAGTTAGGCAATTATCGAAGCAGGCTGACGATATGTACCTTTGCGTGATTGCGCGATGAGGTGGAATGGGGATCCACCTCGCAGCTGCTTCTGTTGGATTCTGTTGGATGTAGCAGGGTTAGGATTAAGGAACTGCATGGCTATATCAAACTTACCCAACGTATTCGGTGTACTCACAGCCTCATAAAAGAAGCATACCTCAACAGTGACACATGTAATAGGCTTTCCTTGCAATGCACACTGACTACTCTCAGGATCCAATGGATCAGGGGACATCTGTAACCATACTCTCATATTGGCCACTGGTCTTGTCCTGAGGATTGATTGTATAGAAAGGTAACAGAATTTATATAAGATGCCATGGACAAATATTATGAATTGTGAAATTAAATCTCTTGAGGTGGAAGTGATGATAATAATTAATCTTTCCCTCATTGTGGTAGTCGAGAAATGAAAAATTAAATTCCGTGACTGGGATTTGAACTTGGGACCTCCCAATCTCTACACAAACACTCTACCAACTGAGCTAATGAGGATACTTGTTATTGAAGCATTACAAATGCATCCAAAAGCTTAGGATATAAATTATGAATTGTATTTGCTAAAAAAAAGGTCTAATCACGATGATTAAAGGAGAAGTTTGGGTACTAAAGTTTTATTTTGGTAGAATGATTGAGATAATAATAATAATAATAATAATAATAATAATCAGTATTTATATAGCGCCTTTTTTCCAAATGGTTTCAAAGCGCTGTGATTTTGCTGCTGGTGAATCATCAGAATCATGTCGCATCAACTAGGGTGCTGCCAATTTCTAGCGCAAACCTATCCGCAGTTAGATTGTAACATCCACCATTTTTTAATGCAGCTCCCCAAATACCTTTGGGTCAAGGAAGTTTTTGATAACCGAAACAACTGATCACAGATTTTGAAAGCAGGAGGAACCGGAGTACCCGGAGAAAACCTGCGAAGCGTGTCCTGGATCGTGATAAACCAAATGCACATAAAGCCCGCGGTCGTGCACAGAATTGACCCGGGTTTCATTGGTGCAAGGCGAGAGAACTAACCGCTGCGCCAACACGCTCCCCACCTTGAACATTTGGCACTTTCATATATGGCTGAAACCAAAAATGTTAGCCCTAATTACCACAGATTAATATGCTCTTATTTTGTCAAACAGTTCCCAAAATGTGGGAAACACTAGCAATTTTACCTCCATTTTGGCATCAATGAGGCAACATTTTCAAAAGAAATAAGATCATTTTGAAACCAACCCAATAATGAACCAAATTTAACCTTAAAAGGTACATGATATATGGAATGACCAGAAAAGTTGACTGCTCAGTTAAACCTTTGCAAGGCGTCAAGCAAAAGTCACTGCCAATCTCAATATATACCAGTAGGGCTGTTATTTTCGGGATATCTTTTGTCAAAATGGCGTTACGGTAACCATGGAAGTAACCAAATCTGTGTGTTAGGGAGCATAAGAGTATGAAAAAGTGCATGGATTTGGCAAAATAAAACCATTTCAAGTAAATCTCCATTTAATTTCCATATAAAGAGTAATTTAGTGGTTGAGTCGATTGAGGGTATAAGACTCAACATTTTTCGAGCAGCACTCAATTTCTCAGAACTCTCTCACATGTTTATGTATCAGCAACTACTCAGATTACAAACCAATCAGATCATAACATAATAAACCACTTGATTTTCACATTCACAATATCAAATTATAAGTAGGCATAGCACAATGCACATACACAGAGTCTGCCACTGGGAGCATTACACCAGTGAACAACAACATATGAAGAGCTGCGTTGCATAAAGGCCTACATCCACTTCTACCTGTTACTCATTTTGCATTATTGAATGGATGGCTATTCACGATGTGGAATGTGATTTGTATTGTTGCCTCAATTGGCGTGCATGGATGCTTAATCCAAGTCATGAAGACAGCCATACAATATTTGGATTAATTAATCATGCAAAATGAGTAACATGTAGGAGTGGTCTGTAACCCCTTATGCAAAACAATCTTTTCATATAATGTATGCAGCTCCACTTTGAAAAACATCCCTATATAAAATTAATTATCCTCACATAAGGCACATGACCGTAGGGCAGTGAGCTTGCCATATATTGTAGTCATGACCTTGGACTATATAACCTTGATCCAGGTATAATTACTTATCATCAGGTTTTTTTAGTTATGACTGTTTTTACCAATTTTTGAAATTGGCTCTGAACTTGAATATATTGGGCCGATTTAAATAAACCTAACCTGAGATATTGTACTAAACACTTCAATCAATTTAGTGATATGCTCAGTTTTTGCATCCTTTGAGTGCCTCGTGTGAGGAAAAGACTGAGAATTTAAATATGGGTATTTAAGAAATGGAAAAGCTTGTTTAATTTCTAAATCCATCAATATTTGTCAATCAAATTGGGTATACATGTTATATATCTATTACCGATCACTCTTATGATGGGAAAAAAAATTGTCGGACATTGCTCATTTGCATATCAATGACTCGAATAGATAATTAGCTAATTTGCATATTTAATGAGCTTATGAAACTAAATTATAGTTTAAAAGATTGGGTATCATACAGTTTGCCATAATACCCAGTTTGATTGCAATACACCATTCACATCTGGATTTATAACATTTACGCATATAAATTAGCTGGACTTAGTCACTTTTTTGATTGCAGTCAGTAAAACTGGTCAAAATGACCAATTTCACTAGGTTATTTTAGCTTAATGCAATATAATTTTACCATATTTTTAATTTAACATGGTATATAGATATTCAATTGTTAAAGAAATATGTGTAAATGGTGTTTTGAATGTTACATTATTAACAAATTGAGCTCTCTAAATCCTGATAAATTATATTTGTGGGCATTGTTACTGTTTTTGGCAGGTTTTCGGCCACTTTCCGAGTGTCTCAAAACACCGTACCACAAGAATGCATTGACCGATTGTCATAATTCTTTTTGGAAAATAAATCTTTCATTGCAATCTTTCATTTGAATCCAATATTGAACATGTCTCAATCATTTGAATGTTATGTGTGCTATGCCTATTATAAGGCAGACATTTTTTATTTTTTATTTACATGTGACATTTGAGACCTGTTAACACAAATTGAGAGTCAAGCTGGAAAATCTTATTTTTAGGATTGTCCAGATTCAATATGCTCGGAAAACAAGCTTTAAAATGATATGCAACATGTCATAATTGTTTAATGTTTTTCATGTCAAAATTCAAATTGAAGTTGCTAATTTTCTTTGTTTTCTATTAATTTGTTTATTGGACCATATCTCCTAATGCACACTGGCGAAAAGGTTGGTCAGACCCATAGGTTTTTTTCTGTTGCCTTTATACAGCTTAAAAATCAATGTCTTGTTAGAAAAATGAACAAATTGTGATAAACTTACTTGAATAATATAGCCACTTCACTGGCTGCAGCACCTACAACAATATCGGGTAGAATATTACGATCCATGTCCAAACCACCGTCCAATGAGATGCCAAAGCTTTTCAGTCCACCAACTGGTATATTTGGTAAACCAGCCAACTCCAAACCACTTATACGCTGAAAATGAGTAGAAGGGATTTACCGTAAGGCAGTGACTAATGAGTACAGAAATCAGGGATGAAGACTTCATGAATCCCATACTTCAAACTATTTGAACCCTGCCATTCCCAGTATGATTTGGGCTCAGATGTCACAGGATGCAACCCAGCATTACTCTAACTTGCACCATATAGCAAGCATACAAAGAACCTTTAAAGCCGAGAGATTGCCAAGAAAAATGAAATTGGAACCCTGAAGCGTTATTATGTATTTAAAAGGGTTGAATGATGGCGCTAGATAGAAATTCCATTGAAGCAATTCATTTTGCGAGTGGCGCTGATAATTTTGATGTCATCTACATCGAAATGACCAAATCGTGAAATTTTACACGATAGACAGCAAATTAAGGTAAACAGTTTCAGATGGTAGTTAGTATATGGCTCATTCCATGAAGTTGGGGCATATTATGTGACATCCAAGTGAAATTTTCAAAATGGATATTTTCCAACTCTTTCTTCTTTTTTAGGTTCTACATTTACCAAAGTCCAATGTAGAACTTTTTATTTTAATGTAACATTTGGTGTAAAATAACCGCACATGTTCAACAGTTGGATGACATTTCCAAAAATCCTGATGCTACATGGACACCATTTCTCATTTCCATATCATTTTCTAATAAAATAGCTTAAGATGTGGGCCAAGTTTCTATACCTCAATTAACTACTTGGAACCACAAATACATGAAAAGAAACCAGATTTGTCTAGGTTGAACATAACTTAACGAACAAGACATCGTAGATTAACTGTTTTATGTAAAAACTCATTGAAAAGTGACTCTTTATTTTGCAATTTGTATAATGAATTTAAATAAAGTACATATCAATATTTGTTTGATGTAAAGTACTCTATAAACCATGCACATTGATTACATTATAGTCATAAAGTAAGTATATGAAGTATTATTTACCTGTATAATGTTATAAAATGCACTACCGATGCTACATGGACACCGCGTCTTGTAACATTGTTAATAATAAGACTATTCATACTGTTACAATTATTTGAGTGTGAATGGTTTGTCTACTTGTTCATCATATCAAGTAGATACACAGAGTGAATTGCTTGAAATTTATCTAAACACTGTTCATGTAAAATTTACCTTTTCTGTGTACTCAAGTATTACGATGCTACATGGACACCGTGCCCTAAAATATTTGGAACAGCTTGAACAGGTGCATCTTTTTCAGATCAATAGAGAGGATGTACTATGATGTTAACTTTTTATGTTATAAGCACACGATAAAATTAATAACATGGATTGTAAAACTACAAATTACACAAAAAGATAACCTGCCATGAAGCATAAAACATAATTACCTATGATACACATACACCATTTCTTACAATTACACAATAACAATACACCATTGATCAAAGAAACTTAAGATGTCCACTGAAACAAACTTCATGCAGTGTTGTTCTTAAAGTACCCTTTGTGATCTTAGTCTCTTTGCTTGTTTCTGATTGAATCATCCTCTATTAATGATAAGATGATTGAAAAGTTTGATCACTTAAAAAGTCAGTTTGCAAAAAAATAATTTAATTGCCATGATGGATTTCTTTGGAAAGGTACTAGTTTTTGAAAATGATGGGTTCCTTGTCTTCATCTCCATAAATTCTAGGACGATAGAACTGTCTTCTGAATTAATGTCAAGAACCTGCAAAGCAAAACAAAATATACCCTATGGCTTAGTATCTTCATGGAACATTGTGTATTGATATTGGAGTAGATTATTTATTCATGTTGCACTTTTTGTGTTGCAGGAAAATATTTATATTAAAATCATGCTGGAGTATTTTATTTATTATTCATTTAACATGAAAAAGAATAACAAAGGATAGAGAACTTAAATGATTTACAATTATTTGTTTTATTTATAGTAAATAAAACTAAAATAAGGGAATGTTTATTGTTAATTCAGTGAAATGCTAATGGAAATGGTGTCCATGTAGCATTGTGTATTAATATATTTCATTAGATATACATCTCTCATAATATGCCTTTTTTTCTGTAAAGTGTAGTAAAATGTAGGCAATGTTTTGAATGTTTTGGGTGATGGATAATTTCGAATGGGGTAATTGTTTTAGTCTAATTAGGCAAATTTTATGAAATGCTACATGGACATGGTGTCCATGTAGCATCGTATTGGTAAGCTATATTATTAGCATTAAAAGAGCAAAAACTAATTCATTATTAACTTCAAAGTTTATTAATGATGTGATTCTACAAAAAAAATACAATTTCAACGAACTATAACGATACCCAATGCAAAATATTGCCCATGCTATGCCCGATGCTACATGGACGCCAAATTATTATGGCGTCCGTGACTCAAAATTAATATCATAACATGAAAAGAAATTCTGATTCAGTGTTTCCCTTTCAATAAAAATGCATAAATAAATACAGACATACAAGCAACATTAAGAAATAATTACAATCGCACTTACCATTCACAAAACTATCCAATGTTTACATTTTGATGCTACATAAAAGTCCCGATGCTACCATTGGACACCAGCGACTAAAACCTTGATAAAACTAGCCCACATGTGGCAAATTCTAAACAAACCTGATAGCTATTGACCTCTATCCTTACAAAAGAAATATGGAATGTTTTATTTATCTTCAGGGGGGGATTCCCACAAATTGCATAGGATGTTTATCACGATGCTACATTTTATGGTAAGGACACCATGCGCACGGCACGGTATACTTTTTCATGAATATATGGAATGGTCTTCATGAAATTTATTCTCATTTGCAATAGTTTTCAATTGATAAATGCTCTTAATTTTGGAAAATAATTAAAAAATGTATGATAGAGAACTACCCCCATTCAGCAATGAAAACTCCCGATGCTACACCTGTATATTTTGTGGACACCGTGCGTAGCATCGGAAAGGCAATTTTCATGTTGCTTGGGTGAAAAATCAGTCCAGCGTGACGAGGTGTTTTGGTCAGTAAACTATGAATACATGTATCTTTTATTAATCAAATCGATTTCCAAGCAATTCTATGATAGTTTTGCTTACATAAAACTCATATTAATTGTTGTGTTTTCCATGTCACGTTTTTTAGCAAAAATGGTCTTGGACACCACCTAATTTTTTATTTTTTTCTTCTTCAAGGAAGGGTCGATTTTTTTTTTTTTTTTCATGGCTCAATACTATAACCTAGTACTGTTTTTGGACACTAATTTTTTTTGATATACACATAGAGTAAAACAGTTTATAAGCTGCCTAAAGTACCAAATTCTGCTATTTTAACAAATGCCCCAACTTCATGGAATGAGCCACATGCGTAAGTATTACATAGGTGCAAAAAACTTGATATTCAGGAAATTTGAGGGAGCACTTCCATTCATATCTCTCAGTGCCCCTTTAAGTTTCTTGTGATTTATTGTTTATTTTCTCAAAATAAGGCAACAACAATTCAGTGAATAATTTCATAAGTCATAGAAGGAACCATTGTCAAACATTTCATAAAATAATTCATTAAATAAATACTTAAAGGGACCTTACTGAACTATCCTATCAAATGTCTTTTATGAAAGATGAATAACCTTTCAAATATAAATAAAGTCATATTCTAGGTGGAATCATGTGACCTTTTGGATGATATATTTAAGATTCAGATGATTTTGCATTTGATATAATGCAGGGGTGGGCAACCTACGGCCCGCGGGCCGCATGCGGCCCGCCAGTGGTTTTTTTGCGGCCCGCGAGATGTATCAAGAAAAATAAAAAATAAATATATTTTACATCATCACAAAAACGAGCTAGCTGCTTAGCATTTTATCGGCACAAATGATGTTCCTCAACGTGCGTAGGTATATTTTCCCCATTAATTATCATCTGTCAGTGGCATAACTAGAGGGGGCGAGGGAGCGATCACCCCCCCCCCCCCCTCCACCCCCAATATTGATGTCGTGTCGGTTGAGATTGGCATTGTCAGGCTGATCATTTGACAAGATGAATCATGGAATTATGACGCTCAAAAGTACACAGATGAAAAAAAATCGCGCGCTACGCGCGCATGATTATGTGTCACCAAATTGCAATATTCTGTAGTAACGTAGCTTGTTTAGAGCTAAAATATACCAAATATACCTCAATCGTGCAAAAAAAAGGTGTCAAATCGACATTTTCCCTCGCTACGCGCGCATTGCCTGACTCTGAACAATCTTGTCGGTTGACTTTCATTCTTTCCCACCCCCTCCAATATGAAGAACGCAACTGTCATCTGTACTGTACAGGCCATTGCTACAAAATTTGGTTAGGTGCGGCCCAGTCAATTTTTCACTCCTTATATCTGGCCCATTCATTCAAAAAGGTTGCCCATCCTGATATAATGGGACAAAACTAAGACACTCGCAAACATTGACACCAGAAATACCATGTTCAATATTGGTCATGTGACTTATTAGAGATAACTTCACTAGAGATGATTTTGTTACTCCTTGCACCACACTTATCAGTGCTACAATCATTGTTATTCTACAGTTATATATGTCTTTAATACCAATACTTACACGCCATTTTGTAACTTGTCAGTAGAAATTATATTTAGTTATTCAATGTGGCTGATCTATGTGACTTCTTGTATGTAAATTGTAAGTGTAGCTTTCATTCTAATGTAAATAAATTCTTTTAACATTTTATATATATATGTGTTTTGCTGTAAATAATTATTGGTGTTTATGTGTTGTGAAGATTAAATAAATAAATTAAAAAAAGAAAAAAGAAAAATGACACCATATGGTTCACAAATTGAATTTGGATGCAATGCCAACAACAATAAACAGCACTTAATGATTGGAGACAACAGCGCCTACAAACTTAGTCACTTTTTGAAAAAGCATCATCGGTTCATTATCTACCATGCTACTAATTTCCAAGAATCCTAATTACTGGATAGTTTCTACATACCTGAGAATATGTCCTTTGAATACCATTCTTTGCACCAAAATACACATAGACAGCTCCTACATTGTCATCCTCCCAGGGAGCACCGATAACAACATCTGGAAACATGAACAGCAGATAATTGGTAAATGGTTGACATGACATGATACAGTTGCAATGTATTAACCCTCGCCTTACTGAGCTAAGTAGCTTTTTTGTAACACGGTTTACTACACGGTGGTGGGGTGTTTTTTGTGGGAGTGGGGGTGGGGGCACCCCCTTATTGAATCCAAACAAAAATGCAGAGGTCTTGTTTGGTATCAGTGTGTAGCTAAAGATGTCCTCTGTTCATAAACATCAAAGGAAGTACTAACATTAACATACTAAGCATGACATCTCAATGACGTCATCTGGACCGAAATCCATCCCTCCCCTTAGTAGGATGAGGGTTAAACAACTTGCTATCAATTTAACCATCATTCCATTCGTCAGCTGTTCAATGCCATCAAAAGTCAAGATCTACAAGTAACTTGACTAAGCAACTAGCTGTGTTGCATGTTACACAGATTCAAATGTGTTAGAGATTTGGATAATTATACAGTGCGAGCTATCCAGGTCCAAGGCATGTCATTAGTACAAATTCGAATCTGCTTCTAGTATTATGACAACGCTCATTTATCGCGACCATCTTGCTCTCACCCTGTCCCTACCCGTCCCTCTCTATCCTCCTCTCAAAATAGCCCAGTTCCTTCCTCTCGGGTGCCACATCACTTTCTTAGAATTTGGCAAGCATGTTGATCTAAATTACCACATCAGGACTAATTCAATTGATATAATGTTGCAAGCTAGACTGCCAGATTAAATTAGACATTGGACAACTTATAGAGAGATTATTAAGAGATTTATTTACAAGACTTAAGTGGATTTCTCTAAGATGGTTGACATTGCCAACACAATTAAAGAATTCAATTGCAATAGCAAGTCTTACTGACGCTCATAGACGTATGTATCATAATAGGACGAGCTTCCCCCTTTTCATTATTTTTTTTCCAATGCGCCTTTAATACATACCTTGGTATGTATCCACATTAAGGTCACCAGCTCCAGCAATAGCCGAACCAAATCGAGCACCAAAAGCATTACTTCCTGAAAGCTTGAAATCTAGAGGCTCTACCTTGCCCTAAATCAACAAAGAGAAAACAAATACATTATAAACATGTGCAGAGGAAAACAAAATATACAAAGTTGAATGAAAATAGGTATTGTATGTAAACATTGACATTTTTTGTGCTACATTAATTTTCGCTCTTTTTGCGTTCCAAGCAGCTACCGCAAAAATAAAAACATGTGAACATATTTATTTTGTGTATAAGTCTAAGTAATGAACTTTCATATCACGAATTTAAAAACAAGCTAACTGGCTGAAAATCAGCAAAGCTCAAAAATGTAATTTTGCGAAAATTACCACTTTTACAGTATAAAATGTTGGCCCTACATTACTAAACACTTCCCCTTTAGGGTTTCCCTTATATTTTCAAAAATATACATTGGGTTGAAATGGGTTTTTTGTAAAATTGTTATTAGGTTCATACCAATACTTGACCAAAATTTCAAATCAACAGGTTCTGTCATGCTTGAGTGAGCTTGTATTGAATGACAGAATGTCCCATTTCAAAAGTTGTTAAAATCATGTTTAGTAGTGTGTGTATCCACCACGTTGGTGTATTAATTAACGACATCGATTTCTCATAGTGTTGATGAGGCGCGCTACTCGATATGGAAGTCCAACTCTTGTTGTACCAGAATTTTAGCAACTTTTGAAATGGGACATCACTCGAGTATGACAGAACCTGTTGATTTGAAATTTTGGTCAAGTATTGGTATGAAGCCCATAGTCATTTGACTGAAAACCCCATTTCATCACAATGTATTGTTTTGGAAATATAAGGGAACCCCTAAAGGGGAACTTACTTCTTTTGAAGTGTTTAGATAGTGAAATTATATGTGACCATCCAGCACAAAGGGGCCGTAAAGTCGGCAGAGCATGTACTGAGATATGGCTCAATGAACATTTCAAACAGTAGGAAACAAAGGAATTCTCAATGGATTTATTGATTTGTATACTACTGATTTAAAATGCAATATGGACATGTAATACATCACTGTAAAGCTGATTTCAAGAAGAATTCACCTATTCAATATCTCAAAAAATGTTCTGGCCGACTTTACATCCCATTTGTGGTGGATAATCCCATTTGTGGTGGATGGTCACATGTCCTTTTATATGTCCTTTTAATATGTGAAATTTTATGTCCTTTTCCTCTTTTCATTTTCACCTTTTGACTGGTTGTACTATAATCACAAAACATGTCAAGGTATCTACCGTATCTATGATTTATTTAAACACGTCTTAAGAATTATTACACTGGGACAAAAGTGTAAATCTCCTATAAGAGAAGACATATTAGATGTGGTAGGAACTGTGTACAACTCATGCTGTCTGTACTAAAGCAATGGCATTTCACTGCAAATTATGAGCGTTTACTTTTGGACAAACTAAAAGTAAACTCAAAAGTAAACGCAATTCTAAACACAAAACTAAACGTAAAAGTAAACGCAAAACTAAACGTTTCCTGCATTTTGCACCCAATTGACCTCAAAGCACGCTCCAAGTAAGTGAATATAATCACAGATGTTTCCACCATTTGTGATATAATGGGACAGTTAATGATTAGAGGCTGGGTGGAAAACAGCTTAGTTGTTTGGCTCACATAAGTGTTTAGTATTGCGTTTACTTTTGAGTTTACTTTTAGTTTGTCCAAAAGTAAACGCTCATAATTTGCAGTGTTTGGAGCTTCAAATTGTCCCATGTATTCACATCGTGATAATCGGATCGCAAACATTATCCTTTCTCTCTACCCAATTAGAACCATCCATCAATCCTATTTAACAGCGTAATTTTGAGCTAGTCAGTGTAGGTGGCGAAAACAAGGGTGTGGAAACGTCCCCCATACAAAAATACAGGTGACATGTTTTTAACGTCAAAAAGGACCATTTCAGTGTTAAAATTGCCAATTTGTATGCGCATTACGCAAATTAGTTTCAATGTTTCCTCAATTTAAGCTTGAATAAGCTCAATTTGTCACACAAGATGGCTTCAGGAAAATCTCTTCTGACCATTTTTCCATTGCCATTGCTATTTGGAATTTGAATGAAGTCACTTTATAATAGGCAAATGTTTTGACGTGAAAAAAGAGAGGTTGGAAATAATTCAGGATATGGGTTTGAAAGTATTATGCATTTGTGTTAGGGGAAAACACTTAATTATTATGATAGTAACAATCCAACGCTTATGACTTATTACTGTCGTAAATATCACATTCATATATACTCACCCCTCCGTTGTTGATGTACACATATACTCTGCCTTCATCTTGATCCACAGCATAGAGCGGCGCCCCCACCAGCAGATCAGACCATCCATCATTGTTGAGGTCTATTGCCTTGATTGCAGAGCCATAATAAGTACTCATCTGAAAAAAGACATGAGATTGGAAAAACCACTGTGTTGGAAAATGCAATTTGGAAATTACACGAAGCAGAACAGGAGTTGACTGTGAATTATTTATGGGCACACTTAATATAATATAGGGAATGGAAAAATTACCTTCCCAGAACCAAAAAATAAAATCCCAGCCACTGGGATTTTATTTTTGGGTTCTGGGAAGGTAATTTTTGATCCAGGGACTAGACATTTTTGGGCAGGACTCGATTTTCAGGGACTTGCCTACCACCCTTTGGGGAAGCATCCTCAAAAAATCACATTTTTGACACTTTCTGGTCAACATTTTAAAACTTAACATTTTTATGTCAAAACAAAAATTCCTTCCTAGGGAAGTGTCTTTAGATGATTTTGGTGCAATTTCAGCATTTTTTGGCCCCAAGCTGAATTTGCTACGTTTGCAGCAAATTTTGAGCAAAAAAAGTACTTTTTTAGTTAAAATTTTAAAAATCAGCAATATAATCATTTTCTATTTCTCTATCTACCAAGTGTATCAATGGCTGCAGAACACAGGCAATTCATCAAATTGTCTCCACCAAACTCAAAAGCCATGTGATAAAAAATCAACTGTGATTACAGAAATGGAAAGGGATCAATTATTTTCCATACGCCATAAGCTAGAGGGTGACATCAAAGCTAGTGTTTGTCAATGATCGCTACATAAATTATGGATGCTGTAGCTAATTACATGACATTTGCATTCATGTGAACACAGAGGAATGTCAGCCCTGATGTGGAAATGCTGTACCAATGACTAGCTAACACAATGAAGTCACCTCCCAACTTCAGGCATTCACTGACTACACCACCATACCATTTCCCCATAAAGTTCTTGATAAACTTCCTGTGTTTCCATGTCGTAAATGATGACCTTTCCCTCTGTGATCTCATTTTGCCGCCGCAATGCTCGCGGTGCTGAGGTGACTCCTTGCACCGTGTCTCTGGTAATGAAGCGTCCTGACGTGACGGCATATCCTAAACAAGATAAAACAACAACAATATTAAGTGACGTTTGTGTTTTAGTGGTGGTTTTGTGGGTGTATAGGTTAAACATGCATCACTAGATTCACTAGGCTTCAAGGGCAAACATTTTTTTAGAAATAGTTTACTTATAAGGTCCGGCATACGTCAATAATTACACTAATTACACAGAAGAAAGAAGTGCATCATATGAGACCAACATGAGTATAAATGAGGCGGAATGAGGCAGTTTGATTTAAGAGCACAAATGTGGGACAAGGTCAAAATAAGTCAAATTCAGAACAAGTCTTATTTCTCATTGATACATCTTGTATCAAAAACTCAAATTCATGAAAATAAAGAGTTACA
This sequence comes from Ophiura sarsii, assembly GCA_035610835.1. Taxonomy (NCBI): domain Eukaryota; kingdom Metazoa; phylum Echinodermata; class Ophiuroidea; order Amphilepidida; family Ophiuridae; genus Ophiura; species Ophiura sarsii. Next base: position 11,597,306 of record CM069452.1, on the reverse strand, counting down.
CTGCATTTTGAGGTATTTAATTTTCATTTACTCCATTGATTTGTTAACCAAAACCAAAACTTGAATTGCCCATAACAAATTTGAATTTGATGTTTTCAGGCAAGGTGATTTTCAATGATCTGTAACTTTGGTTTGGAATGTGATATGACATTGACTTTGGTACCAAAATGTCCCTTAACATACATATAATCATGATATCAATAACTATACTATTCATATTTCCCTCATTGTGCCTCATTTACTTGCGTTGGGTCACATATGATGGCAATGAGGTACTTTCATCCTATTAAATGAATACATATGGGACCTTAAGTACCCTCTTAGTGCCAGGCATGCATTACTTATATATGGAAGAGAGAAGGTATCATGTATAGTTTAATCAGTTCCAAATTGATGTTTCTCTATAAAGTAGCGAATTAATAAAGGGTGTGGATGCACATGAACGCAACAGGCACACTGCGCATATTATGCTTGATGCATGTGTGTGACGAAAAAAGCGAGCGTATGGGCAAAGACGCACAAGAGCGCTTGGATTACTTTTGCGCGCAAAAACAGAAATTTCTTGCCAATTTGGGACTGACTAAACTATAGTAACAACAAGGCATTTGGACGAAAAAAGCGAGCGTATGGCCAAAGACGCGCGAGAACGTTTAGATTACTTTTGCGCGCAGAAACAGAAATTTCTTGCCAATTTTGGACTAAACTATAGTAACAACAAGGCATTTGGACGAAAAAAGCGAGCGTATGGCCAAAGACGCGCGAGAACGTTTAGATTACTTTTGCGCGCAGAAACAGAAATGTCTTGCCAATTTGGGACTTACTAAACTAAAGTAACAACAAGGCATTTGGACGAAAAAAGCGAGCGTATGGCCAAAGACGCGCTAGAACGTTTGGATTACTTTTGCGCGCAGAAACAGAAATTTCTTGCCAATTTTGGACTAAACTATAGTAACAACAAGGCATTTTATATTGTTATATTCAAATGCACTTCATCAGTTTTATTTCACAAACTAACCTACTGTAAAAGTGGATATTTCGCGCTACATTTATTTTCACACTTTTCACGCTAAGATGAGCGCGAATATATTCATTTTGTATGTATGTCTATGTAAGCAGTGACAGTTAAGAATAACTGTCACTGATGTAAGGAAACTCAAAATCTTGAAAATAAAACAAGCAAAATTGTTCAAATGGGCAAAGCGCGAAAAATTCCACTTTGACAGTATCTTGAACTATACAATCACTTCAATTTACTTATCCAATATAGCGCAAGCAGTTACAATTGCATGATTTAGGGAATCAATCATATTTCAGCACGTCATATATGATGCATACTCATTTCCTGTGTGACATCCAGAAAGAGGGCAAAGTGAAGCAAACCATGTCTATGTGGTGAACATCTTTCTATTTATCCGTACATTGAATGTATTTTTTGTCCCTCAAGGAAAGAGACATATCCAGAACTAAACAAATTTCTTAAATGAAACTGAAATATTGGTTTTATTAAATATGAAAATGAAACAAGAGACTAAGGTATTTGACATGTTGGACACAAGTTCTTGTCTGTGAACTTTGTCATTAAAGTGGGTTAAATTATATTTCCAGCTAGACAGCAGTACCAGTCAAATAGTGATATATTTCATGTGGTAATACAGGATATGAAACTAGGCCATAAAAGAATAGATATGAATAGTTTGATATCCTTTTCTCAACCTCCCTCCTTCAAAATTTAAAAATAAAAGAAGAAACTGAAGAAAGATCGGAGCACCACAAATTTGCTCAACTTCTATTATGATACACTCTATGCCCCAACCACCCCCCTTTCGCAGTTGTCATGCCCAGGGCTGTCACCAGGCCAAATTTAGTGCCGGTAATTATACTGACGGCGAACGGAGTAAGTGTAGCAAACGAAGTGCAGTGGATCATGGCATGGTATCCAGAGGCCTTCTTAATGTTTTTTTAGGTTTTTTAATGCATTTTGAGGGTTCCTGCCACATAATTTGTTTGTTTTATGAGTCAGTTTAATGATTGTATCCACAAATTGTTTAAAAAACAAAATTAAATAAGAGTGCCAGTTTGTTTACCCTTTGTTTTTTAGTGTGCCAGACGGACCGCCCGGAGCTACAACCCTGGTCATTCATGCGCTAACATTTATTTTCTGGAATATATCTTCCAAATTCCCTATTGGAATTACCAGGAAATAGAATGTTTGTGACTAACAGCTCAAATAGAATCAATAAAGTCTAGTTCAACAGACTTTTTATGAGGTACAAGGTAAGACAGACTTTAAGAGCACTTGGCATCCTCTTGACTTTTAATGTCAAATCTTACAATTTCTCTACTTATGTGTTGAGGTTTCAAAGGAAAGGCCACTTTATCCACATTTCTGTGTCATAAAGTCAAGTGTACAATTGGGACTTTTATTGCCAGTACATGTTGGATAGCATAATACTAGAGTGTTATACAGACTTGAAAGTACTGACATCATATTATGTGATGCGATCTGTGAAAACCCGCCACATGGTGGGATTTTTCATATTGGAAATATTTTTATCATAAGAAAGCTGAAACTGTGCTGATTACAGAACTGTTTCGATCATTTTTCTACGATCACTACAAAAAAGTTATGAGTGAATGATGATTGTGATGTCATAAAAGCTACAAAACAAGAAATCATGAAAACAGGCCAAAAAAGATACATAGTTCAATAGAACAACATTATAAGGTTAATAATAAAAGTGGCTTAAGTTTTTGAAGGTGAAATTTCATAAAAGATGATGACACAAAGTATTGGACATTAATTTTCTAAAGAAATCTTTAAAAAATAAAAAAATAAAAAATAAAAATTTTTATTTTTACATTTTAGGCTAATAAAGTGAATTGTTAGTTTCCCGTTACCCGACCGACTCACATTTTGGTCCCCGCGTGAATATTTCATTATTTGGTAAATATTTCATTATTTGTTTGTTTAGAAAAAATAAGCCAAGTTTGACTACAATTATATCGTATTTCATCAATAAATAAGTACAAATACGATGTATGTAAATCGAATAGGCCTACTCGACATACCAACCCGTCCATATGACAATCTTTTTTCATTTTTAGCGATTTCGAGGCACTTTTCGAAGCCATAATCGTATCATTATGATTTGAACTTCTGAGTTTGTTAAGATGGGTGGTGGGTATGTGTGTGTTATGAAAAATCTTCTGAAAAGCATTAAGAGGAAAACAGTTTTAAAATAAGATGGGTGGTGGGTATGTGTGTGTTATGAAAAATCTTCTGAAAAGCATTAAGAGGAAGACAGTTTTAAAATAAACAAGACTTTGTATGCAAAATAGCCTGGAATTCATTTATTTATTGGAGTAAGGACATATTTATGCCCCTATTCACAATTATACACTCTTGGTTCTATACGCTACACGTATTTGGGCACATATTATAAGAATAATGAATGTTTTAAAAATAATGAATAATGAATAATGAAATAGTCGCCTACTCACTGACCCAAAAAAATGTAACGGGAAACTAACAATTCACTTTCATTAGCCTTACCCATAATCCCTAGTTCACATTTTGCGACATCCTGCAGGTTTTCACAGAATGCAACACATATTTTCCCATGATTCATTGCAACATTTATAAAATACATAAGATTTTACAAAGAACCTTCAGGACTATCTATCCCCTGATCTGATTACAATATTAATTTTGATGAAAAACCAACAAACATAAACATTTTTGCAGGTTTGGCAAAATACATTAGTTGTTGTTTTAAGTGACCTATTTCATATCGAAACATTAAAATCAGTACAAATCAACTACATGTCACTTTTTACCCAAAATAAAATGTTACAAAAATACTAGCAAATGGTTATATTCCATCATGTACAAAAAAGCCTTAAAACATTTGGCATTTGACATTTTACTGGTAAAGATTGCAAAAGCAAAAGCGATCGATGTATATAATAAGCAAGGAACTAAATGGTGGCTGCAGATTTGAGCTTAGCTGTGAAAACAATAAATACACACACCATAGTATCATTTGTAAATGTCTATATTTAAATTTGTACAAAAAAGTTGAATTATATCAAAGAGCCCCACAACAATACCCATTATACAAAACTCTCCCTCCCCCGGGCTAAAACAACCATTTAGTGACCCACATTGGTTGTATTACTCTATGATTGTGATCATAAGCCATACGCAGTGTGAAAAGGTTATCTACTTAGCCGCTATACCTTTACAACTCACGATTCTTATCATCTAGTAATAATACTAATGTGTGCCTCCAGGAACAGACATTTACTTACTGTTCATATTATTTTTCTTCATATAAGTCCTGAATTCATTTGATCACCAAATCTCATATAAAGATGTTGTGAGGAAAAAAAACGCTGGGCACAAACAAATCCGCTAATCTTATATAATCCTATAAATATCATTATGCCCCGTTCGGAATAGTTTTCTTTGACCCTAACTTTCCCCTAGAACCTTCCCAACACCACAAACACAATAACAAGGGGACAACAGGGGAAGTCATGACTGGTCCTTTGTTACTATTATTTATTTGGTCAAAGTGGTTTAGGAGAGCATGCTGCTAGGAAATTTGGATACTTTGTGTTGTTTGTAATCTGAATTATTATGGTAAGAGACCCATTTGAATTGGCTACCCCACAGTGATCTAACATCTTAAATATGCCCATGTAGATCAGGGATCTTATATATATTTTATTGACAATCTTCAATTTCAAACAAATTTGGTGTCCGCGTAAAACACTGGCTGATCCTAATTGAAAAACAAGTTTGTCCAAATTAGCGCTGTCATCGACATGGACGATGTCGACATTATGTCGATATCGGCTATTATCCCGACATGTCGATATCAACTTTGGGATGTCGATATAATTGACATTAAACCGTCCGTAATGTTTGACATTGTTTCAAAATGATTTTGTAATAAAAGAATGTAGAAAATCGGTGAATTAATGATTGTGGCGTATTATACTAAAGGATTTTTAACTTGTGTGCGATATTTTCGATCTGCGGTAATATTCTATACTATCGCGGACATTATTTGCGGGGACAACCGGCTTGGTATTTGGATCATAATATGTCGATATCGAGATTCTAGAATAGCAACATGTCGACATGAAAAAAAGATCTCGATAACAGCACTAGTCCAAATACGATTTGTTCCTGTTTTGGAAACTATCAAATTGTATACCAATATCATAGTTTTTCTCCTATAATTGATTCCCACATATGAATATTACCTATATAGTCATAGTCTTTCCCACAGGATTGACCTAATGATATTGTATATTACCTATATAGTCATAGTCTTGCCCCCATGTATCTGCTGCTGGTTCAAAGTTCAGATCCAGACTATCTCCCTGAAATACAGTACCTGCAACACAAAATGAGAAAGACAAATGTTTGCCAATTAAATTTTAAACTGTGATATTCTAACATGTTGATGAGGAAAAGTGAAGGTCTCACCATAAATTGTGCATTTAAATAATATCAATATAGTTTTACATTCAATTGTCCTTAAATATATACAATGAATCAACAAGTTTTAATATCAATGTAACTTTTATGCCCTCATATGATCATGATAAACTCATTCAATGTCAAATGATCATACTGATACTTATACTGATACTTAAGGAAAACCAATTCGTGGGAAATTAAACTACTTATTGTGTATCTCATTGACACCAATATTGAGGAAGGAAATCGTTGAGCTACTGTGTAAGTGTTCACCAATATACTTTTTATAAAACACTATTTGGCTGTGTTGAGAAGGAAATGGAAGTTACGATATGTCCTATCGTTAACCATATAAGGGTATGACAATGGCTAGTTCTGTCATTTCTAGGGCTTTAGATTATAAGCAATGGTCTGCTATAGTAAGTGTGTGCTTAATATAAATCACAAGCTAAAATAGCAACATCTTGTTAATTCGGGCCAATGGCTTCATATAGACAACACTTGACACAAAACCAAACTGGTATTACAATTTTGTGGCTGAGCACTGGCTGAAACAATAATGTCCATAAATAATATCTATATCATTGGAAAGGTGAACACATCAGCTTGCCATCGATATGTACCTCAATATGAACAAAACAAAGGCAGTGGCGGCCCCACAGGGGGGGGGGGGGTCATTGTTCTATAACCAATTTTACTGGGCAGAAACTTCAGGGGGGAAAGAATTGTGACTTTCAATCAAGTCAAGATCCTTGCCATCCCCCTGTCAACTCAAGCCCCCCCCCCCCACCCCCCCCCCCCCCCAAATATCTAAAAATGCCTAACATTAGCTCAACTTTGGTCTGAAATCTTTAAATTTGGACCAAATTAAGCTAATTTTAAGCAATTTGACATTAAAACCAACAAAACATTTGACCCCAGATTTTGTCTTGCCCCAAAAATGTTGATGCTGATGCCACAGGTAATTAATAACAATTTACAAAGTTTTTTTGAGTGGTTTATAATCAATAAAATCAATTTCAAGGAAGTCAAGAATGTGTGCTTGTTTGGTGTCAATTGGATCTAGAGCAATTTAGGTGACCCTGTACTTGACATTGAACTTAGTACACATTTCCATATTATGTACGTAGGTACATAAGACAGGAAGAGGAGGTCTTCCGTTTGGTACAATTCAATGTACAATCCAATCATCTAACTATGTGCAGTGATGTCAGTGTGTATTCTAGTGATAGATGCAGCATTTATATGTAAACACTGGGATTTGTCTTTGATTGGGTGTCCACGACTTAATCAACAACAACAAATTGTTTGGTTATCCTCGACCGCCCGCACGTAATTTCAGGGCAGCACATATTATTTTTTATTTTTAAAAAAGTTTTTATTTCATTTTGTTTGAACAATTTGACAGCCCATTTTATTGACAACTAATGTGGCTGATCTCGTAGGGTTATGCGGCAAAGTGACTATGAATACTTGTGCCAGCGGGGTATGTGAGACAGATCTTCTTTTTCTTGCTCTAATGTCACTGTACAGCGAAAGATGAATGAGGTGTCATAGTACCACACAATGGCCATTGGGGGGGGGGGGGGGGGGGGTTAAAGATATCTGTGGGCTAGTTCTGATTTCAATAACTTTGTCAAGAACAGATAACTCATCTCTGTCAAGAGAAAATACTCGGCTCATACAGTACTGATGAATGGATAAAAACTTTAAAAATAAATGTAAAACTGAATCACAAAACGCCCAAAATGTGTGATACTTTTTCTTTAGTTAGGGGGTTTAGACACTGGATTTTCGACCAGGACTCCAGGAGAGTATGGGTTCAATAGGTAGTTAATAACTCGTTTTAAAGACTGGATTTGATAAAGCACCATAACCTGCAATTCTAATATGTTCAATCAACATGACATTTTAACAAACCACATACACAGACATTAATGCATATTCACCTGCCCAATTACTAGAATAAAATCCATCACCATAACTGTCAGATATTTGCTGTGCACCTATCAACTCACCAGGATTTGTTTATATTGAGGGGGCGGAGGACATGTTGAAAATAATCTGACAAACTTGTCAACTTATAACTGCCATGTGATCTATAACAGAGAAATGGTAAGACTTGGCAGCCTCACAGCTACATATTCAAAATTAACCTATGTCATCAATTTTACCCAAAAGAATAATTTATGTGAAAAAAAGAAGTGGGAGGGAGGGTGATAAATGTAGACTATTAAAGATGAGACACCTTTTCACTTAAATTATAATTTACCATTAAATATTTATAACCCCCCACCCAGCATCAGCACTATTACAATCCAATGAGCATTGTGCACTCTCAATTATAAGATCCTACTGCACCCAGCATAACACTGTTTCTATCCGATGAGTATTGTGCACTCATACCAGCCTGGCACCAGCCATGAGCACTTACCTGTCCAATTATAAGATCCTACTGCACCCAGTATAACACTATTTCTATCCGATGTGTATTGTGCACTCATACCAGCCTGGCACCAGCCATGTACTCTCGTGTTTACTCCATCTGTCTGATTCACTACATTTTCATACAAAAATAGAATTAAACATATAGATTAGTAAATATATATCACACAATCCTTTTAGAAATATACTATGGGAGATTCATGAACTCCAGTGGCGGCACCAACATCATCAATTTGGGGGCAAAAGGGGGGCAAGCAACAATTTAGGGGGGCGCAAAGCGCGCACATATTTTTGCCATTTTACAGTACAAGGCGGTTCTCGAACGGCGCGTCTCGCCTGTTCATCAAAAGTGACTTGAAAGAAATGATGATGAAACATATGATACAATGTAGCACTGTCACAGAGGTATGCATTGTAGTTAATTTAATCAACAAAAAGAACACACCAACCCCCTTCCCTACACCAAATCACATCAAGATAGGCCTTACAGATCTTATTTAACCCCAGATGACCTCTGATGACCTTGAAAATTTAATCAGCAAAAAGAACACACCAACCCCCTTCCCTCCACCAAATCACATCAAGATAGGCCTTACGGATCTTATTTGACCCCAGATGACGACCTCTGATGACCTCGACAAATTAATCAACAAAAAGAACACACCATTCCTCTTCCGTCCACCAAATCCCATCAAGATAGGCCTTACGGATCTTATTTGACCCCAGATGACCTTGAATGACCTCCGATGACCTTGAAAATTTAATCAGCAAAAAGAATACACCACCCCCCTTCCCTCCACCAAATCCAATCAAGATAGGCCTTACTGATCTATTTGACCCCATATTTGACCCCCGATGACCCCGAAAAATTAATCAACAAAAAGAACACACCACCCCCCTTCCCTCCACCAAATCCCATCAAGATAGGCCTTACTGATCATTTGACCCTATATTTGACCCCTGATGACCCCGAAAAAGTAATCAACCAAAAGAACACACCACCCCCCTTCCCTCCACCAAATCCCATCAAGATAGGCCTTACTGATCTATTTGACCCCCGATGACCCCGAAAAATTAATCAACAAAAAGAACACACCATCCCTCTTCCGTCCACCAAATCCCATCAAGATAGGCCTTACTGATCTATTTGACCCCATATTTGACCCCCGATGACCCCGAAAAATTAATCAACAAAAAGAACACACCACCCCCCTTCCCTCCACCAAATCCCATCAAGATAGGCCTTACTGATCTATTTGACCCCATATTTGACCCCGAAAAATTAATCAACAAAAAGAACACACCATCCCTCTTCCGTCCACCAAATCCCATCAAGATAGGCCTTACTGATCTATTTGACCCCATATTTGACCCCAGATGACCCCGAAAAATTAATCAACAAAAAGAACACACCATCCCTCTTCCCAGTGGCGTAGCGTCATAGGGGCACGGGGGGGCACGGGCCCCCCCAATGATTTTCGGAGAGAAAAAAAAGGAAGGGAAGGGGAAAGAAAGGGAAAAGGAAAGGGGAAAAGAAAGGGAAGGAAGAAAAGAGAGAGGTAGAGGAGGGTAGAAAATAAAAAGGAAGGGGAAAGAAAGGAAGAAAGTTAAACGAAAGAATCGTTGATCGTCAGGACGGTGTTTAATTCTGATCGGGAATCATTAAGGGGGGTACTCAAGGCTGCATCCAGACGATGGCACGGCGCGCGAAATCACTTTGCAAGACCGTGCCCTGGTATCTTTCGAACACATCGGCAACACGAAAATCCCGGGATCCGCCGCGGTGTTTCTTAAAAAATACGTATTATTTGCAATTAGGGCCTATATTTCAGTGCCATATTCAAAGAAAAATCATTTGAGAAGTATAAATTAAATCATAATGTTTAATTGAACAACGCCTAATTAATGTGACAAAAAAGTGAAAGGGAGAAAGAGAGAAAAGGGAGAGGGGAGAGAGCCAGTGACATATCCAGGAGATGCCCCAGAGCAGGCCATGCCCACCCCTCCCCCACCCCCATTGACGAAAGAGTAAACAAGGAGGAAGAGGAGAAGAAGAAGGAAAAGAAGGAGGTAGGGAAGGAGTAGGAAGAGTAGGGGCATAGTGCGGTGCAAAGGGGGGGGGGAGGTACGGGTTCACGTTCCCCTAATTTAAATGTGGGGGTCGTTAAAGCATTATACTGGACCTCTTTAGTGTTAAAAATGCCAATTTTTGCGTGCTTCGCGCGTATATGAGTTTCAATGTTTCATTTAATATTCAAGGTGGCTTCCGGAACGTTTTTTTCTGGACCATTTTAGTTCAAAACTGATTTTTCTTTTTTGCTCGCCTCGCGCACACTTTTTCAAATGGTTTCAACATTATCATAATGGGTCTGGAATCATCGTAAATATTCTAAATATTACTGGACATTTTTAGTGTTAAAATGCCAGGTTTCAAGTATTAAAATGGGTCTCGAACCACAATATTCTAAATATTATGTGGAGGGCGTTATAAAAACGTCTTGCTGAACCTTTTTAGTGTTCAAAATGCATTTTTTTTGCGCGCTTCGCGCGTATTAGTTTCAATGTTACAATATATAAGCTTAAAAAGGTGGCTTCAGGCAAGTTTTCTAGACATTTTAGTTTAGAAACTGAAAATTGTTGCGTTTTTCTACACTTGGGTTTCAACAATATATTGGGTTTCGAAGTGGTGGTTTTTCAATAAAATATCGCACCAAATGAGTTCGAAAATTGATTTGTTTTCCCTTCTATTTCTGAGGGGGCACATCCCCTCAAACACCCCCTGTTCGAGCTTTTAAACCATCTATACTTAAATCAAAAATATATCCGTGATAATATGCTCAAATCGTTCGTGCGTTGATAAAAATACAAATATTTATTGGAAATGAAGAGGTGGCTTTTCAATAACATTTTGGTAAAAATTATACACCAGATCGCACCAAATGAGTTCGAAAATTGAATTTTTTTCTACTTCTGAGGGGGGCACATCCCCCCTCAGACACCCCCCTGTCCGAGCATAGCTCGGAGGGCGGGGCTCCGCACCGCGTGGATGGTATATTTTTGGACACCAATAATTTTCAGGTTGGTGCCCCCCCAATCAAAACTACCACGCTACGCCCCTGCCTCTTCCGTCCACCAAATCCCATCAAGATAGGCCTTACTGATCTATTTGACCCCATATTTGACCCCCAATGACCCAGAAAAATTAATCAACAAAAAGAACACACCATCCCTCTTCCGTCCACCAAATCCCATCAATATAGGCCTTACTGATCTATTTGACCCCATATTTGACCCCCGATGACCCCGAAAAATTAATCAACAAAAAGAACACACCACCCCCCTTCCCTCCACCAAATCCCATCAAGATAGGCCTTACTGATCTATTTGACCCCATATTTGACCCCCGATGACCCAGAAAATTTAATCAACAAAAAGAACACACCATCCCTCTTCCCTCCACCAAATCCCATCAAGATAGGCCTTACTGATCTATTTGACCCCATATTTGACCCCCGATGACCTTGAATGACCTCTGATGACCTTGAAAATTTAATCAGCAAAAAGAACACACCACCCCCTTCCCTCCACCAAATCCCATCAAGATCGGCCTTACGGATCTTATTTGACCGCATATTTGACCCCGATGACCTTGAATGACCTCCAATGACCTTGAAAATCTAATCAGCAAAAGAACACCCCACCCCCTTCCCTGACATCAAGTCCCATCAAGATAGGCCTTACGGATCTCTAGATATCGCGTCACAACGCGTCTCAAAAGTGTTAAGCATATTTGACCCCGATGACCTTGTATGACCCCCGATGACCTTGAAAAATCAATCAGCAACAGAACGCACCACCCCCCTTCCCTTCACCAAGTCCCATCACGATAGGCCTTACGGATCTCCAGATATCGCGTCACAAAGGTATTTCTTAGCACACGGCGGACGGCATACGGCGGACGGCATACGGCGGACGGCATACGGCGGACGGCGGACGCCGGACAGAAATAGTGATAACATAGTCTCTTTCTGATTACATCAGGCGAGCTCTTTCTGATTACATCAGGCGAGACAAAAACTGTCAAACTTGGTCTAATTTTAACTAATTTGGTAAGCAAATTGCAAAAATTGGTCTAATTATACCTAATAATATGGTGATCAAATGTGCGTGCAGCGAGCCAAAATTTGATATTTTATGCTAAAATGGTCAAATTTGGTCAAATTTTAACCTTATTGAAATTATTTTGGGGGCAAACTAGGTGCAGGACCGCCCCCCCCCCCCCCCCCCCCCCCCCCCCCCTGTGGCGCCACCACTGTCTACATCCTCTCCCACCCCCACTCTCTAGTTGGATTGAAGATATAGACCTTATTTATAACTGGTGTTTCATCATTTCCATCAATAGGAGCCTGTTTTGACAAGGGGGAGGGGTTTCATCAAAAATATTGCTGATTTGACTGTCTTTGGCTTATTGGGGGGGGGGGTCACCTAATAAGGAAACCCATGTCGGAGGGCGTCTTACCAAAAGTGTGCGATTAAAGCATCATATGCCTATGTACATTACATCAAAGACATGTCTTTGATTACATGTAAACTGTCCTCAAATTAAATCAGAAGGTTAATCAAAACATTGGCTAAATTTGTCCATTATTTGAATTGTCTAAAAGTTGTTCAAGTGTGTCCCTGCATCCAGTAGATGCTCCACAAATTAATTTTCAAAGTAATGATGATGCATAGGATACCTTTTTCTTTGAATGGAAATCTGATACACTCTTTAGAAGCCCATAGAAATAGTATTGTGTATCAGTCTATCTTAACCATTCAAATTTCTTATCCTGGGAGTATGAATAATGGTACCTCCGGGTGGATGACACGTTTCGTAAGAAATTGATGTGACACACTTTCTCTCCTTCCAGATCAATACAAATGATGTACAGTATTAACCTGACGTATACTAAATATTGTATAACAGATGCGTCCTTCTAAGAAAGTACTATAATAAATACTAGATGTCAGTGTTTTGTCTTGTGCATATGGATTAAACTATAAAAAACACATGTTTCTTTTGGGGGAGGGAAGGGAAGGATGAGTTCCTATTAAATTATTTGATATTTTCAAATATTTTTCAGAAACTTGTAATGGGAAATCTCATTGCTTTAAATGTGAAATCTCCTTGGCTAAAGTAACTCCTCTTTTTCGAATCACACCACTGTTCAACATTGTTACCAAGATGTGTTAATTGGCATTAGTACAGGAAAATGTCTCAAACAAATTGTAAATGCAAAAAATTCAAACATTTTAAGAAACATTAGGCAATCTAAAAACAGGAAATGGAAAGAGACATGAAACATTTTATTTGTTTACCTGGCCTCACAACCAGACTATACATGTATAACCACAAGGGAACTATTCAAATATTGAATCATTTGCTAGACTTGTTACACAGACCCGTCCATCCATATTAGGGCTTGTGCTTGTACTTGGTTTTATTCCTACTCAGTACTATTTATTTTGTCCTTATTCACCAAAATCAACATACCAATGCGATGCACTTTACACTACAGTGATAGCGATGTCTATCTAATATTGAGTGTAATTATTAATCATTAACCCTTTTAGATATTTAATTAAAACACTAATATGTGATGGAGTATTTGAAAGCAATGCTCTCCAGCGTAACATTCTTCTTTTAATTTTAAAGGTACACTATGATTATCAACCAATGTTTGAGTCCTTCATTCAACAATTCAACAAGGGTTTTAAACTTTTGGGTATCTGCTTCTTCTTCTTTCTTTCCTTGTTTTTTCCCCTTTTTATTTATCTATTGATACAATTATTTTAGAAGTTTAGGAAAATGAAAAATGCATCCATTATTAATAAACAACTATAGTCACGTTCAGACTAGGCGGAGTAAGGACTGCGTAAGGAAGAGTAGCGGTGGTTTGGAGTAGCAATCGCGTAACTGATGGAGTAGTGACTGTCTGAACGATGATTAGCGTAAGTTACGCCGCCTTAATCCGGTCGATTTACTCCTGCTTTCATTGATACCGGGACTTTGGATTAACGCAAATTTTAAAAATTGCATATTGAGAGATGGCAGTTTTTATTTGTTTTTATGATAAGTATGATGTATTATTCTACATAATTACGCATTTGGGCTCGATAATGATATTTCTAACATATAAGAAAAAAGAGAGGTGCTTGCTGGACACCTCCTTTAAAGGTAGGCTACTAAGATTTAGGGCGTGTTCACACTATAGCTTTTTCCTCGACCCAGGTCGGACCCGGGTCGAACCCGGATTGATCGATATTTCATTTTCTGTTCACACTAGCGCTATGTATGTGTTGAAGTTGTATCCGCATTGGCAAATGGGTTTATTGAACTCGGAAGTTAAAATTCTTGTATCAATGACCTATGACCTAGCTTGCTCATCATGGCGGGTATAAACAACAAGCAACAGTGGCTGGTAATGAAATACCGTCGAAAACATCAGCGACAACGTGCCAGAGGCCGTAGAAAGATGGCAGAAATAAAGCGGGCAACCATTAACATTCTTTTCAGCCGATACCAGAAATTTATGTTATCTTTAATGCGGAGTGCAGTGACACTGTTTTCTTTGAACTCAGTAGCTAAAGATCGTACGCAGTGAGCAAGGCTACGGCCTGGGCAGTGGTGGTAAGTGGTGTGGGAGACGTACGGTGATAAAGATTGGACTGAGAACTTCAGAATGAAGAGGCCTACATTTGATTTGATTGGTTATCTACTTCCGGCAACCCGGATCGAAACAGCAAATTTTTTTCACACTACAGTCGATGCGGGTTCAACCTGGGTTCTACCCTTCACTTTCGCATGGTTGTAATTTTCGACCCGGGTCGGTTTTTGGAGCCTATTTTTCTGTTCACACCAGACTTCAACCCGGGTTCGACCCGAGTCCGACCCGGGTCGTGGAGAAAACTAGCTATAGTGTGAACACGCCCTTAGATACATTGTGTTCAATAATACGCTGAGGTAGACCAAGATCTAACTTGCTCAAGCCAAAAAAGATCTTGGATGAGACTTGTGGATTGGGCCAGATAAGCTGTTTGATATATCAATTATGAATGAGAAATGGCGACGAAACACCCTGTTCATGGGCCCAACCTACCTATTCTTCTTTTTTTTCGAATTTGAGATTGATTGATTTTTGAATTTTGAATTTATTTTTAAATTTTCAACATTGTTGTCGCCACAATTTTCATGAACATTTGAAGAAAAAAAACACTGTCCGACCGTTAGGGACGCACCATTAGATTTTCAGGGGGGTGTAGGAAGTTTTTGGAGAAAAAAAAATTCACCCTCTGTGCGGGCAACAAAAAAAAAATCACTCCCTGATGAGTAAAAAAAAAAAAAAAAAAATTCTACCCCCACCCAATTCAATATGAATGGATACCTTTAAAAAAAAAATCACCGCCTTCAGCGGCACAAAAAAAAAAATTCACCCCTTACGGCGGCCAAAATAAAAAAAATCGCCCCCGAACCCAACTTCCTACCCCCCCCCTGAAAATCAAATGGTGCGTCCCTTAACTGAGAGGTCCATGTGTTTTTTTTGCTGCCTAAGAAATTAAATCAATATTCTGATTAATGAATAACTTCTATTTACCTTCAGCACATGGAATTGAAGCCTTCACATTAACAGCACTACCAGTCTCAATAGCACCGAATTCATCATGTCCAAATGTGTAACAGATCCCATTTGGAAATCGGTCATTTGGGTCAAAGGTCGAGTTGACAGTAGTAACAGAATCCTTGACAAAGAAATTGTTGGCATATCTGTGGCCGCAAACCTGTTCAAAGCAAAGCAAATCAAAGATAGTTATTAGACTATGGAAGTTTGAGTCTGGGTTTCTGAAATGTGTTTTATCCAAGTTCTGTCATTATTATGCATTGAGAATCTTCCGTCCTATACTTTCAATGCATTTGTAAAAACCTAGTATTCTGCGCATTATGTCAGCTGGAGCGATATTGGCCAACCAATATTTTTAACACGTGGAGGTCTCTTTAACATATTTAAAGCTTACGCGACGCAAATCCCCTAAAAGCGTGTACTGATACGCCGATTGTATGTATAGCGAGCGTCAGAAAATGCAGTAGAGACTAATTTGTCAAGTCAGATTCTCAAAACATAATAATGATAAAATTGGATGGATTTTTTAGCATGATACACTAATATTGGTCTCGTTACGAGTTTTAAAAATATTGTGCTCGACTATGTCTCGCACAATATTTTTTAAAACTCATAGCTCGACCAATATCTTTGTGTATCATGCTCAATCCATCCAATTTCATATCATACTTAGGGAGTGTTCAGAAATACTTTGGTGGGGGGTTGGCCAAAATGAGGGAGGGGGTCTAAAAAGTTTGAAGTCTCAAAAAGGGGGGACTAAAAAGTTTTCCCTACTCAAGAGGGGGTCAAAAAAGTTAGGCCAAATAGGTAGTCGTTAACGGTAAAAATACCAAATTATACAGATTTCCGCACGCTCCGCGCAAATCTTTGTAAAAACATTGTGCCGACAGCAGAATTTGTTATACAAAATGTGACTAACCAGTGTCCACAATTTGTACTTGAGAACTGTTGATAAGGGTGATCGTCAACAGGGTTAAATACACATTTCCGCGCGCTACACATGATTTTGAACGCAGTTTACCAAATTTAGAGGTAGAGAGCACAGAACTGGTGCTAATCATAAACTGACAATTTCTTTAGCCACAAAAGCTAAACAAATTGCAGGCACTTATTTACAATCTTTAGAACAATCCCATTACATGTAGTTATATTAGTCGAGAAACGACTAATATACTGTATTCGTACTGTTTCTTCTTCTTCGTCTTCTTCTTTCTTCCGTCATGGGACCTATAGCTCCGTAACCATTGACCCGATTTTGACCATATTAGGTCATAAGAACCCTTATGTGCACCACTACTCAGGTTGTAAAGCATAAGGGGTCAAAGGTCACACAGGGGTCACTAGGGGTCAAAACGTGATTTTCACTTAAAACGCATTTGCAATTTAGTGAAATGACCTATGATCGTCAGAATTGGTCAACATATTCCTTTTGACCGTACGCATGTACAATAGTTTTTTAGTTGAGGAACTGTGTCCAGATGCATGGTTTTTAAAATCAAAAAATATTTGGGGTCACTAGGGGTCAAAATGTAAATTTTACTCCATTCACTCTGAAGTTTTAATAGTTACTTTGCTATGACCGGTGCAACCAAATTACACCAGTCTGATACTTTTTCAACAGTCACGTGATGAGAAACACGTAGTGGGCGGACTCGACTCAAAAGCCTACTTGTCCGAGGGAAAATGACTGATGATACTCAGAATTGGTCAAAAGATTCCTTGGATCAATGTTCATATAGGGTCCTTCTGCACTAAAAGTGACACGTGTCAAACGGGGTCACTAGGGGTCATTGAACTTTACAGGGGGAAAATATAAGGCATGCTCCGATTTTGACCGGGTTTCTTTTAATTTGTGGGGATTGATGAGACAAGAACAAAAGTCAATCATATTGTTAAGGTCAACGGTCAAGAAAAGGTCACTAGGGGTCAAAATGTAAATTTTCACTCCATTCACTCAAAATGCTACTTGTCCAAGAGGAAATGACCTATGATTGTCAGAATTAGTCAAAATATTCCTCTCATCCATGTTCATATAGGGTCCTTCTCCACTAAAAGTGACATGTCACACGAGGTCACTAGAGGTCATTGAACTATACAGGTGAAAATCTTAAGACATGCTCTGATTTTGACGGGACTACTTTTTTCTTGTGCGCATTGATAAGCCAAGATAAAAGTCAATCATAATTTTGGGGTCAAAGGTCAAGAAAAGGTCACTAGGGGTCAAAACGTGATTTTCACTAAAAACGCCATTGCATTTTATTAAAACGACCCAGGAACGTCAAAATCGGTCATCATATTTATCATGACCGTCTTCATAAAATATAGTTTGGTTTTTTGAATCGAATTTTTTTTGAGGTCACTAGAGGTCAAAATGTAAATTTTCACTCAATTTACTCAAAATGCTACTTGTCCGAGTGAAAATGACTGATGATTGTCAGAATAGGTCAAAAGATTCCTCTGAACTTGGGGTCAAGGGGCAAAATGTAATATGCTAGACTAATATCCGCGATCTCCGATCGCAGCTTATGTCTAGTTTTGTATTGTAACATACCGTAATGTCCGATAATAAATCTTCGTCATTTTCATTTTTTTGTGAAGGTTGTCTTGTCAATGAAACACCAATCCATGCATTTTCCTTCAGATGCTCCAGCTCAGGACCGACTGGATTTGTATTACCTGCAATAAAATATGATTTTTCTTAATTAATAAGAATACCATTGACAATTTTCGGCAATAATTGTGTCAACCCTTCAAATACACCTGTTAGTGTTAACAGTTTTGAATCAATCTCCTATAACCCTAACCCTCCTACACCACACGGAACAACACGGCCAGCAGCACTTTTAGGCGCGCGCACACAACTTCTCCGATCTCCCGGTGCACTAAACCCCAGGGATATATGGTGTGCGAAAATTTAGCCTGGCAAGCCCAGAGCTTACGGTGTCGTGGTTATTTATTTGACTCACCTGCCACGCCGGCGACCCAGGTTCAATTCCTGGGGATGGCGGACATAATATTTTTAGTCCCCCCATTTAACCCCCTCCCCTGTTCTTCGATCCATCCCCACTGCTACAATTCTAGGGTTAGGGTTATAAGATATTTCCAATAAAAGTGTAATATTACCCTTCCCAGTTGTACACACAGATGTGTCCTTAAACCAGACAAAATGCATCGCCACAAAAACATACATATGGAAATATAAATATATGTTTTTTTGTAAAATCACTTTTTATTTCCATAGCTTTTTAACTTCTCATATTTCTGTAATTACTCCAGTTTGCTTAATTAATTAAATTAATTGACATTAACTTTGGCGAATATCAGCAACCCCACATGTTGCTACAGCCTGGGGAGGGGGGGGGGGGTAGTCACTCAGTACATTTTGGTAGGGTAGGGTGCCAACAATGAAAATTGACCATAACATTTGGAGACTGTACACAATTGTCACACTTTTCTGACACATTTGGCTAGCATTTCTGGGAGAAACCAAAGTTCAGGATACATACACCTTCCGATTTTCCAATATTGCCCAAATTTGTAAAAATGACAACAAATTAGACCAACAAATAGGTATGAAAAGAAGTTATTTACCAGATGAGTGAATATATTTGGCTGCATGTCCCCATGACCTCATATCCACGAAGTGCAGGCCTGCAAATATTACCCGCTCGCCTGCCCATAGAGCGGGTAAATTTTGCTTTTGGTGGGGGAAGATGCAAAAGTACCCAACCAACTGGGGGGTAATTTTTTTAAACTCAGTGTAATTGAGTTATTCTGGCTGGTGTAATATCGGTTGGGTTTGTGAGTTAACCGGGGGGGGGGTACTCAGTGGATATGAGTTTATGGGGATGTGCTGCCAAATATGGACCCATTTGTCACCCGTCTAGTAAATGAATGACCCCTTTTCATAGCCTTTTTGGTAAATGTATGGGTCTAAAATCCTTAATTTTGCTGTTTTTCACGGACATTTGAGCAAAATCAGTCAAATATATAGACAAATAATGGATTTCCGGTAAACATATGGGTCCATTTTCCACATTGGTAAATGTATGGGTCAATTTTTTCATTTTGCTGGCGGCACATCCCTAACAAACAAAATATCTGAATACCACCCCCCCCCCCCCAGAGTTACCTGCCCAATTGGATGGTTGAAAACAATCTGAAGTTCCAGCCCTGACTAAGTGACACCCCTCCCCTGAGTGTTAAAAACCCTACCAAAAGCATGTGGATCAAAATTGGTGGAATTAAATGCCCCTTAACATTGAGATTTTTGCTAAGTCAAGATTTTATAAAATACAGTTTCCTGCCAAATTCTTGAAGATTCCTTCAGCAAAATTGCAGGTTTGTCTAGTGTTAGGTAGAATCGCTTGACTTGCCTTCTGATGTATACTTGTGAATTACATTGACAAAATGACAGGTTTAGCTGTCTAGGGTAAGATGGAACTGTTAGACGATTTTCTATCAAAAATTGATGGGATACTCAGGGAAAAGCCTATATGAATATACTTCAGAATTCAATTATCAAGAGGAGACGATGTACAGAGACGTGGATCTCAGTCTGCTTGTAATAAAGTGGACGCCTCTATGGACTCATTAAAAAAGACAAAATGCTCATTTAAAAAGGTCAATCACCAGTATGCATACTAATACATGCATACAACGCTCCAAATTCTAAGGATGGATATCTTCTATTAAAGTATGCAAAGCACAATGTAGAATTAAGGACCTTATTGGTGTCATATTGAACCCTTACACTCCTGAATCCATGAAATCCCATTTGAAAACTATGCTGGCAGCAAGGTCGCCTCATTCTATCTCCCCGGGCGATCATGACGGCCCGGTGATAAATGTGCATGGAATTATTAATTGCGGGCATGTGACCCCTGGCCGAGTGGACTAAAGGCTTGTTCAGACAGTCGGAGGAAGGGGTCGGAGGAAGCCCGGAGTAGGCTCTAGTCGGAGGAGTGTCGGATTACAGGTCGGAGTAGTGCCTGTCTGAACGCTACTCGGAGGAAGCTCCTCCGACCGATATACTCCTGAAAAAAGGCAGGAGTAACGCACTGCAGGGGTCCGAGGATCTCTGAACAGTCGGAGTAGCGTGCCCGTGTGGAACGGTTCCCACGAATAGGTCGGAGGAGCGATGACCTTCGATGATTATTGTGCCATGTTTCCACACACACTCGTCATTCACGGACCAAACCTATTGCAAGTCGCTTACAAATACATACGATAATGATAAGCTATGATAGTAGTAGTGAAGATTGGTCAATTATTCCTTCAAAAATTCCACAACCTGTTCAGAAACGCTATCCTAAAATTCATAATTTCTGAGTTGAAGGCCTATTTCTTATTTATTGTTGTTGTATAGTAGCGCAGTTTTTACACACAAACAAAATGCGTCATCCGATTTCGTCACTGACAGTGTTATTGTTGTTATTTTTAAGTCTGGTGACGTAATGATTTATTCTGACCCCGAATCATGTACAGTCCCGTGTACAGTTACTGTACATATCGTAAGATACACTGTATATAATACGAACATGTGCGTTTAGTACTCATGAATAATGCATAATGAGGTGGTATGGTAATGAATATTCAGCGCATGTGCTTTGCAAAATCCGTAAATCTCATGTAAAATTGGATCCATGATCATATATCTCGCGCGGAAATTGGCGTGTTAGGTCAACCAAGTAGTCTCAAATTTCCTGGGTCAACATATGCGGGCGCTCTTATTTCCGGAAGATACTCTGAGCTACTCCGAGCCCCCCGCGAAGATCGAAGGAATGCGAACTGTTTAGTCGGAGCATGGTCGGAGTAAAAAGCATGTCTGGACGCTGGTAGGCGTAACTTTACGACCCGAATATGAATTTTTCCTGCGGCAGTAGGAGGAAAATGTCCATGTCTGAACACAGCTTAAGACACTGTATTCCACGCTGGTGACCCTATTTGGTGGCACATTCCTGTAACCTCATATCCACTAAGTACACCCCCTCCCCCCCCCCCCCCCCCCCCCCCCCCCCCCCCCCCCCCGAGTTGACTATAGTCTCTACTTACAACGATCGATCTTCTGTCCTGGGGTGAAAAGTCTTAATCTGCAGGCCTCGAAATAAGGCCTAAAAAAAAAAGGGTTTGTTTGCCCAAACAAGAGTTGAAAAAAGTGGGTCGGTAGGTCGATTACCTTTTTTTTTTCTTTTTTTTTTTTTCTTTGGCTATAGACACTTTTTGAGAAGAAAAGGACTATACAATTTGATGTTAATACACTTTAATGTTCTTTAAAACCCTAAACTTCCTACACTACGATTCAATACGGCAAAAACTATGTCCACGCGCATGCTATAGCATTTTATTCGATGACGTCATCAACCAAGCTGATATGTGTGTAAAAATGGCTGCCTGGTTGAGCGTTGTCAGGTTAGCCGAGTGATTAGGGACGCGGCTCGGTGATCGGAGGTCAAATCCAAGGGGTTTCGCGGCGATTATTTGGTTTTAAAAAATCATACTTTGTCCCCCTCCCCCGGTTTACACACCGTAAAACGTAGCTTGGCTGGTTCGGGCTAATATGTATTTTGTTTTAATAGTGCAGCTGGCAGCAGGATAGCGCTAGGTCTTTAAATTAGGGGCTTTTAGAACCCTGAGCCCAATAAAAGCTTGAAAAATAAGGGGTTATTTTGGATTTTCAGCTAATTTATTGCGCTAAAATGAAAAAATATACGCTAAACGCTTAGGAACCCCCTTTAGCGCTGCAGCCTGTAGAACAAACCTTCAGACCATGCTGGATGGTCTAATAAGTCAATTAATTACAGGGTAGTGTTGTTGATTAGTTTGGCAAATTAAGATCAACATATCATTTAATACATATATTTTTCAACATAAAACATTATTAAAAAAAAAAAAAAATCTCAAAAAAAAAAAAAAAAAAAAAAAAAGGCATGTGGTTTTGAGATTTTATGGGTCGGTCGTGTTTGGGCAAACAAACCTTTTTTTTTTTTAGGCCTAAGAATAAAAATCAAAGGGTCCTCTGCCTCTGAAATTTCAAGGGTCCTCACTTATTTTCAAGGGTCCAAAACATTTGAAATTCGGCATGAGTGGGGCTACTTTTTGATTCAAGATGTCTGGATAACATGTACATATATCATAACATAATGTGGATTCCCCATATTTTAAACTCTGCTGTTAATATTAAAGTACTACATCATAGGATATGTCATCAGCAACATCTTTTGTTTAAAAAAATGCACACAATTTTCTGTATGTATTTTATTTTTGTGGGTCATGAGGACCCCCATGATAGAAGAGTCAAGGGTCCTCACTATTTTTTTAGGGCTTTTGACCCGAGGGCCCTCCTTATTTCGAGGCCTGTTAATCTGTCTTACCTGATTCATCTAAATTTTTTTCAAAACATGTACCCGAAGATGTCGCAAAGCACTGGAATAAAACCCCTGGCTTTTCAATAGGTTGCTGGTTAAAATCTAAATAATAAGAATCAGCAGTTGGCGCTCCAATCAGAATACTGAAAGTAAACAAAATTATAAACCAATAAATATGTGTACCGATAAAAAGTATGTAACAATAATACAGGGGGGCGGGTCAAACATCATGCTGTAACATACGTGACCAATGATTTTCTAAACAGCATCTAAATAAATATATTGTGGTAAAAACACCTTGATTTTGATGTGTTTTCCGCCACCGAATCATCAGTTCCGTCCATCTTTCCTGAAAAACAAATCAACTGGCCCTGTTTACATCAACATTTCATCTTAAAATGAAGCAGCTATTGTGTGTTTGCATTCATGTCCCCCGATGTAACCCCGGGGTGCTCAGTGGTCAATACAAGGGGGGTATCATGCGCGTCCAAGGACTTTCAAAAAGTACCCTAAATAAGTAATTGCGTACATGTGAAAAAGTACCCCCTAAACAAGTAAGGACAGTGTTTTACATACCCTAAGCAAGTAATTTCAGTATTTTCATACCCTAAACAAGTAATCCAAATACTTTGATGATAACTCCTTGCCCTAACGTACCCTAAGCACGTAATTTGTAAATTTTGAATCCTAACAAAGAATGATGCACTCTAAACACTGATTTTCTTTCCCTTTTTTGGTAGTATAGGAGTGGGCTATAGAGGGTCATAGTTTCAGGACATGCTCATCACCCCTTAGTTTGATGAGTTGATGCGTACTAACACCAATTTTCACAAAAAAATGGAAAAAAGTGCGAAATTCGGACTGCTTTGGCCTAAAAAACACAAAAAGTCAGGGTTTTTTGGAAAAACAGTATTTTGATCATAACTCAATCATTTTTGGTCTAATCAATTCCATTTTGGTGGCAATACCCATGTTTGTGGGGACAAGGAATAATATTATGCAACTTTTATCTCATGACGATGTTTCGTTTTCCTGAAAATGGCATTTTTAGTGAAAAATAGCCCTGTGAGGGCGCTGTTCAAAAGTACCTTTCGCATCGAAGTATATCAAATTTTAAAGTTGAAACATGACATAAGTTACATTTTAGGCATTTCCTGAAAATCTGAGCAAAATACCATTTGTTGTTTTTAAACTACACCATTTTGAACGTTTTTGAATCGTTTCCATTGAAACACGTCTAATGAAAGTTCGTTGACCCCTGTACTATCCTATGGAAGTGCTTTTAACGCGTTTTTGTGATTTTGAAATGAATGCCACGGTAAAATGAAATAAGGTAACATGCTCAAATCTTCAAAGAATGTTTCTTGAAACACTCTTAACATATTCCATGTATTCAAATTCATTTTTATTAATGCGATGGCTACTTTTTTGAAAAGCGCCCTCACAGTCCAAATTTGACCAAAAACAGCTTTTACAAGAAAACGAATGGGTTATATGAGACGAAACCAGCATAGAATGAGACCTTGTACCCTAAAACATGGGTATTGCCACCAGAATCAAATAATTTTGACCAAAAATGACTGAGTTGTGATCAAAATACTGTTTTTTCCAAAATGGCCGACTTTTTGTGTATTTTTGGCCAAAGCAGTCCGAATTTTTTTTTCAGATTTAGTGTCAGTACGCATCAACTCATCAAACTAAGGGGTGATGAGCATGTCCTGAAACTATGACTTAAATCTGACCCTCTATAGCCCACTCCTGTGTTTAAGATCAGATCTCTTGAACCCTGCTCTTGAATTCCTCCATATTCATCGAAAGCCAAATGAATAAATCGCGGCTATTTAAAAATTCTCATAGATTGAAGAAAATAAGGACGCTAAATACGTTAGACCATTGTATGAAAAGTATACCCTTTTTCCTAATTTTCCTTGTTTTGATACCCTAAACACGTTACGTACGTATCGTGCCTCGGCTTCAAAAACCACCCTAATTACGTGATTTCTTGGACGCGCATGATACCCTACTTTCAATAACCACTGAGCACCCTGGGGATGTAACGCGAGAAAATAAATTGCTGCTATGAAACTTTTTCGACGTACGCAATTACGCATGCGCGAATCCAACGAATGGCAGCTATTTCATGCGTGGCTTTATCGTGTTGTTATCGACGTACATCGACGAGATAAAAAAAAGTAGCTGCTATATAGAATATTCGTGACTGCCTCTTTCAAGAAAGCGTGAAACTTTAACAATTTTCATTTCAAATTTATATTATACCCTCTGATAAATCATTTTGAATCCTAAAAGTGAACATAAAATGTTTTGTGTTGGTGCATATTTGATGGATGAGGAAATAAAATATCAGGATAACAACTCTGGTTAGTTTTTACCAAATCTGACTATGGACAATATCAAAACTACAATTAGTACCAAAATCTGACATGGGTCTATAGCATTGAAACCACAATCAATACTGAAATCTGGCACATCTGACAAAGGCAATAAAACCACATTCAAATCATAAAATTGTTTAAAAAGGCTTTGGTGCCAAAAATGACTATGTTTCTTCACTGAGTCATTGAATTTTTATTATTCCTGCATTGGCCAGCCAGTCAGCCCTGGTCACAGTCTTACATTTCAAGTGGAATTTCAGGCAATTCTGGGCGAAGGGTGGCGCCAACTGAAGAGGATTTGTGAGTGAAATGATAAACAGGCATTTTAGGACAAACACCTGAAAATTCAAAATTTGCACAGGGTCAAGTCTCTCGTTATCATCTGAAATTGCAATTTAACAGTCCACAATTCCATTTATGTGTGTACTAACCTTACCCCGGTTTTTAACCGGGATCACAATTTTCGAATAGAAAACACCAACTAAATCACCGGGGACTGGCCGGGAATCGATCCGGGGACCCTCCGGACAACGTTCGTTCGCACAGTATACCGTGCTCACTATATAGGCTCGTTTGATTACGTCATCAAACTGTCAGCACAGGCGCTTGGAGATAGGCTTAGAAGTAGTATTTTTTAGTACTCAGGGGGTTAGGGTTTAAGCCCAGAGTATTATTCAGATAAAAATCCTACCCAGGCAATATACTATGGGACAAGCACCTCATGTGTGCTTGCTTGTTTCCCTTACAAAGAAAAAGGTGTCAACCTTTTATCACTCAGGTATCAAGTACTGGGTAACTCAATTCCATCAATAACACCTTTGTTTCTCAAAATGAATTTCAAAAAGAGAATATGATATTTCTTTCCACGCATGTATAGCGTTATATTTATTCATCAAACCAGACAAACAGGAGGTCTTAGTCATCAGAAATGATGAATACATTTTCATCTTAAAGATGCAAGTGCTTGGAAATGACAACTTTTTCACAATATTACAATTAATAGTAGATTTTAGGAGTTTTATCTGCATTAATACATAATAACCCTAACCCTGTAAAACCAACAGATGCACTGTGCTGGTGGACCCCCATTCCCCAGTCTTGTGGAGTACCAACTCCTGCTCATCAATGGATATGAGGTCACTGGGATGTGCCGCCAAAATGGTCCCATTTTTCGCCCGTCTGGTAAATGAATGGTCACCCCTTTTCATAGACATTTTTGGTAATTGTATGGGTCTAAAATCCTAAAATTTGCTGTTTTTCACAGAAATATTAGCAAAATCTGTCAAATAATATGTAGGAAAATTATGGGTCTCTGGAAAATATATGGGTCCATTTTCCCCCGAAAGTGGTAAATGTTTGGGTAAATTTTCATTTTGCTGGTGGCACATCCCTACCAAAAAGTATCCGAGTATCAACCTCTCCCTGCCCCGATGCAGGCATGAGAATGGAGTTTTTGAAAATAGCAGGAAAGTGGTGAAAATTACTGAAAGAGCGCGTGAAATTGGGGGGAAAAGGCCATAAACAGGCTGAAATTAAATAAAATTGCGTACATTTTGACTACAAAAAAGCAGGAATTCCTGCTTTTTCCTGAAAATTCCCATGCGGATATGCCTGCATAGGTGGTTATGTCCATTCAGTTCAGACCAATTAATTATTATTTTCTATATGAAATGAAAAACAATTAATCCCCTTGTTATTCATACCATGACCTCGTTAATTTCTATGATTTCAAAATCCTTTGTGTTAAAAACCCACACAATACATATTTCTATGAATACTCTTTCACTTTTTCAGTTATAGCACTTTGGCTTTCAATATGACATACCCACGATTACGACAATAATACATTAGCAGAGACCTAGGGAGAGCTATGGAGGTGTTAGTGCAGACTCACCTCAAGGCTTGTTTTCACTGTACCCATTTGAAAAATACAGAACGTTGTTTTAACTTTTAGCTGATAGGTTGAATGACCCAGGTCAAAAGGTATACCTGGTCTGGCACGGTGGTCATCCAATAGGAGAAAATCAATACTGTTTTCAATACTGATACAATTTGTGATCTAATTTGAGTTTTTCTCTCAATTATATTTTGGGGCAAATTGATAGTCCCCTCAGTTATCAAATTTGAAAATACAACACAATAAAACAAAACAAAACAAAATAAAACAAAACAAAAACCAATGTTGTCTTTGATTAGTAAATTTACTAATTTGTTGGAACTTGTAACACACCAGACTATTAAAAGGGAGATCCTGGGTTCAATTCCAATCCAAACAATGATGTTTTCATTTATCGAGCACTTCTACTACCAGTAACCAGAGAGATTGGTAATTACAAGAATGTGTTTATTGCAATTAGTGTACAACATAGTAAAATTAAAGTAAATTTGACAGAAACCACATGTGGTGTGATCAAACTAAATAATTTAAACTTTGATTTTTTTTTGTGAGTCAATTAATAAATGGAATACTACATTTGTATGCAAATTATATCACAATTGGGCAATAATATAGGCCTATATAACACATGATCACAATAAAATAACACATATTCAATTTCTTTTTCTGGTACTCTTTTTCAATTATATATGTTTACATCTTGATTAGATTGTTTATAATTAGTATAAGCCTACATTGTATTCACATGAACACTACTAATCACTGTATTTACCACACAATAAATATGTCAATAGTACAGTGGTGAGTGGCATACAGAGGTCTATGTAATGGCTGATTGCTTTTATGATGAGTCAAGCATAACTATTCTGAGTTTGGTTTAATTTTGACAATTGATTCTATGTTGGTCACACTCTATCACTTGATACTATAGTTCACACTCACTTGATACTTATATAAACTGGTCACAAAAAGTATCGAAACACTTAGAAATGATCCAATATATAACGGCTCGAAACGGTATGCATTAATCGAAGCAAATAACCAAGTGCATCATTTTGTTCTGCATATTTTGACACCTCGACCGATGAGATACGATTTTGCGGAGCGGAGTTATTGTCATTTCAATGGTCGTGGGTCCAGTTTCAAAAGTGACAATCATCCTATAGAAAGAGGTTTGCATTACTGTTTAGAATGATCAGATTCGTGCTTTTCAATAGGGATGAGTGTCACTTTTGAAACTGGACCCAAGATCATTGAAATGACAATAACTCCGCTCCGCAACATCGTATCTCAACAATCGAGGAGTCAAATTATGCGGAACAAAAATATGTACTTGGTTATTTGCTTCGATTAATGCATACCCTTTCGAGCCGTTATATATTGGATCATTTCTAAGTGTTTCGATACTTTTTGTGAGCAGTTTAGTATAATATTAAGTAGTAGATTCATGGAATTTGGCCGGTTTACCATTTCAGTATACAATGGTATAGGTAATATGATATATCTTCCAATCGAGGGAAGTCCCAGCTAGTGCCCCGCTATGGCCAGGGGGATAGCAGGGTTACAATTGATAAGTGCATAAACCTATGTTACGTAGATCAATAGGTCTAGATGAATGAATTGATTAATATTAAATTTATTTTTAGAACATTTACATGATAAAGCATTTTAGGATTCTGGATAGCTGAAAGCTATATTGGCTGGCTGTGAGCAGAATTGGCTCCCAAAGAGAAGAATTCCACTTACATTTTTTCATAAAATCAAAATTGACAATACCAAACTTAGAGTTGGTTGAATTCAATCTCAATAGAAAATGGCAATGTCATAAATTTTCTATACACCAATAATTCAATGTTTGACTTGTTTGAGGGGGGTGATCCTACTGCTGGCACTCAGAACATTTTTTGTTTGAAGTTGCTAAATGTCCATTTGTTGGTACGTGTCATATGTACGTGTCATATGTACCTGCGTCATACATACATACAGGTGTTATGGAAATAAGATTAATGTGATCCGAAAAGGTGTGTGATTTATGGTGGTGGTGGCAATAGTATTTTTAGACAAGTTTCGAATCAACATAAATGAACTCCTAAAATGAGCCTCTGCCCAACTGTTACAGTAGACTTTTCACTGTTTTTTTGTGTTTTCGCGTGTAAAATATATGATGATTTTAGACAGTGCAGAGACCATGTGAATGTACTATACTTCTGATGACATAAAGACATCACACGTTTTAGCTCTTGGCAAATTTAAAACAAGTCAGACAGAACTACATGTTATTATGTGGATATGGACATGTGGTTCACTTAAGGCCTAACCTGAGATGGCAAAGTTTGCATGTGAGGAACTGTTGTATAAATATAATTCTACACTGACTTGGCTTTCTCAGTCCATTGAGATGGTTTGATGCATCACTACTACTGCAACATTTTTGTAGAAAAAAGCCACAATTTGGAAAAAAGTTTAATACATTTTAACAAAGCAACATGTGCTTTCATAGTCTTTATGTCTCTATAAACCCATCTCCATCCTCAGTTAAATATAATTCTGCCCACTCCTAAAAATGATCCATCTACCTAGTTGTACCTCCAGATTCAAAAGTGTAAAACGTTTTTTGTGTGTTTCTTAAGGGACGCACCATTTGATTTTCGGGGGGGAGGGATGGGCATGGAAGTTGGGGTCGGGCGGATTTTTCTTCTTTTGAAGTAGGCGACATTTTTTTTCACCGCCTTTGGCATCAAGGTGGGGTTTTCTTTTTGGGGGAGGGGGGGGGGCAAAGTTTTGTCTTTCTAGGTTTTACTGTTTTTCTCTACATTGAGTTGGGAGAGTCATCTTCTTTTATTTTTCCTGGTTGGTGGGCAAAGTTGTTGTTTTTTCCCTGGATACCGATAGTGGGCAAAGTTTTTTTTTTAAATTCCATGCCCCCAACCCCTGAGTATCTAATGGTGCGTCCCTAAACCAAGTCAAATTGCTGCTTCCTTGCAATTGTTGATGAGTGAGATACAATATGGATGTCATCATCACCGTCAGACATCAGAAATGCGATATTTTGGTGAAAAGTCATCATGTCAAATAAATGCAGTTCACAGTATTTTCAAATAAGAAAATAAGATGTTCAAGTATGAGACGATGGGCTCTACCCAGACAATTTCCTACGGTACCAATTATCTTATTTTGATCTGATTTCTCTCTTTCCAAGGCATTCATTAAACACATATAAATTGAATTTTATTTTCAAGCCGTGTTTATACATAGGCAAAATAGAATTTGTTGTGTTGCCCTCAGCGACCACCCTAAAATCCCAAAAATTAGGGTCGCAAATGGTTGCTGTTTTCTTTTATTTTACCCAAATTGTCAAAATATTGCTATTTTCTACTTGAAATGAATAAGTTTGCTAAAATAAATTGTTTTTAAATTATTATCACACTAGAAAAATTAGTCAAATTGATGTTTACCAATTTTGTCTTGACATGAACCACGTGGTCTATCAGCAATATGTGCAACAAAAAAAGGGAAAAAAGGAAAATTGACCGACCAACACGACTTCAAGATTTTTGGCACTTGAAGGTAATTCACAACACAACAAAATTTTGTTGTTGGCCTAACCTGTGGTTTATGTCACGCTACCACTCAAAGTGTACCAAAACACACAGGATCTACATGTATGCTCAATGATATTGCAGACAATCCTCAAAAGTGTACCTTCAACTAGACACAATTGCCCTTGTTACTTGATCAACTTTGCGAACTTTAATGAGGAGGCCTCTTTAAAAAAATATTATTTCATAGGGGTTGGTCACCACAAAACTTGTTTAAAATGCGTAAGAAAGAAGTAAAGCTGTTATAGTGAATTCATCGAAGAGCGATCTTTGGTGCTCGGATGGGCAGGGGAGATGAGCAAAAATAAGATGTGCTGTCTTCTGGCGTATATTTCTAGTTGTCGAAGGATCCCATTTTATTCCAACCTCCGGTCGAACCTCATCTATAATGTGAATTGAAACAATTAAGCTGTCTTATGCAAAAACACACAACACTGTTCCAATGCAAATTATTCTCATCACACGCATGCACATAGCAGCTACGTCTAGTGTACCATTCAAAGAGAGACAATTATCGAACCATTTGCGCATTATCTGAAATCAAAAGGCTTTGCAATCGTCACCTGTGATTTCGGCCTATGAATAGAATCACAAAGCTAAAAAAGATCGAAAGTGATGGACTTTGAACATGTACCATAATCGTCACCTGTGATTTCGGCATGAATAGAATCACAAAGCTGAAAAAGATCGAAAATGATGGACTTTTAACATTTAGCATAATGTAGGAGGCTACATTTAATTTTTATTTGCTATCTTGTAATGTTTCCAACAGTATAATGTTTATTTTCAGGTTGGCCGGGCCTTATACAGGGTGTCCCAAAAGTCTATGCACGTTTTTGAAGAGTCATATCTCATAAAATATAAATCATATGGTATAAATTTAACCATATTTTGATAGACGAGATTTGGGAAATTATTTTGATACCAAACACAACCCTATTGGTGAACCACCAACATTATAAAACTGGTTGAAAGTTTTTGGCCGTGTGAGACCTACCCATACCAAGTACCGCACATTGTTGCTAAAACCATGTGTGCATAAATTAACGGTATGAAAGCAACGTTGCGCATTAGTCACAGTTCACTGCTTACCTTGAAACATTAATGTTATTACCAGACTCGGTCACTCACAACATAAATAGGCGCAGTAGATAACATTGCACAGCAAAAGTCTTCATTCAAGATGGTTTACAGCATAGATAATCGAATACAAATTGTATGGTTCTACGCTGAAACAAATTCAGTTCAACTTACTCAACAAAAGTTCAGAAAACATTTCAAAGTGAAACGCGCACCAGGAAGAATATCCATTCTGAAGTGGGTGGATACATTTTTGAACACAGGAACTGTGTATGATTTGTCTCGATGTGGTAGAAAAATACTGGTTGATCAACAAGTCACATTGATGTTATAAGACCAAAGAGATCTATTCGCCGACTTTCCGCAGAAAACAAGATTAAAAGCTCAACTGTTCACAGAATTTTGCGTAAGGACTTCAAGAAGTTTCCATACAAGATTCAGATCAAACAAAACATTTAAACTATAGAAACGAAAATTATGTGTGATATAGTTTGTTATTATGAATGGGATCACTGTAAGGTAAAATTTTAATTATTACATTTGACGGATCACTTTCCGTGTAACCAACTCTACCCGTCTTTTTGTTAATCTCAATAGGTATGGATTTATGAACTTTATTCCACCGAAGTATAAAATTACATTTTTGCAGTAATACATATTTTTCTTCTAGGGTGGTATTACAAACAGATGTTACTCCAATGTTTGGTATCAAAATTATTTCCCACATCTCCTCTTTCTAAATATGTATTCATATTTTCAATACGACTTATATTTTGTGAAATACAAAGCCTCAAAGTCGTGCATAGACTTTTGGGACACCCTGTAGAAGTTATAGTAAGATAAAATGGTTGTAAAATGATATGAAACTCCGATATCCCTATGTTCTGTCTGCATGTCCGAATCAATCAAATTTCCTTGTTAAGTACTAGAAAGAAACAAATACGCTACAATGATATGCTAACAGTAGGTGGGTAACATAATTATTTTTTATTATGGCCGTTTTTCACTCTACTGATTCCATCGATATTTTCGTCAAAAAATAGCCTCCTCTCCCAGTCAATGGAACGGCTGGGTCACATGGTTGGAAGATCGGTCTCAGATGGATAGACTATACAAACATCTCAAACTCTGAAAAAAAGGGAAGCGGGAGGAGACGCAAAACAAATTATTTTTTTATTTAGAAAGTAAACTACTTCATGAAAACTAAGATACCATGCTAAAAAAAGCGAGCAAGAGTGTGTGTCATTTGAGTGTATGTCATTCAAATATTTATAAGTTCATGACCAGTGCATTTTAAGTGTCAAGTGCTGAGACGAATATGATATTCGTCTCAGGTCAAGTGGGTATCATTCATTGTCACTCAAACCAATAAAGACACTTTATAAAGGACCCATGGGTATAAAGAGGTTGCATGACTCATTATTTTACAGGTGAACCACATACATGAAAAAACCCAGAATGAAACCATTATAATTTATAGCATTTCCTTTCTCAGAAAGTAAAATATCAGTTCTTACTTTTCCCATTATACCCTTAATAAGGCCAACAAACAAAAAAAGTTGTGTTGCCCTCAAGTGCCAAAAATTTAAATTTGGGTCGGTCGGTCGGAAATCTATTTTTTATTTTTATTTTTTCTAAAAAGATTTGCAATTTTTTTTTAAATTTTGCTTTTGGCTGAAAAATATATGGTTTATGTCAAGACAAAATTGGTATATGCCCATATGTCAATTTAACTAAGTTTCTAGTGTGACAATAGTCTAAAAAACATTTATTTAGGCTTATTTATTCATTTCCAGCAAGAAATAGTAACATTTAGACACTTTTAATCAAATTTAAATCTAAAAAAAAAAAATTAAAAAAATTAAAATTAATTAATTAAAATTAAAAAATTAAAAAAATGCGACCCTAGTTTTTATGATTTTAGGGTCAGTCGCTGAGGGCAGCACAACTTTCTTTCTTTTTTGGCCTAAGGTGACAAAAACAACTCTGTTCTAACCATAGATCCTACGCAGGGCCCCGACCGCAGACAGATTTTGAGGATTTTTTACAGTCATTTTGAAGGGGAAAAAAAGCCAGAACGAACGAGACTGACCCAACATATGAGACATCTGTTTGCTCTTAGAACAGGGGTGGGGGGGGGGGAGACGTTCAAACGTGGTTATTAAACGTCCCATTGATATTACAATGGATACAATAGGCACAGGAGGTGTTATCACTTAATCGCTGATAGATTCTCTAAGATTATTCTTTCATCCGTGTTAACTAATACCTCGTCCCTTTTTTGAAACAGTTGAATTGAATTGACCTTTAATTTAAACAGATCACTTGTCTAATGAGACACCCCCCTTGTGTCAAAGAGTTTAGTTGGAGTGGCCTAGCAAACAAAGGATGAGTGGTGCCTATTGTATCCATTGTAAAACTATTAAGATTTTTCCTTTATAAATAATAAGTAAATATTTAAAAATCTTTTTCAGAACAAACTGTTATACTGATAAGGCCAACAACAAAAAAAGTGTTCGATTGTCCTCGTCCTCCCGACCCTCTTAATCATTCCGACTCAAAAAATTCTTTTTTTGAATTTTTTTTTGTTGTTGAATTTTTTTATTTTATTTTTATTTTTAATTTCAATATATTTTTTTTTTAAATCATTTTTTTGCAAATATTAGTCGAAAATCAAAATTTTCATTTTTCATTTTTTTTTTTAAGTGTTGAGAAAATAAAAATACTCATCAAAATATTAAAGATTTTGTTCCCCGTTTTGGTTACCACAACAAGTACATCTCATTTTACTTTTGGTACCTGAAAAAAGGGCAAGTGAGAAAAAAAAAAAAAAAAAATTCCCGACCGACCTACCCAACTTTTAAAAGTGATCTATGGACAATCAAAAAAAATAAAAATTTTGGCCTAACTGTGTCCCTCTCCAAAATTGTTGATATTTTCAATATTTCTAAGTAAAACCATGAGAGACAATTTGATAAACAAAAACACTGTATTTCTCACCACCACCACCACAATGTGGTACAGCCATACAAACAATAACGTCACTTTACATTTCAAACAAAGCTGTCAGGAAACAAACAACATGACAATACCATTACAATTGTCCAATGGTCCTTGACTAAAAACAATCAATCACTTTACCTTGAAAAATATAAACTTTCTAAATCAATGATCAATTTATTATTGATAATCCGAAAAAGTTTAGTTCATATAATAACATTGTACATTGTTGTAATGATGGTATTCATGGTATTTAAGGTCTCATCTAACCGTCCCTCATTTTTAGAAGTGACACAAATCTGTTTTAGTTTTATTAAGGGGGTAGTGAGGTTTTTTATTTCCTTCTTTTGGGGGTGGAGGGGTTGTGTGGATGGAGTGGGGTGTTTTTTTTTGGGGGGGGGAGGTGGGTTCACACTTTTACTGTTCACACCACCCCTAATCTGGAAATTCCAGAAAATGTTTTCCAAAAATATTTGACCTTCCAGAATTTATTAAAATATTGTTATACTGTTTCTTTATATCTCATAGGCCTAAACAATTATAAGACAGGGACTGGGATATTTTACAATTAACTCCCTTTATTATATGTTATAAAGCATGAATATAAAGTTATTTAATTGTAAAATAAATCTTCAGCTAGAAAATTTTGAGTGCCGGCTAATTTTACTGACGGCGAACTGACTAAGAGCGTGTTTCTACAGAGAGTCATTAGCCGGTTGATCACGGGAAGGGGGGGTAGACGTCTAACAGCTCTGTAGAAACAGGTCCTGACGCCGTTAGCCGGCTAATCTACCATGGGCAAATTATCCTAGAAAATCAAGGATAGCGGTGGTAGGTTAGCCTGCTAATTGCCCGCCAGAGCTCTGTAGAAACAGACCGCCGCCCGATTAGCCGTCTAACCGGAAATTGCTTTGTTTGTTTATTACCAAGATATTTGTTTGTTGTGTTGTTATATAATTCATCTGTGTCATTTCGAAATCAGCCGTTCCTCTACGCACACACCCCCACAAAGTGATTAGTCGTCTTTTACGTCGTCTGTAGAAACAGCCCAGTACTTCTACCACCGCCTTTTTAGCAGTTTTAGATAAGTTACCACCGGCAAAAGGCGGAGGCTCTGTAGAAACACACTCCCCGTGTAGCGAACGAAGTGCAGTGGATCATGGCATGAAGTCCAGAGGCCTTCTGAATGTTTATTTAGGTTTTTTAATGCACTTTGAGGGTTCCTGCCACCTAATTTCTTGTTTTATGAGGCAGTTTAATGATTTTATCCACACAAAAAAAAAACCTTTTTTTTAGAGTGCCTGTCGGCAATCGTGTGTACCGGCTACACCCGACCTGCGAAGCCACAGCCTACATCCCTGCCTATCTTAAAGTTAATTATGTAAGCCCACTGCTTGTGTTTCATGAATATGATTTTTTATAAATACCAACCCTATCCTATCGAGCGGGGAGACAAGTAATTATGATCCAGCCTCCCTCATTCATTTACAGAAGGGTTATGATTTGCCAAGCCGGGGGCGATGCATAGGCCTGTACAAAAAATCACAACTTTTGCCTAAAACTACATTAACCCTAACCCCGGTTTAGGATTTTTGACAGGGATCACAATTTTCAAGGGAAAAACACCAACTAAATCTCCGGGAACCTGCCGGGATTCGATCCGGGGACCCTCCGTTCTCAAGCTCCACCTACCTTCCAACCACTAAGCCACGGCCCTCAGCTACACTTTCACACAGTATACCGCGCTCATTATATAGGCTCGGTTGACTACGTCATCAAAAACCGACGGCGCATGCGTTTGGAGAGGGACTTTGGATTAGCATTTGTTAGCACTCAGGGGGGTTAGGGTTAACATATATTTGAGTGAAACATCATTGCTTGGGCACATGGCAATATTTAATATGCTTTGTGTATTTTGTCAAGAGAGGTGTGTAAAAAATGTATTTCCTTTTAATAAGGAAAAGATAAGCTTACCTACAGGAAATGCATGATTGGTAACGGTGGTATCCATATTGTAAACAGGAACAGGATGAATAAAGGAGAAAACATAAATGTGTACCTGCTACTCAACAATAGGTATGTTCACACGGTGGTTACTCGCACTCGCAGGCGTAACTTACGCGAACAGAAATAAACAAATTTGATCAAGACATATTTTCGTTATTCTGACCGCGTGTTCACCAGTGGCGGATCCAGGATTAAAATTTACGGGGGCTGACGAAGCCTGTTTTTTCCAGGAAAGGTACATTGGTACCCAAATTCTTAAAATGTTGTCCAATTTTTTTTTTGCAGACAGCTCGAGAAAATTGACAGGGGGAAGGGGGGTTAGGACATACACTTTACCCCTCTCGCTACACCGAGTCATCATCGGCCGGATTAAATGAGTACCACACAAAGAATCTTCAAACTAACTTATCACTCAAAATGGTTCCTCCTTCGAGTTTTCGCACGCTGATGTTTGTGCTCGTATCTAGGTATACGAGTTGTAAGTTGTAAAGTACAAAAGGGTTATATTGTTCCCATTTAATACAACATGTAGAAATAAAAAATTATACAATACAATGAAATCAAATTGCAGTTCAATTTTTCAAAAAGTCTCTGAAAAAGTCCTGCTTACTCCTGCTAAAAAGCAGGAGTAAGGCGGTGTTAACTTCTGGCCTTGAAATACCACCAGCCCACCTGCCCAATGTGGGCAACTTTGGCGTTGGGCGGTTGGCGATGCAAAAGTAGTAAAGTACCCGCCCAACTGATGGGTCAAATTTGTCAAACTCACAGTACCTGCCCATGGCGGTAACTTTGGCGTTGGGGGTGGGGGGGGGGTGAAGATGCAAAAGTACCCGCCCGACTGGCAGGTAAAATTTGTCAAACTCACAGTGTAAGTGAGTTACACGGGCTGGTAGAATTTCTCTTGGCCTGTCATGTTACCTGTCCTGACTGGCTGGTTTTTAAAAAAAGGAAAGTTGCAGCCACCCGTCCACAGATAGATCGATCGCTACTCCAAGCCACCCTCTCCCTTCTTACACCACTCTCTCTTGTGAATGTAGCTTATAATTTATAGTATGTGTTACTGCTAAATCATCTGCAGTCGACCTATTGACTTTCAATGACCTGAACTGACCAATTTTATTGTCCAATTCCTTGGTCACCATGGTCAATGGCCTTTCCAAGGATAAGAACTTTCTATACCAATATTAATGTCACTACATCAATAAATAAATCATAAATATTTATTTCCTCAGGGGAAGTCTTAAATTTAAATAAATGTGTCTTTCACTTATGTTTGACACTGAGCATTCAAAATTCAAGTTATACATGTAGCAGCCCACTGTCAAAGTCAAAATATTCACACTACACAATATTTTCCCACAAGAACATTTAATAGTTTTGCTACCATATGAAAATAAACTTGCAAATGGTTAGGCCAAACAAAATAATAGGTTCGTCTCAAAGCTTGCGCGCGCATTGGTTTTTAAATGCCAAAATACCGCGTCTGAAATGCAAGAAATTGTCAAATCAATTTTTTTTTTCCCTACAAATTTTTATTTTGAGTTTTTATTAAAAATATCGGCAGATTTTCCTTTTCTCAAACTTTTACATGACTCAGTTCTTCAAAAAACGCTACACAATTGTTCTTTACACAACTACATCACAATATTCATTTCAAATAGAAACGAGAGCATCAATGATGCAGAAGCTGACTACAGCTGAGAATTTGGGAAAATTCATAACTCATGTCTATATATGAAGAGCTTTGTTGCAAAAGGGCTATGGTGCATTTTTTTCAAAAATGAGTTTGATATAGAAATGTATAGGGAAAAATCTTATGTTTCAAGGAAACAAAGTCATTTTTTTTCAAAAAGACATTTTTCAAAAAGTCATTTTCAAAAAGTCATTTTTTTTCTCATTGTAAACAGTCATTGAAATTGTTGTTTTGTTGCAAAAGGGCCTGTGTCCAGAATTAAATCGGGATACAGGCCCTTTTAAAACAAAACAACAACTTCAATAGTTTACAATGAGATGTAGGTCTTTTTGAGAAAAAAATGACTTTATTTCCTTGAAACATATGATTGTGAGCTATACATTTCTGTATCAAACTTATTTTTTTTAAATGATTAAAATAAATGATTTTTTTTTGTTGTATTTTTTCTATAAGTACAAACAGATGGAGTTTTGTTGCAAAAGGGCCTACATCCAAATTTTCAAAAAATGTAAACATGATTTTTTGTTGTTGTTGAAAACTAGCGCATTTGGAATGTATTTCAATTTAAATTAGTATGTAGTGTACCTCTTTCATAATCCATTCAGTTTTTCAATTGCTCAACTTGAATATTTAGAAACAGTTTTTTGACTTTTTCTCAATAAGAGCCAAAGTGGATGCAGGCCCTTTTGCAAAAAACCTCTTCATATTGTAAACCACTATAATCTGTCCAGCATATAACAAATGATGCAAAGCTCGAATCCATATTATATCTTACATGAAACAAGAATTATATATATATTATTATGCATTCACCGTTCACCGTGTAAGCACATTTGCCCTTCTATATGCTTCGGTTGAGATTTCATAAGATCAAGAAATAGTCTCTTTCTGGTATTAAAACAAAATAATGCCAAACACCTTGGATATTAAATGGTGCGACCTAATGGTAGATGATTGTTCTCTTTTGTAATGTGTGAAGGTTCAATAAATAATATGTACAGAGATGAATAACTTCGGTACGTAACAATGGCAAAATACAAACACCTATTTTATGAAAATATGCATCATTTAATGAAAATAATAATATTTACAGGTCACCAAACTCCCATGGCCCCTGGATCTTAGGCCAAGTAAAAATAAAACTAGTTTCTCATGCTAACTTTTTGAAAAAAGGAAGATGAGGTTATTTTTTTTCCTTCCCAAAATGGCGAATGCCCCTTTTTCCAAAACTGGTTTCGCTTTTTCCAACATGGTGGAAATGTTTTTGCTTCAAAATGGTCGCCACTTTTCTAAGACTAGTTTTATAACCTTAAAATGGGTACATACTGGAAACTGCTCGCGATATTTTACATGTTTATTTTAATACTAGGCGGTCACCCGGGGTTTGTCGGTTCTCGGGCGGTCACCCGGAGTTTGTCGGTTCTCGGGTTTGGTGGTTTGTAGAATGCATGCATAACGCCCGATCGGACAAACTTTGAAAATTCGACCCTTAGACGACCTTTGACCCGGACGACCCAAGAAAAGCAAAGCCGTTTTATTTTTTCCACGCTCGACTCGTATTCGCGCTTCCCATCACCGAGTTTAAGCCCGATCGGACAAACTTTGAAAATTCGACCCTTAGACGACCTTTGACCCCGGACGACCCAAGAAAAGCAAAGACGTTTTATTTTTTCCACGCTCGACTCGTATTCAGGCTTCCCGTCACCGAGTTTAAGCCCGATCGGACAAACTTTGAAAATTCGACCCCTAGACGACCTTTGACCCCGGAAGACCCGACAAACGCCAACCCGTTTTATTTTTGCCACGCTCGCCTCGCATCGAGCATCGCGATCACCGAGTTTAAGCATGATCCGACCAACTTCAAAAAGTTGACCCCTATATAACCTTTGACCTCATACGCTCTAGCGAATGCGAACTTGCTCTTGCGGGGACCGAGCTGCACCCACCCACTGAGTTTGAACGCCGCCCGACCCCGGGAAGGCGATGGTGCGCCACTTTGACTTTGGTAATGCCACAAAAACCAGTTGGCGAATTGGCATTCTCTTCTGGATGGTTCAATAAGTAACAATAACATCTACCGAGGTGATTGGTTTAGGGGAATATTGAAAATAAGATAGGCTTTTCTTCTGATATCAAAATATTCTTTTTTATTTGTATGTGATCTTTTCCAGAGAGCGCCCTCTATTCATTATTTTTTTTAGAAAGTAGATTTTCTTGCAGATTTACATTTCTGATCATAAATCATACATACATTCCGAGTTACAGAGCGATACGATTCCTAATTACCTCAAAATCATGGTTTTAGAGTGAATTTTAGAGTGAAAATATAAACTGTCGGATTATAATTATTTTCACTCTAAAATCATGATTTTGAAGTAATTAAGAATCGTATCGCCCTGTAACTTGGAATGTATGTAAGATTTATGATCAGAAATGTAAATCTGCAAGAAAATCTTCTTTCAATTTTTTTTTTATGTTGAGGGCGTTCCCTGGAAAGATCACATAATATACCTTTAACCAGAGAGATATTACACCTCCCTGGTTTAACCATACATAGCCTAGGCTATAGCCTATAATAGGCATAGGGCTAGGCTGGGATGTTCGGGAATTATAGTGCTCCCGGGACTCGATTTTGTTTTTCGGTCGGGACTCGGGATTTACGAAAATTGGTAGTCCAGATTTTTGAGGAAGTGAAAACGCAATAAAATATACTAAATGTCCACCAAAGTGTACTGTACTGTACAGTAGATGTACTTCTGTTCTCTGTGTTGTCTTCATTTGCCTTTTATTATTGTCAAATCTGCACCGGTTTTAATCAGCTTCCGGACATTAACATTACATATTAAAATCGCGATTCGTTCAAGATTTACCATCAGAATAATGTTGTGTACTACCAAAATGCATAAAACTTTCATAAGTGCAACCAAATGTGCACAATGAAGCGAATTTTAGAGCAACATCGTGCGTACGTAAACACACACCGCTGGCGATGTGAGCGGCGCCATACTCTTGGGTTCCTTTTTTAGTAGGAGAACAACCGTATGAGGAACAGGCGGGTTGGACGATGATGTATTATTTATTTTAAAGTACCCCTTTTCATTTTATATTTGGTTTATTTTGTACTCACGTCTAGGCTATATCAGCCTTTCGACTCACTCGTAGTCATTTTTATCTGCTAAAAATTAACGTCAAAGTAGATGCAGATGAAAACAACTCGAAGTATTACAGAACAACAAGAAACAGAACATGAAATAGGTGAGAAGACGCCATTATCAGTCAGTAGGGAGGTCACGCTGCATGTCATATTTTGTTATACGCAAGAAAACAATGGAGTATCAGTGACTGCAATATTTGCTAGATAAAGCTTCGGAAAATGGTCTATTTGGGCATCTCAAAAACTGAGAAACGTGCTAAAAATCAGGTAGAATTTTAGAGGAGGGTCAATAACATCTGCAGATCGGTAAAATGTATAGT
Organism: Ophiura sarsii; assembly: GCA_035610835.1. Classification (NCBI taxonomy): domain Eukaryota; kingdom Metazoa; phylum Echinodermata; class Ophiuroidea; order Amphilepidida; family Ophiuridae; genus Ophiura; species Ophiura sarsii. The sequence goes on along the minus strand of CM069452.1, from coordinate 11,555,196 downwards.
ATTAAACACGTTTTGTGACCAAATTTATGTCGTAAAATGTTGGAAAATTCACGTTTTGAAAATCTGTGGTCTTCGAAATTACAGGAATCCTAACTCATTCTAAACCTCACCAAATCATGAAATGAACCCTCGTCTACAAAAAATTCCGTGTACGTATTGCTCTATCTGCTTGGAGATAGCGAAGACCACGGAAACTTCATAGCTTCATACCACGGAATGAAATCCGGCATTGGCGAACATCGTACAGATTTGCACTGCAGTCCTCTGTGTAGGGAGTTTTGACAATAGCAAGGTCGTTCGACTATTGTGTTTGTGCATGTTTGCGACTACTGACCCCGTTTAACAATCTTCATAGCTTTTATATAGGGCTTGGGTGACCTAACTATTGACTGTTATTTTCTCAGAACACACGGCCGCGGCATGCTCGGACTGAAAACTTTTTTGGGGGTTGGACGCTTTCACTTTTGAAAGGGGTGTCATGTTTTATTTAAACAATGTTTTTATTTTCAATAAATTACTTGAGCTATAATATAAACATGCGGCATGTCATTATGAATATTTATTGAGTAAATTTGTATTAAATGTGGAATTTCGACATGGCGGAAGTTACACAATATCTAAATATAATACATAAATGTGCCGTTAAACCCAACCCTCCCCCGTTAACACGACTTTCAAAAAATGAGTGAACCCGTAGAGACTCTGATTGTTTCGTAATTAAACACTGCACCCTCACATATTCGCACGTGCTACTGCTCGAGGAAAGCTCACGACACATTGAAACAGACGGGGTAACTCGGTAAATGTAATTGCCTCATTTACATCGGACTATAATATGTAGATTTGACATTTGATGTACACATCAATGGCAGACGATACCAAACTGGTGGGGGTAATAAAAGATATTACGGCACGATAAATCACGCAAATTCAACATTTTGGCAAGGTAATATTCGTAAGTTTTACTCTTTTTCGCGAATTTCTAACAGCACCTCATGATGAAAAACCTTTGAAAACATTATTTTCCAATAATTTTGGCCGCTGAAATCGGAGATATAGTTTGAAGAATATATACAGAAGCGATTAACATCAATTAACGAAAAACGACCTCCCCACCTATTTTTCACTTTGACGGCTGTATTTTTACTTTCCGCTGATTTCGTATCATGAATAATAATGATCTCTAGTAGTTAAACCAATCACAATAAGACAATCATGCTTGTACGTCATGATACATGCGTGCCATGTGTTAATCAACTTTTCTATCATAGCGTTTACATGCATTTTCAATACAGTTATGACAATAAAGAAAATAACGCGAAATTGCCTATTTTGTCGAATGGCAATCAGGCCCATTTTATAACATATTTATGCGATCATATTGTTTCACTATCTCAAGTACATTTCCCGACAAATAACCACTTGTGTGACCAAGATAAAACCATATTTCACAGTCGCACTTTCCCCTTGACCTATACCGTGACCTTTCGCGTCAGGTCGCTATAGCTTACTGTAGTAAGCTAAAAAACAAATACCAGAAAGTGTCAACGGTTGCAAATAGTAAGAGTAAAAATTGCCACACAAATAAAAAAATAGTAAAAAAATAAAAATTGGAAGACAAAAAACAGCGCGCGTCGCCCGATTTTGAAGCCTTCGCAAGCTTTGAGACAAACCTTTTTTTTGTTTGGCCTTAGGCCAATCAAATAAAATACTTTGGCTCAGCACCTTTTGGCTAAAAAGCAATGTGCTGTGCTTTTATCTTCTTTTTTAACTAAAATGACCTACATATGTCCTATGCAATTTTTTCAAATATTAAACTTGCGTTGTAGTGATTTAAGTGCAAATATTATGTGTCACCTCACATAAAAATCAAAATATAATCAATAGTTTTGAGATACTTTTCGAAAAAACATCACTGCTGCATAGTGCTACAGTACATGTAAGCGATAAATCTCATTTTGAAAGCAAGCAGCAGTATTAACAAAATTGGCCTATAATTATAATTATAAATCTAAATTTGTGAAGGATCACAAAATCACAAATTAATCAACAGCTAGCCTAATATATTATTATTATTTCGCGGCAAATATGCAGTGGCGGATACAGGGGGCGGAGGGGGCGCCCCCCGTAAAATTTGACAATATACCTTTTTTGTGTACCACTTTACCTTTTTCAGAGGCATAGGTAGGTTCTGTCGATACATTTGCCACTTGTACCATGCGGTTTTATTTGGCCGGTTTTGAGACAACCACATCGCTACCCCCCACCCCCCACCCCACACTTAGCAGAATTTTTAACGAGCTGATGGCAAAAAAAAGGTGACCTTTTACGATTTTTTTGGGGGGTACCAATAAAAAAAACCTCGGTCAGCCCCCCCCCCCCCCCCCCCGTAAATTTTAATCCTGGATCCGCCACTACTGATACCACCCCCCCCCCCCCCCCACTCTAATATTAAAATGGTCACTCTTTCTGCTCTCAGATGTGTTAATTCAGAACATTGAATTGTTTCACACATATTTCAACTTGTTCAGCAGGAGGGGTTCCTTTAATTGCTGCATTGAGTGATATTTGAAAATAATGATTAAGACCAATTAGGGTTTGAACACGCTGCCCTGTCCATCAATTCCTTAATCAGCTATCCAGACACACCACAGCTCCAGCTTTAATTGGACAGCCCATGGGTAGGCAGGCATCTCAAGGACTAAATTGAGTGTTTAGTGTACATTATTGTAGTATGTTTACAAAATCAGAATTTGTGTGTTGTGTGACTGTGAATGCCAGTTTATTTCTTACAATAATATATATGGGTAAATACCATAGATGGAAGTGTGTACAAAAAGATTATTTCAAAGAGATGTAGACAATAATTGTCACAGACAATGTCCAGTCCATTATAAATTGTAACAATTGGTTGTATTTTGTATTCCATTATAATTTATACAATGTACCTGTCTATGCTTGTTAAGGACCCCAATGGAAATAAGTTTTGTGCTCAAAGCTTTTTGGGCTATCCTTGGTACTTTTGCTCATATTTTATTATGTCTATATGTTTTTATATAGGTTTGTGCAATATTTTACATGTTTGTATGTTTAGATGTTTCTCTATTATGATGTTTTGAGTACCTAATAAAATCAAATCAAATCAAAATCAAATGAATATTTCATGCAACCAAAATATTCCAAATTCTGGACAGCCAAAAGTAATCAAACATTTTCAAGAGTGGGAAGTAATAACATTGTTGACAGCTAAAACTAAACCACATAGTCAGTGACCCAAAGAAGAAGGCTCGTTTGCAACTGGTGGTAGATTGCCTTTTTCACTTTTTCACATGCATAGGAACAAAATTGCTTATGTTGAACTTGCACAATAAATGAACAAACCTTTACTGTATAGTGTATGGTCATTAAATAAAAAGCATGCTGTACTCAGCTAACGAAAAATACATTTTATTACAATATGGACATGGTAAAAATGCCTTGGTACTGTACGTGCGCGTGTGTCATGAGCCTGGCATCGGTAACTCAATCAAGCAGTGTAAATTAAATTCCAGCTAATGGGGTGTACATGATATGATATCATAGCATATCATGAGTATTTATACTACAGAAATGATACCAGTAAAAGTAGGTCAACTGTATACAAGCTGACTAACTAGTAAATGAATGTGATTAAAAACCATCTCTCCATATTATCTGGATATTCCCCTTGGGCATATTTGTACTCCTACTTAAATTATTTATGATTATAATGACTAACTTCTTCTACATGTACCATATTTCCCCAGTGAAAGATGGTCCAGGAGGGTAATGATTATCATTGAAACTAAAAGCTAATTGGAAATTTAAGGATACAATCCCTATATAAAAAAGCTATAATACAGACTTACTTATAAAAAATTAAAATATGTTGATTAAAGGCCCTGCCTATTTACTATTGACCACTGAAAAATAGCACACACCATGTATAGACAAAATGAATTGAAGCATTGTATTTGATGAAAAATTAAATACAAAATAAGAAACAATTGGAGCATAAGTATATGTATGTATTTGGTACATTAATAGGAATCTTTAGTGAAAAGGGTACAACTAATTTATGATGTTAAAATATGATCGACTGTCTGGTGTTTTTGGTGTCCTGCGAGGGATCATACTAAATTAATAATCACATTTTACTTATAAATAATTCCGAATTTATTCCGATAAATTACAAACAGTTTAACTTTAAAGGTAGATGTTCTGATTGCTAGCCTGATTTTCAACTTGATGTTTTCTATTTTACATGGAAGGTCATCCTTAAATTTGTCACATTCCAAAGTTTGAGTTGCATAACTCAAATGGTTCTTATTTTAGAGCACAAGGTCACACAAAAATTGCCCATTGAGTAGTACACAACTGGCTGGTGGTTAACCACCTTTGGCAGTAATTCACCACATTTTAGCCTATAATTTGTAAATGGAACATTTCTGGCCCCTAAGATTTTACAGACGTAATGAGAAAAATATGGATTCTTCTTATATCAAAATATCTGAATGTGAAGAAAAAAATCATAGCCCCAAAAAAGTGATCGGAACATAAACCTTTAATTCATAATTACTGGGAAATATTTTAGCAAATTGCTTGAAGTAAATTTTAAGTTTCGTCTCTGATCATAGGCATCAGTCATTTTGAGATTTGGGGGAGGGGCATGGAAAAATATTGTCAAAAAGTGCTGAAAAAATTGGGGAGAATCAGCAGCCTGGGTCAATTGTTACCCTTTGGATGCCCCCAATCTATCATTCTGACAAATAGATACTTCGTTAAATTTAATCAAGTGTAATTTTTTTGTAAGTAACAGATTTTATATCAGCGAGTCACTGAGTCGAGTCATATTGCCTTATTTTTCTGCTCAATTCAAGATAATTATTGAGACAA
>CM069452.1:11340282-11545282 GCA_035610835.1 Ophiura sarsii | reverse complement strand
ACTTTATAAGTATAATAAAATGTAACGCCAAATTAAAATTGTCATGGTTTTTACCCTTTCAGAAACATTATATTATTATTAAAGGAGAGGCCTCCTTGGTTTTACAAAAGGGAGGGTGGGAGCTTTTATAAGTGTCTCTCACTCTCTCTGTCTCTGAACCGTGTCAGTGTTTATAACAAATGTATATTTTATTTGTATATTATATATAATTATAGCAATGAGTTTTTTTAAGTCATTCAGAAAGGATAGTGCTAAAACCCAGCAACTCCACCCCTGACCCCACTCCTCCTCCCAACGGCATCCCCCCACCACAGTGGCGTAGGCCTATCCAGGGGGAACTTACCGGGGGGAGCAATAGGAACGGTTAGTGGTTGATTAATTAGTCTCAATATTCATGCTTAAAGGGGTACTAAGACTAAAAGATGTGTTGAAGGCTGCGCCCTCAATTTAATCAAAGTTTTGCTGCTTTTTTGTGAGTAGAAATAACAATAATGGTTTATTATAATGATTATCTTTATTATTAAGTAAATAATTTTAGTAAAAAAAAGAAATCTTAAACATCTCTTAGTACACCTTTAACAAAATTGTTTCAGGAACGCATTTCTGGACCGTTTTTGCGCGTTTCACGCGAATTAGTTTCGATTGTTTAATTATTCATGCTTAACAAAATGGTTTCAAGAATGTTTTTCTCGACCTTTTTAGTGCTAAAATAGCCAATGTTTGCGCACTTTGCGCGATTTAGTTTCAATGTTATTCATGCTTAACAAAATGGCTTCAGGGACGTTTTTCTGGACCTTTTTAGTGCTAGATTAGATTAGCCAATTTTACGCGTTCCGCGCAAATTAGTTTCAAGAATTTTTTCCTGCTTTTCTAAAAACGGGACCTGAATATTTTGACTCACCCTGTATAAGATGCAACAAGAACGATAGTACACATGCCCTTATGTATACTTGAGTGAAAATGTTGGGTAGATTCTTGCAAACCATGTTTACTCTAGACTTTGTATGTCATAAAATGAATGTAAAAAATGTTTGCCATTTTTTCATCGACCATCTTGGTATAATGGCCGCCATTTCAGACTTATTTTGACCATATCTCAGCCTAGAATGTACTTTAGAGTTGTGATTTAAGCAGGGGCGTAACAGAGATGGTTGTCAGGGGGGGGGGGCACATCCCAACAAATTCCTGGTTAGAATAATTCCGTCCCGGAATTTTTCGTAAAAGGTTGCCCCAATTTTTCCCCCCAGTCAGTCACCTCGTGAATTTCACGTAAGTGTGGGGGGGGGGGGGGGGGGGGGGGGGGGGGGGGGGGGTAGGGTCACAAAATTTCGCTTTGCACGGTCACAAAATTTTGCACGGCCACAAAATTATTTCGCACGGTCACACTGTTGTGCTTTTTGTAATGCGAAATTTTCTTTCTTTCTTTCTCTTTCTTCTTTTCTTTCTTTCCTCTATTTTTCTCCTTTTCCTTTTTCTTTTTCCCCCCTTTTTCCTTTCTCTCTCTCTTTTCTTTCCCTTTCCCCTTTCTTTTCCTCTTTTCCCTTCCCCCTATTTTTCCTAGTAGTAAGGATGTTCACATTGTGCCCATTTTGCTATCTGCTGAAGATACTAGTAAGGAGGTTCACATTGTGCTCATTTTGCTATCTACTGAAGATACTAGTAAGGAGGTTCACATTGTGCCCATTTTGCTATCTGCTGAAGATAGTAAGGAGGTTCACATTGTGCCCATTTTGCTATCTACTGAAGATAGTAAGGATGTTCACATTATGCTCATTTTGCTATAGATAGAAGGAGGTTCACATTGTGCCCATTTTGCTATCTACTGAAGATAGTAAGGATGTTCACATTGTACTCATTTTGCTATCTACTGAAGATAGTAAGGATGTTCACATTGTGCCCATTTTGCTATCTGCTGAAGATACTAGTAAGGAGGTTCACATTGTGCCCATTTTGCTATCTGCTGAAGATAGTAAGGAGGTTCACATTGTGCCCATTTTGCTATCTACTGAAGATAGTAAGGAGATTTACATTGTGCCCATCTTGCTATATAATTATCTCTGACTGTAACAAAAGAGATACTCCATTGAGGCGCTATATGAAAGAGGGCAGCGCTCTGAAAATGCCATGCTAAGAGCAGCCCGTGACCATTTACCTAAAATCAGCCTTGAATAACTCGTCAAGTAGTAATTATGTCGTCAATTATCGTGACAACTGATCATTATGTCGTCAATTATGTAGTAAATTATCGCGTCAACTCATCAACTCGTAATTATGTTGTCATTTATCGTGACAACTTTATATTATGTTATCAATTATGTCATCGTCAATTATCATGTCAACTCGGAATTATGTCGTCATTTATGTCGTCATTTATCTCGTCAACTCATCAACTCGTAATTATGTGGTCAATTATCGTGTCAACTTGATATTATATTATCAATTATGTGGTCAATTATCATGTCAACTCGAAATGATGTCGTCAGTTATATCGTAATTTATCTTGTCAACTCATCAACTCGTAATTATGGTGTCAATTATCGTTACATGCTATCAATTATGTGGACAATTATCATGTTAACTCAAAATTATGTCGTAAATTATGTCATCATTTATCTCGTCAACTCATCAACTCGTAATTATATGGTCAATTATCATGACAACTTGATATTATGTTATTGAATTAAGCCGTCAATTATCATGGCAACTCGAAATCATGTAGTCAATTATGTCATCATTTATCTTGTCAACTCATCAACTCGTAATAATGTTGTCAATTATTGTGACAATTTGATATTATGTTATCAATTATGTAGTTAATTATCATGTCAACTCGAAAAGTATGATATCAATTATATTGTCATTTATCTCGTCAACTCATTAACTCGTAATAATGCTGTCAATTATTGTAACAATTTGATATTATGTTATCAATTATGTAGTTAATTATCATGTCAACTTGAAATTATGTCGTCAATAATATTGTCATTTATCTTGTCAACTCATCAACTCGTAATAATGTTGTCAATTATGTTTTCAATTATGTTGTTAACACAATATTATGTCGTCAATTATATGTCATTTATCATGTCAACTCAAGTAAACATGATAATTTACCACATAATGGATAACATAATAAACATGTTGTCATGGACCCGCCTGGGAGATGCAGACGATTAACACAAAAGCGTTCATTTGCAGCCAGGAATAATGAGTATGTTTTAGCCCGCAATTTCTGTATTTTTCTATACAATTAAAGCTACCGAGCCTTCAGAAGCCATGGAGGCAGCGCCCTCAATTACAAAAATATATGATAAAAACTGGGATTTGTAAATTTTTACAATTGTATACATGTATGAACATACGCCTATAAGGATTAAGAAAAATCAGCCCTCTTTGTACAATAAAACGTCGATTGAAAAATGCTGGTAGAGCCGCAACCAGCATTTTACATGGTATTCCAACATATTTAAAACATTGTTTTAATCAAGTTTTGCTGGGAATTTTTTAGTAGAAACATCAATAATGGCAATTTTTAATGTTCATCTTAAATTCTGAAGTAAATTATTTAAAATTATAAAAATTCAACATGACAACGTGTCCCTTTAAGGGTACTGCACCACGATAGAATTTGGTCTGCCAATTTTTTTTAGATTCACACTGTGAACAAAGTTTGAACGATTATAGATAAGAATCTTGAATAAAAAATGGGGGTCACCAACTTAGTTTTTGAGCTACAGCTATTTCAAACATGTGTTATTAGCCATTTTGACTACTATTTAGTACATCCGGAGAATGGGGCAGGGGCACTAATTAGGGCTTGGGGCGAGGGTACAAAGGGCTATTTTCTGCCGGGGGACCCCCCCCCCCCCCCTTTCCATGGAAGCTACGCCACTGGTCCCAAATGTGGGGATACATCGCCGTTATATTACATTGTGGCGAGCCTGGAAAATATGGCTGTTTTATAACCTTTTTGTGTGTGATTTAGAGACTAAAAATGTCTAAAAACCCCTATTTTATGATCAAAAATGAACGACTGCCCTGATCCCAAAAAAAATCATGACAATATGGCTGTTTTATAACCTTTTTGTGTGTGATTTTTCCCAAAAATAATTTAGAGACTAAAAATGTCTAAAACCCCCTATTTTATGATCGAAAATGAACACCTGCCCTGATTCCAAAAAAATCATGACCCACCAACCCAATATAAATAATATAATTGGCGGCAATTTGATTTGGCAAATTGGATCTCCTAGCAAAATTATGTTGTTTTACAGTATAATAGGAAATGTAAAAGATCACACGTTCTGAGCTAGTCTCCTACAAAGGGTGATGCTGTAACACTTTTTGGTTTCACGCTGTCATAATCCTTAAACTTGTTCAAACCACAAAAGCTAAAGCATCTAAGAATGTTTAATCTTTAGTGTGATGTACAGTTTTAAAGAAAGCTTGGTTGCATTTTTCTTTCAGAAATGTATACTGTTACTACTACTAATACAATTGCACTAGGCACATGAAAACACAAACAATGGATGAGAATAAATTCATAAGTCAAAATAACAGCAGAAAAGTCAATGCAAACATAATAAATAAAGTTATTGATTGTAAGCAATATGGAAGAGATGTTGCTTAAGCAGTTTCTTGAAAATGTCAATTAAAGAAGCAGATTTGAGCATGATTTGGTAATGCATTCCAAAGCTAAGGTCCATAGCAAGAACATGATCTGTCATCTGTCAAACGTTGAACGCTGTGTCCCGTGCTCAGTGAGAATGAAAGAGGCAGGCAGTTGAGGTCGAGTGAAGATTGCGTGAGATGTTGAAGCATGAAGTAGTTCAGAAAGGTAGTCAGGAGCTGTCTGGTGAAGGCATTTGTTACTACTATAAGCTAATTATAAGCTTTCAAAGTTATATCAAAAACTTGAGAAAGCCAAAATTAGCACATAAGCTAGAGGGCTTAAAACGTGTGACCATAAATCCTGTATAGTGAGGGAAATAAAATGGGAGAAACAAACTAAAGCCATTTTTTCTGCTGGTTACACCATTTTTAAGCCAAAAGAAATGGGATATAATATCTCATGTTTGAAGAACATCTTTATGAATAACAACAAAAACATACACAAGTTTTATTCATGAATAAAATGACTGTTCATTTTTCTTTAATTATTCACATAATCACAATACACATCAATAAATACATATTTGGGTTTGAACAGTTGTTTTTAAAAAATAACTATATCATAATATATAATGAATTTTATGGTACAATAACAGACACAACTAAATATACATCCAAAATTTAAAACCAAATAGTAACAGAATGCTTCAAAACATATTAAAACAAAGATGTTATGGTTATCAATTTGTGGTTTTGCAACATTTACATGTAGGCCTACTAACAAATGTAAGCTATCTTTGTAGTGGAAGTAGAGGATCATAGTTATATATTCTACTATACAGCTATGATCCTCTACTTCCACTACAATGATAGCTTACATTTTAAGGGGTAAGAACTGATGTGCAAATGTCATTGGCATATAGATGAGATCTCGATTATCCCCCAAAACATCTGCAATCATTGTTTTAAAAAACATATGGCTACAGAGTTAATTTTTGTGAGTCGAAACATTCCAAGTTTTCTTAAGAACAGAAAATGAAAATACAAAGTTTGAAGGATTTTTATGGCATGTCCAGGCAACAAGACAAAATGGGCAATGGGCATCTCTGCCAAACAACAACATAGCGCCCCGCAATAGACGATGTCACCTGTAACGTCACTGTAGCCAAGCAAATAAAAGCTTGCCTGCCGATATGCGCACATATTCAAAGGGGGTGTCCATTATAAACCATACACTAAACCAAAACCAGTCATCTGTAACAACACTACAACAGTAGTCAATGCATGTTCCCCCATGCATGGAATGGAACCGGGAACTTGACGTTGTTGATCAATAAGAGGTGAAATGGTCGATATATAGGTGATATTGGACCCTGTGATATTGATAGCAATTATTTTTTTCCAACTGGTTTATAGTATATATACCTATTCATAGTCTGTTATTATTTTGATCTACTGTCACATGATCGTTGGAAAGATGGTCATGTGACCAGACAGATAGTATTACAATGCTCAAGAGGCCAAGATGGCCTCAAAGCTGCATACTGCTTTATAGCAGACTCTGAAAAAGTATCCATACAATTACTAACAAAGCACCTAATTGGTCAAATTAAAATTGTAGCGTTTCATAGGTGCAATGTTTAGTGACGGTGCGTGATTAAATCAAGAGCTGATCAGCGCACACTTTTAGAAATGATAATTTTCAGTCTTCACATTGCATACACTTGCACGTAAGGTGCAGAATTGTCTCATCTCACCATTCAATGGCGAGGCAATAAAAGAGGTTTATCTAAGAAACCTGCACACATTGGTATGTAAAATAGGCTTTAGCCCGATGCATTTGTCTTTTTTTCTTCCTGTGGTACTCTGTAAGCTTGAATCAACACGAAAATGATATGCATTATTTAAAAACATGTGCTTATTTAGAATGTAGCAATAGATACATTACTACACCTCAATGGTTGATAACAGGTTGCAGTGACAATTGATAATACCAGGTATAATTTAAATCTTGCAGACATTCTCTAAATTCCAACACTTTTATGGCAAGACTATATAATTGATACTTATTATTGTAATATGTCCACATGATTTTGGTATTTGCATAACTATAATAATTTAATTATATACTATGTAACGCCCCAAGTCTGAGGGGTGATGCGAGTGCTTATTCCTGTCAACACATGAGATGGCAGTAACATCCCTGCAATAAAGAAATGTTGGCCACAGTGTGAGAATGCTGGGCCCATGTGAGAAGAATATACAGCACACACCACTTCTCTCAACTTAGGGGACACAAAGTAAAGCTGGTATTTTATTTGGACTGATTGTTGGACTGTTCATACCAGATTGTAAAATGTTTTCATATCATAGTCTGGACAGTTGAACTGCATTCCTCATCTCAGAGTGTGGGACTAAGAACAAACATCCATACTTGCAAAACTATGCAAAAATATCTTATCTGTTTTGATATAGATTTTGAGTGTGATGATACTATAGTTTGATCATTTCCAAATTGGCGAAAAATATTCGTTTTTTATCTCGCCGCGCACAAAAGTAATCCAAGCGTAAGCGCGCAATTATGGCCACACACATGCCGTTTTGGCATCACACACGCATCACACATATGGTGCACGGTGCGCATGTTGCATTTATGCGCGTCTGTGTCCTTCTAAATTCATTTGCTGTTGCTTCGCCAATTTGGAACTGATTAAACTATAGTCTATGTGGTCAAATATTAAGAGATAAATCATATTGCAAGGTACATATTGTCTTCATTTTGATCGATAATACAGTTTAGAAAATAATAACAATTCTTTTGAAGAAATGAGGCTATATATCTAAAATAATCTTGACTAAAAGATGTAGCTAATAGTGTGACATGTCATATTTGTTCAATCATATGAAACGCGAAAGTCGATTAGAAACACATGCATAATAAGTTAGCATCCATATTTTGAGAAACCAATTAAACACTTTGTTCATTCAGGGGCAGTTGTATCAATGAAGCGACTTACAAGAAAGTAAAGTTGGTAATTTAAACGGTGAAAGAACAGCATCTGGGATACCTAATATAACAATCTGTGGTTTACTTATAAATTATATTTTTTTTATCAATCATATATAAATTATATTGTACCATGTAAAACCATGATAACATTGGCAGCATGATATGTAAGTTAACATACTCTTTATCATATTATGAAGAATACGAATAAGGTATCTTTGTATACTCTTTCTTTATGATAAAAAATAAAATGCATGCTATCTTAATAAGCGGAAATAACTAAAAACAAGTGTGTAAAGACAACTTCCAAGGATGTTACATATAAAAGGCAAAAGAATCAACACATTAAAACCCATTTTAAGTGTTGTTTCTTTTGTCTTTTAAATATATGTGTTGGTTTTGCCTTTTAAATGTTGGCCATTATTTCCACATTTAATATTATTGGTGTAGACAGTGCTGTTGAATCCCCTTGCTTGATAGTATGGTTGGAACTGATTTTTCTGCCTTTTCAGCAGTATCTAATAAGGACAGAGAAATTTAATTTAACTTCAGACGTGTATGTGTATATTATTAGCTGTGAGTGATATGTAGATCTTGGATACGGTTGTATCTTTAACAGAAAAGGTCTGATTAATCTATTGGTGGCTAATATTGTTGTAAGAGTTGGGATGAAATATTGTTTGAAAGAAATACATATACAATTTCATGATTGAAATATAAGAATAGACTTCTATATAAAACTGCAAATTATGAGCATTTACTTTTGGACAAACTAAAAGTAAACTCAAAAGTAAACACAATACTAAACACTTATGTGAGCCAACCAACTTAGCTGTTTTCCACTCAGCCTCAAATCAATAACTGTCCCAATATATCACAGATAGTGGAAACATCTGTGATTATATGCACTCACTTGGATAGTGCTTTGAGGTCAATTGGGTGCAAAATGCAAGAAACGTTTAGCTTTATGTTTACTTTTACGTTTACTTTTGTGTTAAGAATTGCGTTTACTTTTGAATTTACTTTTTTAGTTTGTCCAAAAGTGAACGCTCATAATTTGCAGTGTAAAGCTCTATGAAGATTCAAACATAGGTCAGCTTGTCAGGAGATCCTTCCTTGCTATGGCAGTCTGTGGTCCGTATAATTCCCCCGCTCTTTTCTCGAACGCGTTGACCATTTTCTTGACTACTTCATCAAAGAAGATGTGAGATGCATTGGCATGAAGAACAGAACGAAATTCAAATGATACCTGAATTAAGTAATTTAAAAAATTTAAAAAAACAAACAAACATAAGACATTTTGAGAAAATGTGGTTCTTATCTTTTCAGTTTCGTACGTGCAGGGACAAAGAGCATATTCCAGTATCAAGAGCATATTCCAGTATCAAGAGCATATTCCAGTATCAAGAGCATATTCCAGTATCAAGAGCATATTCCAGTATCAAGAGCATATTCTAGTGATCGCCCACCATGCTTCATGCTGTTTGAGATTTGAGTTCCGTAGTGCAATTTTATGTGATTTTATGTTCTGGTCCAAAATATGTTAGAGTAATCCGCTGATTGATGTCACATTTACACCTATATGATGCGATTTATCTTTGATAACATAGGCACAAACACACGCATGCTAGAATCAGGCTCGTGATCACTGATAATTCACAGTGACCCCCGGGGTACTTGGTGGAAAAAATACCATGTCAGTATCCACAAAACAACTTTTAGACACAGGGTCAATACATTTTAGTGTTAAAACTGTTAGCCTAATTAGGTGACTCCAAATTAACTGTTGAACTTTGTTAGGGAATAAACAGGGGTATTAAATAATAAAACAAGTCAGGCCACTTCCACTTAGGACTATTCCTCATCTACATCTAGACCTAGTCTAACTTGTGTTGTGCATACCGACCTCAGTATTTGAGAATTGCAGTATATCTATTCTGTTTTAACCAACAGTTAGGGGAGAATTAATTTTGTACAACACTCTAACCAGAACAGATTTGGCAAAGAAAACATAATTTTAGTAACTTTTTTTTAACCAGAAGTCTGGACAGGATGGATTTTGTATTACTCCTCTAAACAGATTTGGCAAGATAATTTTAGTTTATTTTTTATTTTTTGATCCAAAGTCTTAGCAGCAGGAATTTTGTGTGATTCCCTTAAAGCAGATTTGACCAGATAAAATATGGTAATTTCAGTTTATCTTTTCTTTTATGATCAAAAGCCTGTCACATGAATTGTGTCGAAGATTTGGCATGAGATAAAATAATTGTATTTTCTGAAATTGATATTAACAAACATTTATAGAAACTGGTATATTAAATTCAGGTCTGTTACGGGTTTTGTATCATAAGCAATTGCTTAAGGAATTTTTCATAGTGGTACACTTACAGAGAAGTCTAGCGTGCAGGTGTCTGGTTTCCGTGGTAACCCAGGAGAAAACCTCCAAGTTGTTACTAGATGATTGAATAGGGTACCGTCTGTGCATACAGCCTGTTAGTGATGAAAGGACAAAATAATTGTTCATAAAACAAGAGATAGAGAGCCACGGTCAGGCATTCAGATTCATACAGGACAAAAATGGATTTGCATTGTTATTATATGATCTCTGGTATGATTAATAGTCCTTTGTTTGCATTTATTTTTATGAAATCAACCATACTATTATATTGTTGCCTTGCCTCCAGAATCTTCTTTCTGATCAACCTTTACCAGGGATACTCTTAATTTTGGGATAGGAAACTCCTATACTGCGCATATTTAAATAACAGGTTGCATTTTATAATGACAATGAGCTCAGAGAGCCCAGTATCGTCAATGACATCATTGTATAACAAACAATGAAACGTGAAAAGTATCATTATTTCAGGCTTGTAAAAACCGTCCAGAACGTTTTATCATATTTTTCAAAACCGCACAAATTTTCGGAAATATCTCAAAAATTCTGTGTAAACTTCAATAAGTCTATACCTAAGCAGACTACAAACCGCGCCCACAGCACTATCAAGATATGATCACACACAAGTTAAAGTTCCTGGATGAAGTAGCTTCCGAGCGGCAATTTGAGATTCACCCCCCTGCATTTACTTGGTGTAACCTTAAGTTGGGATGTGACGACGGCCCATATTCTAGTAATTGCATCATAACTGTTCAATAAATCAGGAATGTCAATCTTGGCAAAGAAACACTGTAAGAATATACACTGACATCATATCCCAACGTGAGATGACATTACATATATACTATTATAAGCGTCTATAGTCGATTCGCAGACATTGGCCGATTTACCATTTTCAGTCAGAGGTAACAGAAGCAAAAGAGGGGAGGCACTCAAATGTAATCGTAATTTGGACGGTTAATACCGTGTCTTCATGTGCATGTACTACTGTGATGTAGTCACCACTATGTACCTAGTGACAGGGAACTTGCGGCTGGTATATCGGCATAACTTTGGCTGCAAACAGTTGCTGTCAATTGCCCGCATATTTTTCGATAAAGAAATGTATTGTTATTCAAATAAATTGATAAAGGTATTCAGGTGGTCTCATAGCCAGAAATACTTAAAGTAACGTTTATAATCCGTATCTTGGTTGATATAACTGTTTTTCCATTTAATTAGGGCAAATGGTTTTTTACCAAGGTTTCTAAAAAAAAGATTATTGAATTATTTTCGGGTTTTTTCTCGCAAATAAATACGTAGAACTGTTATTTTCATTTTAATGTTTCCTTTATTCCACGTGCATATTAAAAATGGAAAATAATAAAAAGTATCCACTAAATTTTGAATAGGTAAAATGACATACATACTATATTTGATGGTCGATTTGTTTTTATTGTGGTAACCGCTTCCAAAGGGATAACACATTTGAAGCTGCTGGATTAAGTTTTTGGTTGTCGTGATTGTAAAGCTACATGATCAGCCCTATTCATAAAGCCACACTATCATGAATAGCATTTGATTATGGAGCGCAAATAATCATGATAATAACATCTATAAAAGTACCGCTGTTTCATCATTGGTCAAAATGGGTTCCTCTAACGCACAATGGACGAGGTCAAAAATCGATACCGATGCGCCAGAGTTTAATCTACTATAGCGTCAAGGTTTGCAAAGTGGTGCAATGCATTGCACGGATTGTTTAACGATAACTATATTTTTGTAATTTGAAAACAAACTACATAAATTCTTATGAAAAAACACATTGAAAAATATTTAAACTACACTTACTTTTACTAGATGAGGTTCAGCTATAGTGACTATTGACATATATCTTTCTACAAGCAGTGGGGGGAAGCCCACCTCCATTTGAGCCTTAAAATGTTTGTTTTTACGTGCTACGATGGTAGATCCTGTACACCAAGGAACAAATAGACGGTAGTCTGCTACATTGGCAACTACACTGTACATTTCTTGCATAGAATACCTGCAAAAACAATGTATAAGCAAGCAATTAACATAATTTCTTATGCAGTGGGAGTGGTTTAATATTTAAATCATCAAAAAAGATGGTGTTTGATTGGATGCTTCACATTTTTGCTGCCTTTTACCAGGCTGTGCTGGATGGCAATGTCATCAATCGTGTGTTTTCTGCGGTCTGCATCCACTTCAAAGCGTCACATCAAGGCCGCGCCGTGCGTGCCTGTTTGGCGCACGTGCCTGTTTGGCGCAATACATACGGACACTAGTAAGCAGTGTATCGCGAAGAAAAAACTTGCTGGATTTTTTTATCATTTGGAATGATAATAATTATGATACTATGCATAAGGGAGCACACCACTAAGTCGGTTTTGCGCGGCACTTCCGGCAAAACTTGAGTACGATAATAGTTCCTTTTGACAGAATGAACGGGCAAAATCGGCATGATATTAACGGGTAATGATATCAAATTTATGTTTTATGGATTAACTTACATATGTTTTTAATAATTAAGAAAGAAAACACGTCAATTTAAGCTGTATTATTATTTTACCGGCCGATTTACCCATACGGTGCATGCCGGGATGAGAGCCGAATAACATGCCACGAAATCACTAGGTCCCGCTATATTTGCTGATATCAAAAAATCTGCACGGCCTTTCTATGTTTAAACCCAGATAATGTTAAAGTATACAGAATAATATAAAACATATCCAAATTTGGTTGTTTTTATCGCGAGCACTCTGGATTTAGAGCGATTTGAAATCACAGTACGAAGCGTGTAAAGTCAATGGGAGACGACATAGTGTTGTACTCCCTTTAAGGTAAATTCCTAGGTTCCTTGTCCCACATTGGCTCCGATCTACGTGTGAATTGCAATGTTATAAATGAAAGTCGGGTTTCACCCAAATCTATGCGTAGATTTCAGATCTGGGCAGTTTAAATATCGCACTATGCCAAAATTGTTTGGTTTAACAAGGACCAGGGGGGGGGGGGGATGCTCTTTTTTATACATTAAATGTGACTTTTTCAGTTGTTATGTTAGTTCAACATTATCAGTGACTGATCAAAATCAAAATCGGTTGGATTTGCACCCCGGATTTCACTCAAAAAAGTTGAATTTACTTGAGTATGTTGAGTGTAGGCCTAGAACGCGCGTCCGATTAGGATAAAACCCCCGGAATATAGTGATTTTACGCAAGATGCGCTCTCCGCAATCTGAGCATATCTCAAAAACGGAGTGTTCGATTGACATGATATCTGGCTAGTTTATTCAAAATTTTGTGCTGAACAAGTTGATATCAAATGTTTAATGATTTTGACCAAAAGTGTCACCTTGAAGGGAGCACACCACTAAGTCGGTTTTGCGCGGCACTTCCGGCAAAACTTGAGTACGATAATAGTTCCTTTTGACAGAATGAACGGGCAAAATCGGCATGATATTAACGGGTAGTGATATCAAATTTATGTTTTATGGATTAGCTTACATATATTTTTAATAATTAAGAAAGAAAACACGTCAATTTAAGCTGTATTATTATTTTACCGGCCGATTTACCCATACGGTGCATGCCGGGATGAGAGCCGAATAACATGCCACGAAATCACTAGGTCCCGCTATATTTGCTGATATCAAAAAATCTGCACGGCCTTTCTATGTTTAAACCCAGATAATGTTAAAGTATACAGAATAATATAAAACATATATCCAAATTTGGTTGTTTTTATCGCGAGCACTCTGGATTTAGAGCGATTTGAAATCACAGTACGAAGCGTGTAAAGTCAATGGGAAACGACATAGTGTTGTACTCCCATAAGAAAGAGAATAGAAGATGGACATTATAGTTTGGTTGCTAGACTACATGTATGTGATAATGAATGGGCAAGTCCATATTTTCATCATAGTGGATGTCGGTGCATACCAGTACTCAACAATATGAGTGTGTTTCTACAGAGCCTCCGCCTTTTGCCGGCGGTAACTTAGCCTGCTAAAAAGGCGGTGGTACAAGTACTGGGCTGTTTCTACAGACAACGTAAAAGACGACTAATCACTTTGTGGGGTGTGTGCGTAGAGGAACGGCTGATTTCGAAATGACACGGATTAATTATATAACAACGCAACAAACAAATATCTTGGCAATAAACAAACAAAGCAATTTCCGGTTAGACGGCTAATCGGGCGGCGGTCTGTTTCTACAGAGCTCTGGCGGGCAATTAGCAGGCTAACCTACCACCACTATCCTTGATTTTCTAGGATAATTTGCCCGTGGTAGATTAGCCAGCTAACAGCGTCAGGACCTGTTTCTACAGAGCTGTTAGACGTCTACCCCCCGTGATCAACCGGCTAATGACTCTCTGTAGAAACACGCTCTATGTGACCTGGCACCACAAAATGAGAGTAAAATACATTTTCAGAAAGTAGATGTCCTCAGGTTTAAAATGACACCAAAGTTGTTATAATAGGCCATTCTAAAGTAAAATTATGATAAATTGGTTCCTAATTACTTCAATCATGGTTTAAAGAGTGAAAATAAACGGTTTATTTTTCACTCTAAAATCATGATTTTGAAGTAATTAGGAATTGTATCGCTCTGTAACTCGGAATATATTTATGATTTATGATCAGAAATGTTAATCTGCAAGAAAATCTTCTTTCTAAAAAAAAATCATGAATAGAGGGCGCCCCATGGAAAAGATCACATTATATGCTTTTAATAAAGCAACGTGATTTCTTTACTTTAAGTTGGCATGCCAAACAATCTAAGGGACCAAGGGCTAATGAAGTAAAATGCGTTTTTTGAGAGGTAGGGGTTAATGAAGTAGCCACAGGAAATGGTTTAGGAGGTTTATGATTATAAATCAACCTGGTTGTGGTGTGTGTGTGGGGTGTATGTGCAGTGGTTTCAGAGGTACCGAGTGTTAATGACAGTAATGCGGGTTGAGAGGTAGGGGTTAAATAACTAGCCACGGTAAATGGTTTAGGAGGGTTGTGAATTGTGATTATAAATTAGGCTTGTCTGGCTTGTGTGTGTGGGGGGGGGGGGGGGGGGGGGGGAGGGGGAGGTTGAAGGGAGTTTATGTGGTTTCAGAGGTAGGTAATATGGCATAACCATCTAGCGGGGACCAGAGCATAGCGAGGGTACGCCACTAGTAACAATAAAGCCAGACTTTTTATTTTGAATTAGTGTATACATGTAATACTAACCCCACAATACGTCTCTCAGAGTAGTCTTTTTTTCTGTTGATCAGATTCAGTGGATTGGTAATAAAGTGACGTGACGGCACAATGATGTTGTGATGAGGTAGCTGTAAGTAATGCTGATGCTTTTGCTGCTGACTACTGTGAAGTAATTCATTTCTACAGGGTGGCACCAAAGTGCTATAAAAGAATATACTCCTAGACAAGGAAATAATGATAGAAATATTAGCAATTTATGGAAGAACATAGTAAATAAAATGGTTCAATAGTCAATTAACCAATTGAGATATACCAAGGCTTTGTGGTGTTTGATGGGGTCGTACCGGACACAGCAGCCTTGATGATCTTGCCGCATCACATAGCATTTCGGCCAGTAACCATTTTTAAACATGGAATCACCGCACAACTTGTTGCAACATTTCGCGTTCAATTCTCAAAGCCCTAGCTGGCCTAGCATATAATACTGAAGCACCCACAAGAAGCTTAAATATCATAATGAACAATTCCCATTGTTTAAAATGCTTATGGTCATGTTTTTTATACTGGGTACAATTTGTGTTAACTACATGTCCCTTTTTCCATAAATTAGGTTCCTTTTTCAGTTTGTGCATTATATCTGAAAAAGTTTACATTTAAAGTTGGTAAAAGTATACATATTCTGAAAGCATATACTGTAACGGATGCAAATAGCATACAATCAAGTTGATCATACAGGGTGGTCCGAAATTGTACAGGGTGTAACAAGCAAAATCTTCTTAAAAAAGAAGGGTTACAATAATTACTTCCACTATGTATATGAAGTGATGAGAGAAAAGTTCAGTACAGATTTAAAGTAGTTTAATAAAATACCCATCCAGACATATGCAAATTAAATTTCATTACGAATCTGAAATTCTACATACAGGGTGTCTACAAATTTGTTTATTTAGTTCCAGAAAAATGCTTCTATTACTACATACATACAAAGACTAGTATTTTAACAAAATTCAAGTAGATTTCAAATAAAAGTGCATCAATTACATGTACATGAACATTGATTGATTTTAAAATTCACCCTTTTCTAACATATAGGGTGTTTAAAACATTAATTTATAGGTATACATGATTATTCACACAACTCATTAAATTGAATGAATTTATATTTGCATCTGAAACATGATTTTACATTCCAATTTGATGTGGCAAATGCTTAAAGTGGTATGAGTTTCAAATAATGTTCAATAAAAAGGGGCCCTTTAACTACAGGGTGACTCAAATTGTCCCAATGGCACATGTTTAGTGGCATACAATTAATTGCGTTCATTCTTCTTGTACCTTCATGATGTGCAAAGCACATTCAAATGAACAAATTAGGTTAGTTTCCATAATGTTTGAACCCAGTATTCAAATTTCAAGAGTCTGATTTAAGTTTGAAATATAATTGTTTTCGTTTTAAGTTGTATTCAACATATAGGGTGATCCAATGTTGATTGGCAAACTGCTTATGCTGGTCATCCTATACTAGGTCAGGTCAGTTGCATTCCTAAGAATTTAATAATTCTCCTGAGTTTACAAGCTTGATGAAAACCAGCAGTTTTTTACTTATTTGGTAACACAGTTAAAAACAAGTAATAACACCACACTTAAACGCATTTAACAAAATGTGCTAATTAACATCCAGACAATGCAGAATACATGAGATTAATTACATATCTTCTTTTAATTTTTAATTAAATAGTTAAATTTATTTATTCAAAAGGGTACCTCAACCTTTCTATATTTTTAAAATGGACAGTTTGGTGCAGGCAAATGTTTGCATACATTTGCAAACTGCGACCAACTTACGTTTCTTAACATTTTTTTGAGCTTCTTATTTAATGCTAATTAATGATTCCTTAATTAACTAATTATATTTTTAATTCAAATATACTTCAATAATGTTATGTTTTCAATATAGAATTGTACCAAGAGTGAAACCAGTGCATTTTATGTTTGCCCAATGTATATTGCACCATACTTGTTCAACTATGCACTCCTCCTCCTCCACATACTCCTCCTCCACCCCTGACTAATTAGGTTTAACGAACTATTGTAATTAACAGAACCATGGTAGTTTATATTTTTCTTTTTAAAATAAAGGCCAAATACTTTCTCATCAAAATAAGACCAAATTTAAGTATGTGTGATAAAGAATAGCCAAAATATATGCATGCAAAGTAATAATATGTAGTGCAAATGTAACAGATCCACCTTTTCTGGGTACCCAGTATAAAAAACATGACCTTATCGCTCCATTATTTTATATAATTTTGAAAGTTAAGTATGGGGATCAGCAACACGTAAGAAATGTGATGCTTGAATAACTCCATACTAAAAACAACTTTATCAAAGACTAACTTTGCCAAAAGAGTTAATCCAGTGTAGCATAGTGGCCAAGCTCTATGGCTCCCACACAGGAATCCCGAGTTCAATTTCTCAACCAGCCTATATCATTAATATACAGGGTGCATCAACAAAATTAGGACTCTGTTTCACGACGGTGTAATACTTGTTATAATCAATGGACCATGACAATTTAGTCTCAATGTAAAGCCCAATTAATTATTATGATATCCTGAAAATATGAAATTAATCCGATGAAAAATAAGAAAACTAGCATACGTTGCGTAAACCATGTCATTTACTGGTTTGTACAATGGGATCTACATACAGAAATAACATGGTCAACGTTTCAATATGTTACAATAATTATAAACATCGTATAATCTATTGATCAATAGCAAAGATTAGTTTGGTAATACATTTAATCCTGGCACAAATCAATACTGGCTAAATAATCCACAAATCAGATGAATGCATATTCTGTGCAAATTAAAAAAATCTTGTTAAACAGTTCTCGAACCCACTGTGGATGGTTCATTGAGTTACAAATTAAGAAAGTTAAGATCAATGATTTATGTGTCAAACAATATTTCATATTAATAGTTTGATTGCACATCAATGTTCTTGCATACATAATTCATGTTTTTCAAAAACCAAACAGTTTTTGACAACCTAAACAAGTACAAGTAGAAAAGTCTCTCTTTTGAAGACAAAACAGCTGCGACATTAATTACTGTGTCAGATAAAAAAATGTCCGAGTTAAATATTGCTCAGTGTTCTTTCTGAGGAGAAAGTTCCAGTAGGAAGGCATATTTCAGGCAATCATAGCCACCATTCGACATGTCCCCCATTGTGTTGAATGCAGATATTTGCTCTCGGCCTACCTAGCATTTGTGCCAATGCTCTGCGAACCATTCCACGGTTGCAACGTAATGCCATCTTCTCTGCCTTGATGCAATTCTCTACTTCTTGAAGACTGGCAAGAGGGGTCTGATAGATTTACTATGTTTAAAATTATTGTACTGCAAAAGTAGAAATTTTCGCGAGGTTTTTATTTTCGCGAATTTCACGAATTTATCCTCATCCGCGAAAATATAAACTCGTGAAAATTATTGACTTCCATTGACTTTTGTTCACAAATGTTGAAAATCGCGAAAATAAAAAATCACAAAATGCCTGTATGACCATTTTCGTGAAAATATCTTCTCGCGAAAATATCGACTTTTACAGTAACGTATAAGCCTTATCGCCAATCGGAAAAAATCCATTAATTATCCTTTTCTGATGCATTGTGGGATCGAGGATGGGGCAGATTTTGCACTTTTGCGATCCCACAATGCAACAGAAAAGGAAAATCAATGGCTCTTTTTCGATTCGCGATAAACCTTATTGAAACGTAAACCGTGTTATTTACTCTGGTCCATGTACACACCTTGACAAATTGTACAAACCAGTAAATGACATCACATGGTTTTACAAAAAGTATGCTAGTTTTCTTATTTTTCATCGGATGGAAACAATAAAGGCCTCCCCATACTCCACCAACGCTGCAACGCTGAGCGCAAGCGTTGTCACGCTACGCTTGTCACAAAATGTACCAACGCTCTGCCGCTCATTGGGAATCTACGCCGAACGCTAGCGTTGGTCAACGCTCGACCAAATCAGCAAATGCGTCAACGCTGTGGGCGGAGCCTACATGTATGGTGTTCTGGGGAACAGACGACCAAACTACCTCACAAAACGCCGTAAATTTGTATTTCTAGCACATCACAGGCATCAACATCGCAACAAACTTCCTTAGGCCTACTGTATAAACATATACCTTGACATACACAATATCATTCCATCAGCAAAAATAGCCTGATTTGCCTGTGATTCGCCTATTTCGGCTGCATTTTCATGAATGGGAGCTCAAGAAAAAAAATGTGACGTCAAAAGTCCGGCAAAGTGTGAACTGTCCTGGTTGCTGATTGGTCCGTGGACAGCGTCAACGCTACAAAGTTGACCTGAATTCAACTTCAGCGTTGGCCCGAGCGTTCGCCGCTTTCACCCAAAGCGTAGGCTGATCGAATTATCGGAAAACGCTTTCCCGATCGAGCGGTGTTTTGGTTTTGTAATGGGCACTATTACGCATGTGTCAGAGCGCAAGCGTTGCAGCGTTGGTGGAGTATGGGGAGGCCTTAATACCAATGATGTTGAATCATGTCATGACCAATTATATTACACTCCATCTCCATCGTTTCGTCAGCAAAATGTCCTTCTGGACACATCACGCTAACTTGCGCGCTGCATGTGGATATACGGTATATTATTAATTAAAATTAAATTACATTATTTAAGCTGCCGAAGCTTGTTCCTAAATGTTTCTAGAGACTGCCTGATGACAATTTCATGAGGGAGCTTGTTCCAATCTCTGGCCTGCCCAATACATAATTACAGGTCTACACGAAGTCGAAGAATGAATCTTGGAAGTTGGAAGGCTCAGCCTCTGGCCTTGTGACGTGACTTGAGTGAATTTTTGATTGTTCCCCTGCTGGGCTGGACGTAGTCTATACTCTGTTTGGCCATCTCGAGACAGTGACATAACTGAACAGGCGCAGCTTTTACGCACGCGTGTGTATCTTCCGCCTTTCAACGCTCGTGTTTGTACGCCAGCGCCGCGAGTATGCACACGCGTTATGTGTCTGTGATGCAAGAATACGCGGTTACGTCACTGTCTCGAGATGGCCAAACAGAGTAGTACAACAAATCATACTTAGTGATATTTGTCATCAGTTGGTATTATTCATCATAGGGTATTTTGCATGTTTCACTATCTGTCCCCATCCTAAGTATGACTCCTTCTAAATATGATTTTTGTTGTAATTTCTGTATCGCTTACCAGAGCTCAAAAACACACTTCTTTGTGCTTGTTCATATCTACTCTTTCTCATCTATCTTGCCATTCCTATAACATTTTGTATAAATGCACTATTCCCTTGAAATTTAAGGTGAAATTCTAAGCCCATTCACTTAACGGCACTAACGATGTTTATCGAAATCGGCGCCATGTTTTATTAATAAATAGTCTCATTTAATATTTTCGTTAGTTCTCAAGTGGTGTGCGTAGCGTATATAGACGTTTGTTATTTTGCAATTGGGGATGAGACGCGATAATCACGAAATGTCTATAAAAAAATTTGGAGTAATTCTGTTATACCCTTCACAGGGTATTCATAGTGCGTGATTTTTTAAGAACGACGCATACTAACCGATGTTGGTGTGAAGGGTATAACAGAATTATGCCAAAAATTCTGCCATTGCGTTTACACGGCGGGGAATTATGATTAAATATGGAATAATTTAGCATTTTCATGTTTTAAAAAGTGGCTGGAAAGAAAGATGAGAACTTTATGAAGGTGCGTAGCTAGTATGAAAATCAACGGGAATGCAGTTTTGCTGTAATTCACCCTCCAATCATTCCAGTACCACACCATTCACTTTATACAGCAAATCAAATTGACAGTTTCTTGCTATAGGTGATTATACGGAGTGACGTCATATGCCGTTGACCACAAACTACGTGAATTCAAACAAATTCAGATTGCACCATCACCAAAACGGCCAAAATGTAACTCTTTTTGTACTCCCGTGAAATATTACCATCGAACAGAATATTTGACAAAGTGATTCCTCTACATACTCATGTTATCATATTTACACATAATGCAAGTTTTCACATGTTTTTTACAGGTCAAAGTCTGAAAATTGACAAGACGTTCAAACGTGGTTAGACGTCCCATTCATATTACAATGGATACAATAGACTGCAATCTTCCTATGTTGTCACAATACAAATCCTCTTCAACTTCATGATTTGCGCTAGTAGACCAATTTATCCAGTTATCGATTACACGATCGCGATAGACTATCTAATTTTGCGAGCCACTAAAATGTGATGACGATGACGTCATGTTTCAACCAAGGCAGGCCCGGATTCAACTTTAATAATTGAAATTAAATTTTGCAATCTGCGGGAATTCTTTTCAAATATCGGGAGGTGGTTTTATCACTAATTTAAGTTCGAAATTGATACTGAGTTAGTTTATGATTTTCAATCATCCTGGCAACAAGCACTTGTTCCAACTTAAACTAGGCATGTTTGTACTTATAATTATATAGTAACGGGCGGGATTCAATAATTTTGATATTTTTGAAACATTTTATGCAATTTTGGAATGTCGTCTGCAGACGCTTGCCGCATGGAAAGTTTTAATATAACTGAAATTAATTTCTCCAATTCTCACCCCCCTCAACTCTCACCCCCCCCCCCCCCCCCCCTCTTTTCATCTCCCACTTTCAGTTGGGATAAGTTTCACCTTATTACATGAAATGAATTGAATACCTATGGCTCAGATATCAAACATTTCTATCCCTATAATAGAATTCATCAGACTTAAATTTCAGGTTGCATCATAGATAGCCTCATAGAAAAAAAGACAAAGGGCGATCATTTTAAAAATAGAACACAAAACATTAAGATATGACTTTGCGACACATGTTTTGGGGCCAGTGCCATTTTGACAAATCATAACTTTTGAGTTTTTACAATATTGCATCTGTTTAGGACCTATATGCTATACCCCCTTGTATTTAGCTGAACTCGATTTTGACATCAAGTGTCACAAGATTGTCAAGTGTCTGATCTGCTCATTTAATAAAACCATACATGTATATGCTGGCAAATAATAATCGGCTGAGGTGCTTGATATGAATGCCATCATCATCCAACTACTTACAATGATCATTTTTAATAGAGGGCGGTACGCTTTGTCAATAATAGTATCCTACCTCTCCTGATTACACGGTCATGACGAAATTATCGATCAACCATGTCAATATCCACCATCATGTCGCGTCAAGTGGCCTAGATTATAACGATTTGAAAGACACCAAACAAAGGACAATTGCAGTCTATTGTATCTATTGTAATTATGTAATATGAATGGGACGTCTAACCACGTTTGAACGTCTTGTGAAAATTGAGTGAAACATTTTACGAATTTCGGAAATATTGCTCATGTAAACAACGGTCGCTTACACAGCCTCTCATGGTCACTAGGAACGTTCTTCTGTATGGTCGAGTAGAGCGTAGACTTGATTTTGATGCTTTGTTGTCAACGGCAAATTGAAGGTCCGTAATCACCTATACAATTTCCCCATACGTTGGTAGGGAAAAAAACAAAACACCAACGTATGGGTTTCCTGTACTACAAACAGAGTATAGTAATGGGATGTCCACCAAGCCATCCACAGCATACATAGTTTCTGTTGTTTTCTTCTGTTTTTTTGACAACATCACTCATTTACATTTTGTTGACAACTGCCAAAACTACTGTCTACAAGATCATGAGATATTAAGCTCATTCCTAGCAGGTGGCCGAATTCCCCAGCCCTGGCAAATTTGCCAGTGCACTGGCAAATATGGCCGCTAAGTGGGCATATTTGCCAGTATGTACAGTTAATCCAAAAGTAGCGCTTCCACACAAACAAAATCTAAAATGGGTTGCCAAATTCAGCAGTCATGATACATAGAAAATGGGCAAAATACCCCAATTTAAAAAAAAATGAAAATTCGGCATTACCATGAAGGAGTTGAGAACCAGAGCTGAAATTTGGTTTACAAGTAGATATGATACATATGTTCAACTGGTGCAAATCTCAAAAAATGTTTCAACTCGTCGCGGGGTCAACCATTGACAAGACGGAGGGGGTATTTTCGACATTTTTTCACCTGGACCCAACTTTGGAGCCATGCCATTTTTTTTATAAATACATTGATGAGTTTATACTTGCTTGTGGCTATAGACATGTGACCCTAGATTACTCATATGCAATATGGGATTCATGTGACCCCCCATGGGGTCACAGCATGACCCCCCAAATCCAAAAAAACACTTCCGGCTGAATGGAGTGGCTACTTTGGGGGGCAATATCATAAAAAGTAAAGGTGATACAGTTGATTTGAGGTCCGATTCTTGAAATATGGCCACAAGTAAGTTAGAATACCAACTTTCAGCTTTCTACCTAGTGCGAAGACTGAAATATAAGCTTCCAAAGTCGGACGATATTACAAATATGACTTTTCGCGAATCTTGAGTTAAAAAACCCCGTTCTCGACCATATTTCAACGGGCCATATCTGGAAAACGACATGGAGTATGATTTTACTTTTTTGCATGTGTTAATTTTTGCCATAGTCCATTAATCTGATGAAGTATCATCAAAATCTGAGAGGGTCACCTGGGAACTTTTTAGAAAATTGGTTGATTTGACACGGAATGACCCAATACATAAATAAATTAATGAATAAATAAATAAAGTTAATATAGACAAAAATAAAAAATAAAAAAAACTGAACAAGAAAACAACAATAAAATACCTTTAAAAAAGCCATTAAAACAACATAATCACACCCAAAACAGAAATATATCAACACAAAAACACCCCCAAAAAACTAATCCACACTCATGACAATAAATATATCTAAATAATTCTTCAAAAATCCCAAAAAGAAAGAAAAAGAGAGAGAGAAAAAATAAAATTTAGCCCATCACTATTTTAGGATATCCACAAACTTTTTTTCTCAAAGCTGATTGGTTTGGTTGTCCCTAACCCATGCATAACTGGTTGTCATGAAACCCAGCATATCATTGGCCACATACTCCCCTTGATAGACATCAATATTCATACACAATTCAATAGGGATGAGAGTATACACTCCACCTATTTCTATCACAAAAATCATTATGGTACCGTTGTGCCCATCACTACTAAAACTTTTATACAATAGACAAAACTTTTGCTTGATGCTGAGTGGATGTCTCGGACACACCCCTCACACACCCCTTGTATTTAATTGGCTACAAGTACCTATGACATCATTTTGGCTAGTGAGCTCCCCCAGATATAGTGCTGGGAGATATCAAGCCTCCCAACACCAAAATCACCAACTGCTCTGAAGTGTCATCTCTTCAACAAACATCATAATTTGCTTAATTCAAACATGAAATCAAACTTAAACCTTTCCCCAACAGATTTTTATTCCATTGGAACAATTGTTTTGAGTTTCAAATATGAAAAATAGTGAATTTATTACGCATTTTGTCTTGGTGGCCATGTTTGCCCACTTTATTAGTGGCCGAATTTGGCCACCTGCTAGGATTGAGCTTATAATGTTTATTATTTTATTACCGACCGGTTTTAGACCCAGGATTTAGGCCTTAACCTGACTTACCTATACAAGCCAAAACACTTAGTTTCTGTCCTGATTCTCTGTAACGATCTTTGAGTGAACATCGCAACAGTTTTACAATTTAGAGCCATTATATTTTATGGATATTTGCCGGGATTCCGACCTTTCGTCAAACTATTACATGTACCGGCGAAATTTTACGTCATAAAATACAAACACAGCAGTTCAGTGAGGTCAACATTCGTAAGGTCATAAAAGCATCGTTTCCTGGCAATGTCTTTTTGAATACGTTATGCCGTGATAGAAAATTTGAACTCCGCCTTTAAAAGTGTGTTATAATCATCGGATTCAACCGGAAATTACCGAATGTATCCGAAATCATAGATCAAAACGTTCGGTAAAAATGGCTGCCACTTCTCGACAAGGTACGTAGACTGTTTTTAAACATCTAAATTTAGGGAATACAGTTTGATTATAATATTTTAAAGTAGACAAATAGGTATTACTAAGATGGAGGATAAGACTGAATCATTAATTTAGGACAACAGTTCATTTAAACACCTAACATATGCACGTTTACTTAGTGTGTTTTCACAACTGCACAAGTCAACTCAATCAATTGAAAAGCTTGGCCTATTGAATTCTATGCATGATGATTCTTGGATTGGCATTGCCGCATTGCATGTGATTCAGTGGAATTGGACGATCATGAATGATAAATGAAGGTGGTTTTTTAAACATAAATTTTAAATGTAGTCATTACTCCCTATAATCAACATAAATGTAAGATAAACATATTTTGTCGCGGATGGTCGGATATTTTCATCAATTTTTTCAAGTATTAATTCAATCCTATCAGGTGGCCAAATTCGGCCCCTGATAAAGTGGGCAAACATGGCCACCAAGACAAAATGCGTAATAAATTCACTATTTTTCATGTTTGAAACCCAAAATAATTGTTCCAATGGAATAAAAATCTGCTGGGGAAAGGTTTAAGTTTGATTTCCTGTTTGAATTAAGCAAATTATGATGTTTGTTGAAGAGATGAAGGGCAGTTGGTGATTTTGGTGTTGGGAAGCTTGATATCTCCCAGCACTATATCTGGGGGAGCTCACTAGCCAAAATGATGTCATAGGTACTTGTAGCCAATTAAATACAAGGGGTGTGTCCGAGACATCCACTCAGCATCAAGCAAAAGTTTTGTCTATTGTAAAAAAGTATTAGTAGTGATGGGCACAACGGTACCATAATGATTTTTGTGATAGAAATAGGTGGAGTGTATACTCTCATCCCTATTGAATTGTGTATGAATATTGATGTATATCAAGGGGAGTATGTGGCCAATGATATGCTGGGTTTCATGACAACCAGTTATGCATGGGTTAGGGACAACCAATCAGCTTTGAGAAAAAAAGTTTGTGGATATCCTAAAATAGTGATGGGCTAACTTTTATTTGTTCTCTCTCTCTTTTTCTTTCTTTTTCTTTCTTTTTGGGATTTTTGAAGAATTATTTAGATATATTTATTGTCATGAGTGTGGATTAGTTTTTTGGGGGTGTTTTTGTGTTGATATATTTTTGTTTTGGGTGTGATTATGTTGTTTTAATGGCTTTTTTAACCCTAACCCAGATGGCTCCATACTAGCAACACCACCATATCCAACAAAATCCAACAACAACAAAATGCCTTCCCCACCATATCCAACAGAATCCAACAGTTGGAATTTGTTGGATATAGTGGTCCACACAGTAACAACAGTCAATACTCTCTATGCACAAAGCACCAGATCCAACAGAATCCAACAGAGCTATGTATTTGAGTAAACCACTGTATCCAACAAAATCCAACAACTGTCTAAGATAGGTTTACCACTGAATCCAACAAAATCCAACAAAATAAGAATTGTGTATTTTAGGTATAGTATTTTGTTTTTGTGTTTGTTTTTGTTTTTTGGGAGGGGGATTAGTATTTTGTGTGTGTATTATCGGGATAATTATTGAATGGTGTGTTGTTTCTTTTATATCTAGTTACCGGGTTTAATATTGGGATTTATTGTGATTCTTGCATTTATTTTTGATTGCATTCGGCTCAGTTGTAATTGCTAACGTCACAATAAGACTTAGAAGTCACACGTTTGCATAATACGAGTTATCTATTATAAAATAGAAACCTTGTTATCATCATTGCCAATGCTCTCATGACTAGGACATATAGTCTCAGCCTATTTTGGTGTTTTTTTGGGTTTTTTTGTTTGGTTTTTTTGGTTTTTTTTGTTTTGTTTTTTTGTTTTTTTGGTGGCTTTGACGTTTTCTCAGAGAAGAATAAGTCTTTGCCGTTTTTGTTTGTTTTTTTGGTTTTTTTGTGGCTTGGAGTTGGACAACGGAAAAAATAAAAAGTCATAAAGTGTATAAAAAGTGAATAAAACAGTGAAAAAAGGTTTTAAAAAGAATAAGTCCTTGCCGGGGTTTTTTTAAAAAAAAATTTAGTGGCTTGGACAATGGAAAAAATAAAAAGTCATCAAGTGTATAAAAAGTGAATAAAACGGTGAAAAATGTTTTAATAAATTAGTCTTTGCCACTTTTTTTTATGTGTGACTTGCCGGGTGTAGATTTATCTCTAAAAATGATAATCTCACCACATATATTTTATAGCTTGCCACAGGCCTGAAACCTATCTCTGAAAGTCCAAGTTCCAGCCTAACACGCGCTCGTATTTACTGTCCGCCACCATGGGCAGCTAAGAAGCACGGAGCCGGTGGTCTGCAGAGAGTGATGTTGCAAACCTTGCAGCCATATCTGGAGGTTGGTGTGTTTCCAGCGGCATTCTTGCGTCCGGAATCCTTACACGCCCGACATTGGCGAGCATTGTTGATGGCCAGTCGTTCACTCATGTGGCCGGTGCCAGCACCATGATTTGCCGGTAGGGGCATGTACGCAGCTTGGGGAACTGGCCGCGTTCGAGTGGTGGATCCCTGTATTAGTCCCTTCGCTACCTCCATCACAAACCTCGAGTGGCTCAGGGCAGAGCTTTGATCATCCGGTCTGTCATCATCAGTGGTGGTGGCTCGCTTGGCTCGTGCTGGATGGTGCCACTTGTAGCAAAGCCAAGCGTTGCAGACCGCAATGTCAATGATGAAGAAAAGCAGCTTCTTCCACCATTGCTGGGACTTCCTGGAACAGGAGTAATACGATCTTAGTTGGTCACTCCTGTCCACACCACCCATGAACTTGGTGTAATCAACTGCCTGTCTGGGTGCACTTACGACTACAGGTGTGCGGTAGCGCCGGCCATCCTCTCTGACACTCCTGGTAATGGTGTCACCAGTGGAATTAGCAGTTGGCTTGGTTCTGTAGCCTTGGTGGGCAGAGCTCAGAAGCTGCATGATGGACGAATCTTTCCACACAACTGATGTAAATTGGCCAAGTTGTCGGGTGAAGAAAGTCCCTCGTGGTGCCTTGGCCAGCCGCTTGATTTTCTTGTGGTGCTGAGGGTTTTTGGTTTGGTTTGCCAGAAAATCAATCGGCAGGCCTTTGCGGTTGGATTTGTCAGCTCCAGTTAGGTAAGTCCGCTTAGAGATGAGTTGCCTCGCCAAATCCATAGAGGTATATAGCCGGTCTGTATACAAGTGGTGGAATTTTCCAAGGATTGGTTTGGCGACCTCCAGGGTTATGTCCACCATACTGCTGGCTTGTCCATCTTTCCAAGGGTGGGGAATGAAGTTGTACAAATAACCAGTTACGGCATCGGCCAGCGCATATAGCTTAAATCCTGCCCTGATAGGCTTGCATGGCATAAAAAACTTTTTCACCTTGGCTTTGAAACCAGAGTACTTCACCATAGCCTCATCTATGGAAACGCAGCGACCGAGGTTGAAGTTGGCTTGCGTTTTTGCCAGAACCGTGTCCCAAATTGGTTGGAGTGGATATAGTGGATGCTTTCTCATCCACATGTACTGGTGCTGCTCATTCTCAAAAACGTTGGGATCCTCCTTTGGATATCGTTCAGGATTGGTCTCGGGATCGCTGCAGGTGAGGCAACTATTCAGGTCCTCATAACGTTGTCTGGTCATAGTGCTTGCTATGAGCTGGTTCCTATATCCAGGTTCTGTGGACCAGTAATCCCCGAAGTATGGAACTCGAGTGAGGCCCATCACCAGCCTTATACCGATCCAAGCTTTGATCCCCGATTCTGATGTTGCTGCTTTTCCAGCCTTAGTCAGTTTGCCATTCGTCCACGACGCCATCTGTATCATCAAAGCCACTGGAAAAAATTTAAGAAAGTATTCCAGTGGTGTTGCCAGAACTCCAAATGTGGGCCCTTTAGGGGATGGCCCAGCAAACGCATGGACATCAACGTCCTGGAGGGAACGATTCCATCCATGTACATCAGGAGGGTACACTGCCTGGTTGGGACTGGGAGGATCTGGGTCATTGTCGGAATCTACAATGG
The DNA here is from genome assembly GCA_035610835.1 of Ophiura sarsii. Taxonomy (NCBI): domain Eukaryota; kingdom Metazoa; phylum Echinodermata; class Ophiuroidea; order Amphilepidida; family Ophiuridae; genus Ophiura; species Ophiura sarsii. The sequence continues at coordinate 11,516,008 of CM069452.1, read as the reverse complement.
GTGGCGCTCTCGCTCTTCTCCTTCTTCGTGGCGGCGGTGCCCCAGCAGTGGACAAAGGCGAGGGTGGTCGTTGTTGATGTTCGTTATCAGACGAAAGGCCAGCACTATCAGCCTCCTCGTCACTGACAACCTCCTCACCACTGACAACATCGTCACTATCATAGACCTCGGAATTTTGATGATAGTCTTCATCTTGAGCGTTGTCCCCTTCAGACTCATCGATGGTTTTAGCTCGGTCTGGTGCCTCAGATGAAGGATCCGGTCCATCAGATGGAGGATGTTCTGTTTCCGAAAATCCAAACGTAGAGTGCTTTGATGGTTCCGACTCTGATTCGGAGTCCGAGGACTCATCCAACTCCTCTGCTTCTTCAACTTTATCATCGAGGAATGCCTCTTCCTCCGACTCTGAAACATTGCTTTTGGCTTTGTATTGTGTGCTGGACATAACAATGCCTTGGTCTTCGCAGCTTCTACGTAATGCCTCTCTGACAGATGTCCTCCCGTCTTTTTTGGATGATGTGGAGCAACGGCCTGAGCATTTCTTCTTCTTCTTCCTCTTGTTCTTCTTTGCCACGGAGGGGTTGGTACCGTCTTCATTCGGGGATGAAGTTGACGCTGCCTCCTTCTTTGACTTTTTGCTCTTCTTCTTTGCCTTCTTCACCTTCTTACGTCGACCCTCTACCTCTTTATCGTTACGGCTAACTGACGATGATGTTGAAGGTTTCTCTTTTTCTTTTTCAGACTGCTTTCGCTTCTTTGTCCCCGTCATGGTGTTCATAAAAACCTCTCTCTCACTCTCCAGAATTCCTGAACACAAAAAGAAAAGAAAATATGAAAGAATTATTGAGTTGGAGAATATATTATATATATACATGTACACAACATACAGATTATGTTAGGAGAGAAAAAGGCTTGAAGAACATATAAAAACACACACCTTGCCAAGTTATTACTATTCCACTTCTTTATAACTTTATTCTCTCAATCTGCTTTATTTCCTTGTCAACGTCTCTCGATGATATTTGAAAGTCTGCTTAGATGCAAAGTTACTAATACAGGCCCAAACTATACAACAACATACTGAGACTAGTACATGTATACTCTCAGGCAACATATATATTGGATACTGGATGTGACCAAACAAAGGAAATTATGCATTGGCAATAACCTTGCAATCAATAATAAATTGATTATTGATCACAAATTATCTAAGCTTCCACTATGCTGGTAGTATTAACCATGACTCATGTAAATCCCAGATTGACTTAAAATTAAGTACCAATTTAAATGTCTAAAACCTGTCTAGTTTTTTTAGTTACCAACAGGGTGGGTAAAATGATTTGTATATCTTAGGTTTTTGAATTTCATATCTCTCTGCCAGTAGTATTACGAAATATAGTTTTATAGTTTCTTATAATTATATATATATATAAAAAGATTATAACAAAATATATACATACCATGCTGCAAGTTCCGAACTTCTCGATTTGACATGCTGATGGAAGTCCGAAAGAGTTCTGTTGAAGTCAGATGAACCACCGAGGAGTTCAAATTTCTGCCAAGCGAGTATATCGTTCGCAAAAGTACGAAATTTATCCTTTTTCGCACCGACACAAAAACGTATTGGTAAGCACAGAGAAGCAATTTTGCAGCCCTTTTATACCCTTTACCACTTCCCAAAATTTACATACCCTTTCATTGGTGTTATTATTTTCCCGCCGAAATGTTTGTATTTCAATATCACATGATTAAAATCTCTATTTCTATTCGGTAACACTTTCCCGCCTATTTAGCACATGGATATTTGTAAAGAGCCAATATGAATATTACATAATTCGAATCCCGCTTTCCCGCTAATTTTGCACATGACATATAGCTCATCAACTCTCCCGCCCATTTAGCACCTGATATTTAAACCCATTAACTTTCCCGCCCATTTAGTTGACAGCAGCTTTGAATAATGTGTTTTGACACCATTGATTGTAGATTCAAGAAAACAGGAGTACATAAATAGAAAAATTCGGCTATATATTAGTGTCAGCGCAATGATGGTCGATTGTGATGCTATTTGGTTTGGTACTGGTAGCATTCCTTCAACCACCCAGCCTCACCAAGGCGGCACTGGCTCTAACACTAACACTAACACTAACACTTAACACAACCGTGGGAGGAGTGGATGGAGTATGAGTAGCTATACATAAGTTCATGGCACTGCCTGGGGTCCGCCATGTTCTTCCCCTGAATATGCTCGCCATCCACGACTCAATATTTTTAAATTTATGTTAAATTTGACACCATTGATTGTATATTCAAGGATTCAAGAAGTTCTGTATGGGCAGGTACCGGCACATTGTAGGACTTGTAATTGTTTTTAAATATTTAATTCCAACATCACGAACACGAACACGATCACAATAATTGTGCGTCCCCCTCCCCCTCCATATCAAAGTGTCAAAATATGTTTCTACCTGTTAAATACACTAACTACCATATCCAACAAAATCCAACAAATATTTGAATTGAACAAACCACTAAATCCAACAAAATCCAACAACCCATTAGATTACATTACATTACAAATTAATTGTACACACCACCATATCCAACAAAATCCAACAAATATTTAAATTGTACAAACCACTATATCCAACAAAACCCAACGACCCATTAGATTACATTACATTACAAATTAATTGTACACACCACCATATCCAACAAAATCCAACAAATATTTAAATTGTACAAACCACTATATCCAACAAAATCCAACGACCCATTAGATTACATTACATTACAAATTAATTGTACACACTACCATATCCAACAAAATCCAACAGACATTTAATAACGTTCCACACCATATCCAACAAAATCCAACAATGTATTACTCTACTACCCCACTGAATCCAACAAAATCCAACACAAATAGCTGAAGTGTGCAAACCACTGTATCCAACAACTTCCAACAACATTTCACCTTGTTGGATTTTGTTGGATATGGTGGGGTTAGGGTTAAAGGTATTTTATTGTTGTTTTCTTGTTCAGTTTGTGGTTTTTTTAGTTTTGTCTATATTAACTTTATTTATTTATTCATTAATTTATTTATGTATTTACTGTTTGGTGACTTATTTTTTAAACATTTATTTACTTGTTTATTTATCAATGTTTTTCTTTTCTTTTATTGTTTTAAGTGTTATGGGGGTGGGGTCTTGTGAGTATTCTAGTAGATTTGGGGACAATCTTGTACTTCTTGGCTTGTTTGTTTCTTTTTGTTGTTTCTTTTTCTTTGTTTTTCTTTTGTTTTTCTTGGGGTGGTCTGTGGGGATTGTCTTTTTGTTCAGGTGTGGGTGGGCTGTTTGTTTTTATCGGGTAGGGGGTATTGTCTTTATCCGGGGGGGGGGGGGGGGGTCTTTTTCTGGATAATGGGTGCTGGGAAAAATCAAAAATCCTTATTTTATTCTAGGTTGTTGTTTTTTCTCAAGGGGGGGGGGGGGGGTATTGTATTTGCTTTTTATTGATATCATTTTCTGGATATTAGGTGCAGGGAAACAGCTTCTAATATGATTAATTTCATAACTTGTGGAGGGGATGTTTGTTTGGTGGTGGCTGATGTATGTAATTAGGATTATTGCTCTTTTTGTGTTCAAATTGGTCTTTATTAGCTACAAGAAAATGTCTTCCTTAGCTTTTTGTTATGAACCAACATTATGTCACCTACATGTACGCAGGGATAGCGCTACTGGGGGTTCTTGCGCGTTTAGCGCATATTTTTTCATTTTGGCGCAATAAATTAGCTGAAAATCCAAAATAACTTCTTATTTTTCAAACTTTTGTGGGGTTCAGGGTTCTAAAAACCCCTAATTTAAAAACCTAGTGCTACCCCTGACATGTAGTATACATACCCTTTGATGGTAGAGTAAAATGAGAGCGGAACAGAATCTGCACCCCACTTATTTCTCTGCTGGAATTCCTTGACCATGCCTACACCAATCATGTTTGAAGCCAAATTTGCCATACTGAGATGTAAATGCTTTATATTTGAATCTAGTAAAATAATGTGATGGTAGAAGATGTTGGATCAGTGTGTGCAGATTGGAGCATCGATGTGTAGTGTATGATGGCAGGTTATCAACTGACTGGCCATGTGGCATTTGTGTAACTATTGGGCAATCTTGCCTAATCCCATACACCTGGCATGGTTGCTTTTATTATGCAAATTATAATTCAATGCATGAGCTTTTACCAGGTATCTTGTTTACTAGTTCAGTTCACCTGTATTTCAAAGTTGCTATTGTTCATATGAATGTCCATTGAATATACCTTTCTTGAATCAAAGGCGTGGTCATCTGTACATGTACTAGTATGTTTGTATGATGCAATATATAGCTAGTGGCCTTGATCAGCTGGGTCATAACAGGACTAGCCACACTATTTACTCAGCTGATAGTGTATTCAAACCATGGCAAAAACTAAGCGTGTAGCACCTAGGCATAACTTGAGTAGCAATGCAGGAAGGGGCAAGGTAGGCCAACCAGCCCAGCCTCATTCTAAACGACAATGTTCATGTAAAATTCATGAATACACTTTGAGGCTTTTATATTTTTCTCTGATATTACAAAATCCAAGTGAATCCAAGTATTATGTTTAGAATTTGTTGCTGTTGTAACAGCATAATAACATGCTTTTTTGTACATGTATGTAAGTCCCATTTCTATCAAATTAAAATAAACTTTCAATGAAATATCTTGATTTTTGGAGGCCCAAAATGACTGACATTTAATTAATTTTCCAACAAAACATAAAATACTTTTTAGACGTTTCACAAAATGTTTAGGTATTGAGGATTTCCGTTTTGTTAATGTTAGAGCACTTTCAATGAAAGTTTGAAAATTATATTACAAACATTACAAATATTTTGGCCAAAAATGACTGAAATTGCATCATTTTTCTGGTAAAATGCAACCCAATTTTTTTCAAGCGACACTAAATATTTTGGTATAGAGTTCAGATATCGATATAGGAAGGATAGAAGATGCCATTTTGAGTGTGTGAGAGCGCTACTTTTGGATTAACTGTAAATATAGGAAAAATGTCTACTTGCCACAAAATGACTGAAATGTCATCATTTTTCTGGCAAAATGCAACCAAGAATTTTTTTGAAGCGACACGAAATATTTAGGTATTGAGTTAAACAATTGATATATAAAAGGTAGAACATGCCATTTTTTGTGTGGAAGCGCTAATTTTGGATTAACTGTAAATACTGGCAAATATGCCCACTTAGCGGGCATATTTGCCAGTACACTGGCAAATTTGCCAGGGCTGGGGAATTCGGCCACCTGCTAGGAATGAATTATGTAATAATTAATATAGTGTAATGTATTGTTGGCATGGTTGGTTAAATACCAGAGCCAACTTTATCTCTTTGATATGAAGTCGAAGAGATACTAATCCATGGATTCTCGCAAAATTCCTCTGCGAGAATCCATTTGGATTCTCGCAGGATGTCGCGAAAGTACACCCCTGTACTGATAAAAACATTACTGCGCTATCTTGGCACCGATTTGTTTTACCATACATTTTTACACAAGAAAAAATGTTACGCATTAAACAGTGAACAGCTACGTGTTTGCAAATATGTTTCATAGTAGTACATAGTCTCGATGGATACCAAATCTATGATTTGGGTATCGGCTAAAGGCATGTTGAAGGAAACCATTTTAGACCAAATTGTAGAAACCTGAAAATCCTCTGTTTTTAACTTTTTATGTCCCAATCACCTTTTTGGAGACTCAAAGTTGTCCTTCAATGAACACAACTAAGCAGCGTACATTGCCTGAAGCGCGCACACCCATTCGTGTGATAATTTTGGGCGCGTTCGTCTTTGTATTGCGTTCGTGATGTTCGTTCAATTATTAATTTACCTAGGGCTAGGCCTATAGCAATAGTGTTCAGAAAAGTCACATTGGAATTTTTTATTTATGACTAGCAAGGAGGGTAAAACACAAAATCACCTTCGTTGGCCATCTTGAAAAGAAAAAAAACCACATGGTCAATTTGGTAATTTTGTTTTTCTGTGTAAGGTTACCGGATTGAATTTCATCCAAATAATAGATGCATATTAGTCAAGAACCAGGAAAGCACTAAATTGTAAGTTAACATATAACATGTCTCAATGACTTAACACCTTATTTCACAAAATATGCTGTGAATTCTGAGAAACTGCACTTTATACTAGTTTGTCAAAATATCGCGTTTTCCCCATTGTTATCTACCAGTAGCCTATCTACCGGCGCGTGACAATTCACCTGCATAAATTGTTGTGACTGGCGACGTGTGATTACCGTATCACAAAGTTAGTTGAATGTGTGTTCTCAGTCACAAGGTTGCCGAGTATCACAGACATTCAACACTCAACATTTTCGGGAACCTGCGCGTCCAACTGATGCAAAATACACATTGATATAAATGCCTAGAATTTGAAAAGGTGTCAGAATTTTCAAAATCGTGTCTGGACGCAATGGCAAGCGCTAACGGGAAGCCTGATTCCTATTATTTAATTAATGTACTTACATAGGATTCAATGAAATGTCAAAATGTACAGCACTTTCAAACTCCCCTTTAATCTACAGCCATCCACTTCAAATATTTTAATAGTTATCCATGGTATTTACCATTTAATTTAAATTTGCATTTTGTTAATTTTAAATATATTTACCTTTTTGTACTTTTTTTTACATTCAGAAATTGAGCAGCAAATCCTGAAAATACAGTCTCAGACACAAGCTCTCCGTCAAGATGGAACCCAACAAGTAGCAAATGGAGGGGACAAGGAGAATGCCGAAAGGATAGGGTTTGGGGATAGAGGCAACTTTGATAGAGAATTGTATGATGCAGCACAGACACCTAGAAGCAAATACGAAGGCTATGACTTGTCCATTGCTGCAAATGAGGCTGATGATGTAAGTATACCTTCTGTCCTTATTAATTAAGACTCACTGCATTTAACAAATTAATTTTTGCCTTTGTGGGGGTCATACTGGTGCCCTTATCACAACAATTGAACAATAAAAACTTGCATCGATTACTGGCTGAAATGTTATTTTCCAGAGTTTCTGAATCTTTCTGGGTCATGTAGTGATGTCATATAGACATTCGTTTTTGTTGCCATTGAAAATAATTTGAAATTCCTATATTGCACACAGTTTTCATGTGACAAACTGTAGGCCTGTTTGCTGGATCTCTTTCTTTCTTCTATTAAACCAAATTTGCATTTTTTTAACATTCATACTCAATGAAGTGTTCATGTGTTTCTTGAATTAAAAATATATCACATCAGCAAATACATTGAATGTAGTTAGTAGAAACTAATGAAAACCTAGCTGAACTCCACTTTGGAGTGAAGTGAAATAAATCTTAGTTAGATTTGCTAATAGTGACACAATTTGTTCTCAATTTCCCCCCTTTTTATACAGGATGATGAAGACTATGGCAGAACTACACTAATGGGTAGGAACACATACACAGCGCCCTCATCATTGTTCAATGAAGCACAAGAAGCAGGGAAAGTAAGTTGTTATTATAATAATAGCACAACATAGAAGCATTATCTAGTGATGCACACTTATATATGTAATTATGATTTATGTGTAGCCAAGGTGTGTTAAATGTTAGTCTACTTGTACACCTTGTTTAATTTCACTGTCACACTATCGAACAACACCCTCTGATAGCTATATCTCAGAGGAAAATATATTTGCCGAATTACGCATTACGCATTCAATCATCCCAGATTTGGGATGAATGCTTAATGAGCGCAGTGTAACAGTATACGGAGGTCAAAAGGTCAAATCCAAACTAAGTAGACTCTTTTTCTCGAGGTGAGATCAGAGGACAGGGAGCTGTCACAATGAATGAGCCCTCTATCGGTACATACACCACAGCATGCGGCGCAGGCCAGAGAGTGTTGTTCATAGAGTGAAAAGGAAAAGGGTCGTATGAAGCAGACAAGTTAATTGACAAATCTTGTGTGTGTTGGTTGTTAAACTTCATTGTCCATCAACTGTTTACACACTTTCATACAATCCTAACTTCCTGAGCATGTTTTTGACAATTAAACTATCTTGGGAGAAAAACTGGAGGGAGCTCGAAAAAGTTGAGATCATTTGACAGCTCACCGGATCAGCTCAGCCTGGCAGCCTTCTTCACACTTTCCACGCGGCTATTAATTTTACCTACAAAACAGATGTTTCAAAAGCCTTTCCCAACTTTCTAAGACTATCTCAAGAATTACTGAGCCAATACTAGTTATGTTGGTACTTATTTTAATGCATTTCTCCTTGTGATTTTAAAAATGGTGATGAAATTCATTAATTTTGAAATTGTTGTCTGCCGCGACGTGGAAAGTGTTATTGCTCTAAGGGATTTGCGCTTCTTTTGTATTACGCTGTTCAGTATAACAAATGCATTTTAACCAAAGTTGCGCTGTTGGGGATACTATTTAGAATTATTACCATGACCAAACTTATTTATTGGTGCCCTTTCTAATCTATTGCAAATTCTTTTTTCCTGTGCATTCAATCCCACAATAATTATCCCTTCTCTTATTTCAGGATTATGAACCTTTCATCGAGCATCGCATTCCAAAAATCGCAGATCGTGAAGATGACTACCGTGCAAAACGTCGTCTTGCAATCATCTCGCCGGCAAGACACGATCCCTTCGCTGATGGTAGGTACCATTTTTTACTTCTTTACAATTATTGTATTCATAGGTGTATAGTCTTCTTTCAAGTTTATGCACCAACTTGTGTTTGTTTTTAATCACTCAAAAACGACAAGACATCTTGACATGACTATTGATTATATATTTATTTATACACAACTTTGCCAACAATTATCAACTGGTACATACAAACTTGCAAGTATTCAGTCAGGTATTTCAGACCAGAGTCCAGAGCTAAGTGACTATTAAGCATTTTCGGCTGTGGGTCTTTGAGTTTGAAATATTTGATTTATGATGTAGACTCGCTTGATCAGTTTGAGTTCATTAAAATCTTTGCTGTGATATGGGTTAACTGAGACTTACTGAGTTGTTACTTTGTTAATTAGAGTTACATTATAACATGTTATAACTATACTCTTGCAATTTTGTATAATGCCTGAAATTGGAAAAGATTTAATTAATAGTTCAATAATTTTAAATTTTATAATCTGTGCTTGTACAAGTTTACTCTAAACTAAGTAGGTTTTAAATCTGTGCCCATTGTAAATTAAAAGGGGAAAATGGAAAAAAAACCTTCTGTATGTTTAGACATTCATATGCGATTTTAGAGTAGTATTTAAAATCTAAATATAGGCAACTCAAAGAGAACTTCCATGATACTGTTATGAATTAGTCTAGCATCCTTAGAGAATAACCAATACAAACTTGCTTTGTGAAATACCATGACAATATATTGCGACGTGTATCTGTTCGGACAAATACATTTTTTATACGGTTTTGACTGTTTTTGTAATGAAAACAGCATGAAAACTGAAAAGGTTGATAATCATAATCATTTAGCTTTCATTTCTTGTATACCCTCATATCGTGCTTGTACAGTAACTTGAAATGAAAGGGCCCTTAAGCAAAGTTGTATTGGTGTATTAGACAGTTTAACAGCTCAATGCATTCATGCTGAATCTGACACGAAAGCAAAAAAAATAAATTGTAATGCACGATGATTGGGTTGGTCTTGCTATATCGCGCTCTGAAAATCAGTAGAAGAGAATCGCCGCTAAGTTCAGATGTGAAACAAGTGAATCAAAATAACAACTATTTGCCTAAGTTTGGCTGCTTTTGTAAGATTTGACAGTATGGAAGTATTGAGCTCTAAAGTTGTTATTTTCCCTGTACCTATACCAATAAGTCTGTATCATTTGTACTTGCAACCAAACTAAGCATCAGTGTACTAATGCCATTTCTCAAACTTCTTTCCCGAACAGCGCTACACTATTATGTGGTGAGGCAGGAGTCCATCATATAACAGGAACATATAAATAGATAAACATAAAGGGTGATTGATTTGTTTGAAATGAAAAAACAAACATGTATCACCAAAAAAGTTAAAACGTTATATGATAGACAAGGTCTTCCTACCTAGGAAACCCAAGGTTTTGAGTGCTGAGTGAGTAAAAGGGAAAGCATGTGTCCTCTGAATCAAGATTGTTAACTCGAGCACAAATTCATGCCCAATATTTGAACAAATTGTTTCTATCTGACACTTAAAAACTGTGCATTTTAGTGGTCTTCATTGAATCAGAATAATTATTGAATGAACAAATTGGAACAGTTTGATGTAGGATGGCACGAATATTCCAACACGGGATTATTCTGAGCGGTGAATGTCTGTGCAACGTGAACACGTTGTTCGTTCAGTTATTTATTTTGATTAGGATAACCAGGGAACATTTAGGGTGGAAATGAGGAGCATGACAGAAAATAATTTGGGCAGTAAAATAGAAATACCTCCATGTTGAGTCATCAAAAACAGTGCACAAGATTTATATTTGTAAACATTGGAATGATCATGCAACTTGTTTATGAACTATCTATCATCAATACACCACAGAGCTCTGCGTAATTGTGGGACATGCTTTTCAATGGGAACGAACTGAGCCGCTTGGATGATGCTACAACGAGGTTAGCGTTTATTCCGTTTAAAACAACACTTAAAACTGAGTGCTGATTGGTTCCAACAAATGCGCACATCCCCGGTCTCATAGGAGTCAAATTAAATAAACAAGCTATCCACCCATACTTGATCATGATGATTAAATGTGTGCATCTGTTAAAAAACCCAATAGAACATATCATAGGAACGATGAAATGACTCTGATTGGCCTAATGCAAATATCAGTCGGAAAAATGCGTAGTATGAAGGCTCATCAAATGGAGAGTATGGGGTTTTTTTGCGTGGGATTATCATAAAAATTGAATAGAAAGTCTGGGTTTTTTGCGTGGGATTATCATAAAAATCGAATGGATTTCCTTTCTTTTTTTGCGTGGGATTCTTATAAAAATTGAATGGAAAGTCTGGGGTTTTTTTTGCGTGGGATTATCATAAACATAGTATCTTAAAGCTTTGATGCCAATCAGCATCATTATAGAGTACAATCCCAGCAGGGTTGCCGCTTACCCACCTTAAACAACTTGAACTTCTACAAATATTATGTGAGACTGTCAAATGAGGACAGGCAGAAAATATAGGAAGTCATGAAAAAAGGAAACGGACCTTTAAAGAACATAGTTAAAAAGCTCATATTTTTGGATATTCTGTAAGCCAAGTTGTTGGGCCTAGCTGCAACCCTGCTTCCTAGTAATATCATAAGCATAGTGTTAGGACTGTTAAGGCGCACTAACTGCTTGATAAAGTTGATTTTAAGGAATACCTGCCACTTACTTCCAGGCCAGGAGTTATGAGCCATGACATGGTAAGCGGGAAGAATCGCCCCAACGCAACCGATGGTCAGACAGTACGTATAAAGGTGTGATCTCTATTCGAAAGAGATTCAATGGTATAAACATTACAATTGTGTTATTTCATTCATTATATTCATGTATTGTGATGATATTATTGCTTGATGCCATGAATTTTATGTGTATGAGAATGCAATGCGAGATATGAATTATTACAGATATTGATTTCAATTTATGTAAATAATGGTATCTCATGGAAAGCTGATGATGAAATGTTGACAATGAGTAGGGACTGTACTGAGCGTATCTAGCAAGCAAGCATTGATGCTTTAAAATGACTTTGTGATCATGGGCAATCATTGATATAAATATTTCTGCCGCTTATAGCTCTGACCTAAGATCAGAGGAATAACTTTACGATCAATCAGCAAAGACAAAGGATAATCCTATGAGCATTGTTATGCAGTTTTTCAATACAATGCTTTGTAATAATTCTACAGTCATTTTGTCAACATCTCATTGGAGCTATTCACATGCATAAACACCAATTACACTTGCAACACAAATGCAACATTCACACTGCATTGGTGACAGTTTCTATCCTAACCAAACCCCTGATATCACCTGTCTTTCAGATTTTAAGACCGAGGAATAAGCCAGCATTTGGTCATTACACAATATGTGAATGATGTTGTTGGTCCTTGGCTCAAATTTGTGCAGATAGTTAGTATCTATGTTCTCCTTTGAAAATACACACAAATGATATAACTCCTTCCTTCGTTATTTATTGCTCTTTGCTATGTGCGTATGAGTGGTTGAGAAACATAAGAGACAGTGCACATTGATGAAATGGAATTGTCCCTTTTATATGGAAACTGCACCAACTGCTATCTACAGTATATTCCCAAATGTAATATTCATTGTGTACTTGAATTGTATGTAAGTGATGCTTTAAAATGGGTGTTGGGTTGGGTATCATTGACCTAAAAATGACTCAAAAACAGAATCTTTGTATTCTATATTTCTATCTGATGAAAAGATCAACAAATTCATGACTCTTCAGAATAATTTATTATTAGCAACATTGTATTGTATTTAGTGTATTGGCAATAGTTTTGATATATATTTGTGTACAGTATTTTGACACTTCGGATAGTGCAATCTGTTTTGTGATTGATTGTGGTATCCTTTGTCAAATCGTCTACTTCATGGTGATTACCCGTACCCCAGGTATCAATTATTTTCAAGCATCATTTACTCACTTCATGATTTATAAATTGTCAATTTGTTCCAACACTCTCATTAACCGAACAACTCTGTTGTTTTTCTTGTCTTTTCTCATTATTTTTATCTCTGTATACAGGCGGCAAAACTCCTGATCCAAGCCATCAGACATATGCTGACATCCTACGTGGACACAACATGGGCAAACAAGAGGTGAGAGTCCCAAGGGATTTCAATGTTGTTGCAATAGTGATATAACAAGAGGCTGGCAACCTGTGTTAAATGTAGTCATAAGTGAACCCGTTGGAAGCAAATATCTGGAGTACAGAGAGAGAAAAAGGCAATATTCACAAAAATGGTTAATAATTTTGCTTTATCTGAAATTGTTAAGCCATCCTGTCAGTTTAACTTTTAAGGCTTTTATTTTTGGATTTTTCATACAATGTGCTCAATAATAGTGATAAATGCTATCAAGCATACATCAATTCACAAGTGTCTGTCTACAGATTGTAATCAATTGTAATGAAAATGAAATGTATGACTTCTAGATGCACACCGACATACACGGTCAGTTTCTTTAAAGTTTTATTTTTCAAGTAATTATTAACCCTGATGTCCTTTCTAAATTTTAGTTTTATTGTTTAGCATTTATCAAACCTTGATGATAACATTGTTAACATTGCTTTGAAACAGACTTTACATTGGTTTGACTTCAGCTACATAAAAGTGACCTGATTTTCATACCGTTGATTTCTAACCAAAACAAATCAACAACTGATCATCAGATTGACTTGATGTCACTTGAGTTTAATGTACCTAATATTATTCCTGATTTTAATCTGTCCTACCTACACATAGATTGGTTTAAGACAACAGATGCAAGAGAAGGCAAAGAAAGGAGAACTGCGTGCCGTCCAACAACCTACTAAACCAGAGCGTAAACGTAGACGATGGGATCAGATGGGTGAAGACAATACACCCGCTGCTGGTAGCACTACACCTTCAGGGGCTACACCAAAGAAAGCAAAAAGTAGTTGGGATCAAGCTGAGGTAAGGATGGATCCCCTGTAGGAATCTGTTTAAAAGCATGAGTGTTCAGAGAAAGATTTTTTTCTTTCTGTATCACTGTCCCATATGTAGGACTTCACATCTATTGCCATCATTTGCAATAGGTGTTGCAGTGGCTGGCATTAGTGACAAAACATGTTTCAATATATTTAGTTGGGAGTCAGAAGTTCTGAGTTGTATTGCTTTTCAGAAGCATAGTACTAGTAATCCAAATTTAATGTGCATCAAATATGTATTTAGTATAATATGAAGTAAAATATATATCCGTATCGGTTACCAATAGATCTGCAAGTAAAAGATATTTTTAAAAACCTGATAATGACCTAGTTGTTCCATATTATTACATCATACTAGACTAAATGTGATTTTAAAACCATGACAAACCTTTGGAATGGCGATTATATATAACTGTTCACTAACTATTTTGGTTCTGTATTTCTTTACATCAAAGTCATCCACCACACCATCCATAAGCCGTTGGGATGAAACACCCGGTCGAACCAAAGGAGGCGAGACACCAGGTGCTACTCCTGGTGCCACACCTGGTGGTGCTACACCCGGAGCCACACCAGGACATGTTACACCAGGTCGTGCTACACCAGGACATGCCACACCCGGGCGTACACCCGGTGCCACACCAGGCGTTAGTACTAGACAATGGGATGCCACACCAGGTCATGTGACACCAGGTCATGTGACCCCAGGACATGCTACACCAGGGCATGTCACACCGGGGCATGCTACACCAGGGAGGGCTACACCTGGGACGGCAAGAAAAAATAGATGGGATGAAACACCAAGAACAGAAAGAGGTAATTGAGAGATTAGATTGTGTTTAACTTCCTTTAATAAGTGTTGTGAATAGCTGATTATGCGGCAGATTTTGTTAAACAGAATATGATATCACAAAGGAAAGGGCTGTTGGTCCCCATATGAGTTGCAACGTTAAATGATGAGATGAGTTAAGAGGGACTTAAGGAAGTTTTCTTTAGAATTTTGTGAGTGCTGTTAGTATTGAACTATGACTCAAATGTATAAAAGTTTACATTTTTGGAAAGGATATGGATCAGATAATCCAAATTTGGCATCAATTTTGACCAAAAATGTCACTTTTTTGACCCATATTTTTTTTAACAAAGCTAACAAAAATAATTTTGAGTAACAAATCCCCAAATCGCTTGATAATAATTAGAACTTGATTGAGTTGGAGTGTTAGTTGGATTTCATGAAATATCAATCCATGTGTCACACTTTTATATATGGTACATAATTGTGCTTATCGTTTAATCTACCTGCAGAAACCCCTGGGCACGCTGGTTGGGCCGAGACTCCACGCACAGACCGTGGTGGGGATCACCCACATGAGACGCCAACACCAGCTGGTGGAAAGCGCAGATCCAGATGGGACGAGACACCTGCTGGTAGCCAGACTCCAATGACACCCAGTACACCAACAGCTGGAGGCGGTACACCCATGATGACACCAGGTGGAAAGTGGACACCAAGTGGAAAGACTCCTGTAGGACCCAAAGCTATGGGCATGGTAACACCATCATCAACAGGTGAGTATCTTGACAATCAGTGTTATCAGCAATATAAGGGTCCAATTGGTTCAATTAGTAGATTTTAAAGTGGTATTTTAGTTTCTATTCTGGAAAGTATGGGAATGGATATGGAATGCACCATGCTTAGAATCCTTCAGACCTGCAGTGATGTTGAACCAAGCCTTGACAACTTTTGAAGGATAAACATCGAGATTAGTACATGCTCCACGAGGTGTGATTCCTGGTTTAATCATGTGATTAGATGTACAGTTGCACATATATCATAGCTATTATGATAGGCCCTTTATACTGAATTAGTATTAAATCCAGCTAACTATGTTAACATATTAATGCTTTCTATTGGTAAGATGTTTGCCATTTGTTGAAGAAGGATGATGTTGGAAAAGATTATCTTTGAATTGATATTAGTAACCCCCTTGCTTTGATCAGGTCTCTTGTATTTTCTATTTTACCAACAGCTTTACGTATCATGACTCCTGAACAGTTGCAAGCATGGCGATGGGAGAAAGAGATTGATGAGAGGAATAGACCCTGGTCTGATGAGGAACTTGATGCTATGTTCCCAGAAGGATATAAGGTAAAATCAGAAAACAATTACAATCACAATTTTAATATGTGGACAAAACAATCAGAACATAGTATTTTGTCAAAAGTATGAAATGCCTCGGACACTTATCTTAGACCTATACAGTTGGCAAACTATCCATTTAGTTTTTAAACCAATTGCAAACTGAATCAATTGTATGTTAGATATTTTTCATAACTTTGACAACATTGTCAAAATTGCGCTCTGTTCTACAGCTTTCTTCATAGGATATTATAAAAGACCTTGGACAATTCCATGTTTCCATTGATGAGAGTGACTTCAAGAAGAACATGGGGTCAACTTCCTGCTATTATAGACAACATAAAAAAATGTTTGTAGCGAATTATAATTTGGAAAAAGTGGAAATACTAAAGTGTGATACAACAATTGAGCATATATATTTTTGCTTGCAGGTTTTGCAACCTCCAGCAGGTTATGTACCAATCCGTACCCCCGCCAGAAAACTAACCTCCACACCGACTCCAATGGGAGGTATGAGTGGAGGATTTCACATGCAGCAAGAAGGCTCTGGATCAGTGGACCCAGGATTGGCTCAGCCACCTGGTAATTTGCCCTTCTTGAAGCCAGATGACACACAGTACTTTGGAAAACTATTGGTAAGTTATGAGTATAATATCCATATGGATTTTTATGTTATTTGTTCAATTTGGAGAGACTGTCTCCTTCACTCTGTGGCCTTGCTGTTACCTGATCTATGTAAAAGATCATGGCTAATACTTGGGAAATTAATGTTTTGTAGGTTTAGAGATAAGAGTAGTTGTTATAAAACTTGTTTGTTACATTCAGATCTATACATCAAAAATAATGCCGAAGGACACAGACCAAACTCACTGAACTCATGTCTAACAAAAACAAAGACTTGGGTTTCCCAGTCACCATTTGTGACTCACCCTTTAATTTAATTCTAAGACAAAAATTATGTCCAACAGCTTTATTATCCATTAAGAAGTTTAGGTATTAAGGTTGAATTTCCTTAAATAATTAACATATCAATGATTATTAACATATCAATGATTATATCTTTACACAGAATGACATCGATGAGAGTACCCTGAGTGCAGAGGAAGCCAAAGAAAGACGCATTATGAAGCTTCTGTTAAAGATCAAGAATGGCACACCACCAATGCGTAAAGCTGCCCTGCGTCAGATCACAGACAAAGCCCGTGAGATGGGTGCTGGGCCACTCTTTAATCAGATTCTACCGTTGTTGATGTCACCGACATTGGAGGATCAGGAACGTCATTTGTTGGTGAAGGTCATCGATCGTATCTTGTATAAACTGGACGATCTCGTCAGACCATATGTACACAAGGTATGTTTTTATTAAGACATGAATATATTTTTCCACAACAGAGTTTTTGAGGGTATAAGTTTATTCAGCACAAAAAATCTTACAATTATTACAAAATGATAATAATATTGGATAGAAACATGCTAGGGGATTCATGATAAATTCTATAGGAGCTTTAGCAGATACATTCCCCTCACTATAAGTAAATTGTAAGATAATAATACAAACGCTAGTTGATCAAATGGATATGACAAATTACATGTATAGGATGTTCAGAATCTGTAAGCAATTTTCCTAAACATTTGAATAAGATCTTGGTTCAAAAATAATCAATATAATTTTGTTACAACCAGCGGAGTACCATTAGTATACTATCCACAGCATGTTTTAGTGGGGAAGTTAAAGAACAATGCAAACACGATGAAGGGTCAGAATAGAGATATTTTGATAAACTGTACTAAATATATAATATGTTATTTTCATTCCTTTAATTAAATGTGTTTCTTCTGAAAATCTTCCTATCACAGATCCTTGTGGTCATTGAACCCCTCCTTATCGATGAAGACTACTATGCCCGTGTGGAAGGTCGTGAAATCATCTCCAATCTGGCGAAGGCTGCCGGACTCGCAACCATGATATCCACCATGCGTCCCGATATAGACAACTTGGACGAGTATGTGCGTAATACCACAGCCCGTGCCTTTGCCGTGGTAGCCTCTGCTTTGGGTATCCCATCACTTCTGCCTTTCTTGAAGGCTGTGTGTAAGAGTAAGAAGTCGTGGCAGGCTAGACATACCGGTATCAAGATTGTACAGCAGATTGCTATACTTATGGGATGCGCTATCTTACCACATCTCAGGAATTTGGTGGAAATCATAGAACATGGTAAGTGATGCTTCATTATTCAGTAAAGGTTCCCTCACAACAACAAAAAGTGCAAGCTTTATAGTATGTCAGTCATATAATTCTCTAAGATATATTGGCACTCAGTTGTGGTCAGTTGTCTATTTTCTATGATGTTACTTGCTGTTTTCAAAGGAAAAAATGATGCACTATAGTCTATTTGGCCATCACGAGACAGTGACGTATCTGCGTATTCTACAAATTGCAGCACATAATGCGCGCACATACTCGAGGCGCTGGCGTATATACACATGAGCGTTGAAAGACGGAAGATACACACGTGTGCGTAACAGCTGCGCCTATTAACCCTAACCCCGGTTTAGGATTTTTGACCGGGATCACAATTTTCGAGGAAAAAACACCAACTACATCTCCGGGAACCTGCCGGGATTCGATCCGGGGACCCTCCGTTCTCAAGCCCCACCTTCCAACCACTAAGCCACGGCCCTCAGCTACACATTCGTGCAGTATACTGCACTCATTATATAGGCTCGGTTGACTACGTCATCGAAAACCGACGGCGCATGCGTTTGGAGAGGGACTTTGGATTAGCATTTTTTAGCACTCAGGGGGGTTAGGGTTAATAGAACACACAAAAAACAAAAAAAATGTTACCATAAATCCCTAACCCCGGTTTAGGATTTTTGACCGGGATCACAATTTTCGAGGAAAAAACACCAACTAAATCTCCGGGAACCTGCCGGGATTCGATCCGGGGACCCTCCGTTCTCAAGCCCCACCTTCCAACCACTAAACCACGGCCCTCAGCTACACATTCGTGCAGTATACTGCACTCATTATATAGGCTCGGTTGACTACGTCATCGAAAACTGACGGCGCATGCGTTTGGAGAGGGACTTTGGATTAGCATTTTTTAGCACTCAGGGGGGTTAGGGTTAAGTTACGTCACTGTCCAGAGGAAGCCAAATAGAGTATATACATGCAATGCATTGCCACTTACCAGCACAGCACACCAACACCTTATATCCAGTAAAACGTTGTTGATGGAAAATAATCAGTCTATTCTGTTTCTATTGTAGTTACATAAACACAAACTAATTCAAATGTTTGGTCATGATCAATTATTTTCTAAAATTAGTGAAATTACCGTCGCCCTAAGGCGTTTTATTCAAATTAAAAATGAACTGTTCGGTTTAATAGGCCTAATAATTTAGGTGATGAAAAGAAACGTTAAGAAAAACACACTTCCTCACTGTATTTTCATGAGTTTTAACAGCTCATATTCAAACATTCAAACATGCGTCTTCATTGTATCACCTTTTCTGTAAATAGATTCCCTGTTTTGTAATTTCTCCAGGTCTTGTTGATGACCAGCAGAAAGTACGGACCATCACAGCTTTGGCTTTGGCTGCCCTTGCAGAAGCTGCTACACCCTATGGTATTGAATCATTTGATAGTGTACTCAAACCATTGTGGAAGGGTATCAGACAACACAGAGGAAAGGTAAGATTCGAGTTAGCTAGAGCAATGATATTGTGAAATGTTACCCATCACATCGGAACAGACCAGTTGTCAGCAAACTTTATTTGCAGAAAAGAACAAAAGGAGATGAGAAAACAATTAAAAAAATGGAATTTATTACCTCTCAAGCTGAACCAACACAATTAATGTTCGATTTCAATAAGTCATGTCATTTAAAGCTAGAAATAGGTTTGTAACATGAAATAATATCTACATTTTCCTTTTTGGAGACAACAGGTCTGTCTTGATGTAATATGGCACATGAAATTTTAAAAATATCCAAATTGCATAGGGAGCACATTTAATTTGATGAAGAATTATGCACCGCAGATGTACCAACCCTCCTGACTGTCATCCTGCAATTTGATTTGATCCTTTTGCCCAACTACACGCTCTCCTATCATTCAAGTAATTCTCATTGGGATATTCTTGCTTTTACAATTTTATTAGTTTAGCACACAACATTTGCATGTAATGATAATGAACAAAATAGCAGTCTAGCAACCTCCAAACAGTTGTGAATTTGACTGCACTCATGAATTCATTATAAAGCAATTGACACTGAACAATTCTAAAATTAGATGGGTTTTTGCTTTTAAAACTGTTTCATCTGAGAGAATAAAGGTCTCTAGCATAATAATTGCTGAACGACTTCCAAGATTCGAGCTTCATAGCAACATAAATAGGCTTAACCCTGCACACCAGATTATAGACAAATAATAACATTATTTCCCCCTATCCCTCATTTAAACACCTTAAATTTGTTCTGTACCAATGTTCATATCTAAAAACTGGCTTCCATAGGCTCCAATATTCCTCTCTATGAAGTTGAACTACATTGACCTTTACCATATGACCTTGTCTTTCTGCAGGGTCTTGCTGCTTTCTTGAAAGCCATTGGTTATCTCATCCCATTGATGGACCCAGAATATGCCAACTACTACACTAGGGAAGTGATGTTGATCCTCATAAGAGAGTTCCAGTCTCCTGATGAAGAAATGAAGAAGATTGTACTCAAGGTTGTAAAGCAGTGCTGTGCTACAGATGGTGTAGAGCCACAGTATATCAGAGATGAGGTGTTGCCATCATTCTTCAAACATTTCTGGCAGCACAGGATGGCATTGGATCGTAGGAATTACAGACAGGTTAGTTAATATGGATGCTACATTTATTAAGGTGACAAATAAATGGAGTGAGTTAATCTCTCCTGCTAATGATTATGTTATTGGCACATTTTGAAATTTGTTTTCATATTATGATTATTTAATATACCGTATTCACTACTTCATGAATAATCGCGATAGCTGCGTTCTAATAAAATAAATCGTTAGATGAGAACGTGCACGCCGAGCACAGGTTACACATCATTGCCCGAAAGTACTGCGCCAAAGTGTTTGATTATTTTGCTCATTGACCGACCAATCATATTAAAGCCTCACGCCCCTAAACTGAATATTCAATGAGTTATGAGGAAACACAATTAAAGGTTATTTCTGATTGGTTGAATGATAAAAATGTTAATGAGGGCAGCCCTCAAATTAACCGAAGGCAACTGCCGTCGGTGCCCCACCCAGTTGCCTCGATGCCCTCAACTTCTGGCTGTTTTTACTCCATTGAAAAGTACATAATTGCCTTGTGCCCCTTTCAAATTGCCATGCCCTTTTCATTTCTTAATTTGAGGGCTGAATGAGGGAATGACCAGACTTGGACTGTTTCAATAACTATGAAAGGTGGACAAAATAAACAAAAAACTTAACTAATTATTAGCGCTATTATATATCGGTACAAATCAACGTTTTGGATAAATATGCTTTTTTTCCCCAGTAATGAATGAGAATAATGACTGCTTAACATTTGTTTTGGTGAATTTGTTTTGAAATCAGAGTTTGTTGTTCTGATCTTAGGAATTGTCCCGAAGGGGCGCAGTTGTTATGCAGTCATTATTCTCTAATCAGAAAACAGGTTTCAACTTCTGTTTAAAAGATGTTGTTACTGTATGCTTTCAAATAGCTGTATTGGTTTACAAAAATACCATCAGTTTCTTTTTATGTAGGATAAATATGTTATCTCTTTTACAATCCTAGTGTTATGTACTTAAATCATATAACTGTCTCTGCTTATCAGGATAGAATGCTTTAGTTAGACTTTTCAAAGCATGGGTCTTGTTTGTTTGTTGAAATTCAGTTTTATCCATCAGGATTCAAGTGTATTTTCATTTCAACGACCATTGAAACAAATGACCTTATTTTGATTTTCCAATTAGTGCCCTATAACATCTCATCTAATCCTATATGTAAACTGTCATTTTGTTTTATAGTTGGTGGACACTACAGTGGAGTTGGCCAACAAAGTTGGCGCTGCAGAGATCATCGGTCGCGTCGTAGATGACCTTAAGGATGAAGCTGAACAATATCGTAAGATGGTGATGGAGACTATTGAGAAGGTTATGGCTAACCTTGGATCAGCAGATATTGATTCACGTCTTGAAGAACAGCTTATTGATGGCATCTTATATGCCTTCCAAGAACAGACTACAGAGGTATGTCAAATACAGAGTGTCTCATAAAAAAACCACATACAATCTTATAAGCCCTTGCCTTTCTGTGCCTTTAAATTGCCCTTATTATTGATTAAACCATAATTAGATGTTTGCACTAAAATAGAGTGCTTGTTCTGAAAATCAGCACAAGTTACCTTCCCAACATTTCTTTTAGTACACCAAATTATCTGTTTTCATAATCATTTCTTTTCATATAGAAGTCATATATTTCATGGGCTGTACACAAATTATCTAATCCATCTCAAGAAAAAAGTCCTCTCCAGTCACATCAGGAGCTGTTTTGCACCATTTCCCTCATCAGATGTAATTGTATTTTTAATATATATCGAATGTAATTACCTTCGTTAATCACTTTTTTAATTAACAGCTGTGTTTGTTTGCAAATCTAAGGACTTAACCTTTATTTGTATATATCTCAACAGGACTCTGTGATGTTGAATGGTTTTGGTACTGTGGTTAATGCCCTCGGCAAGCGAGTCAAACCGTACCTGCCTCAGATCTGTGGTACTATTCTATGGCGTCTCAACAACAAAGCAGCTAAAGTGCGACAACAGGCAGCAGATCTTATCTCTAGGATTGCTGTGGTCATGAGGACGTGTCAAGAGGTAGGGAAATGAATTGAATAACAATATATTTGCAACTTTTAAGTGGTACAATAGTCACATGAAATCTGTCCAAAATCTTATGATTCAAGGGGGGGCGGGGGAATTGGTATTTAGCCAAATATTTAAAATTTTGACTTAACCATGGGTTAAGTTTTCGTGTACTTGTTTATATAAATGCCTCAATTTCATAATGTGAAATATCATTTAATTTCAAAAGTAGAATATTATAATGAAATGTGATTTTTAAGTTAATTCTTTATCCCAAATAACCTATAAATGAAGAGCAATTAACAGTTTTTTTATAAATCAACAAAAGAATGAGACCAGTAGTAGTCAAAAAGCACAAAAAGATAAATAATGTTGGAAAATTCCAATAGTGAACTAACTATCATTTACGTTATTTTTGCATTTTATTAATAAGAATGTTTGTATCTTTCCAGGAAAAACTCATGGGTCATTTGGGTGTAGTGCTTTACGAATACCTTGGTGAAGAATATCCAGAAGTACTGGGTAGCATCTTGGGCGCTCTCAAGTCAATTGTAAACGTCATAGGCATGCATAAGATGACACCGCCAATCAAGGATTTACTGCCAAGATTGACGCCAATCTTGAAAAACAGGTGAGAATGGGTTGTTTGCTTAATTGGAAATAGTATCATGGTTCATATTTCATCTGAGATGAACAATTATGCAGGTGTACGATAGTTCAATCAGTTCCAAGTTGGCGAGAAATATGTCATTTTTATCTCCGCAGGCAAAAGTAATCCAAGCATACGTCCGAGATATTGATCATACGCACACATTTTTGCCAAACACATGTGTTATGCATTTAATGCAGTATAGTGTGCATATTGCGTTCATGTGCACCTGCACCTTCTGTTTTAATATGCTGGTGTAACAAAGCTTGTCAATTTGGAGCTGATCAAACTATAAACATAAGTGACTCATCCATACAGACTGTTTTAGTCACTGTTACATTCCAATAAGTCTAGTTGCACAATCATAAGTTCTGATTGCTTGAAAATGTAATTGGAGATTCAACCAAGGTTCAGATTAGGATAATCAATGATGTAGACTTGCTGAGCATTAGGGATGGGGGTGAGGTATATAAATTCCAGAAAAATCACAACCCTACCGAGGAGCATTGACTTAAATTGAGACATGTTTAATTGAGACTTGTTTAAGCATAGATGGGAGTGTTTAACTAAACAAATTATGTAGAAAGTTGATTTTCAATCACATGTGCATAAAATGTGTCCAGGTGTACACAACTGT
Organism: Ophiura sarsii; assembly: GCA_035610835.1. Taxonomy (NCBI): domain Eukaryota; kingdom Metazoa; phylum Echinodermata; class Ophiuroidea; order Amphilepidida; family Ophiuridae; genus Ophiura; species Ophiura sarsii. Next base: position 11,491,969 of record CM069452.1, on the reverse strand, counting down.
TTTGGTTTGTGTGGTATTTAATGTGAATTTTACCACAGTTACCCATTTTTAGGCAATCATACATGCATGTTGGTATCAATGTTTATTTATTTGTTATGTTCCTTTCCGTCCCACAGACACGAGAAAGTCCAAGAGAACTGCATAGACTTGGTGGGTCGCATAGCTGACAGGGGAGCAGAGTATGTGTCTGCTAGGGAATGGATGAGGATATGCTTTGAGTTATTGGAGCTACTCAAGGCACACAAAAAGGCAATCAGGAGGGCTACTGTCAACACATTCGGCTACATTGCTAAAGCTATTGGGTGAGTCATAACTCTGTGCTATCTGGATGAATGGGTCTGGAGTGAGCTGTGAAGAATGAAAGTCTTTGCTATCTTTACACACACACCAACAGTGCGTAATCACACACACATCATTGATTTCCTATACCTAGTGCAACTTTGCTGTTGTTATGCGTGGTCATTGAAACCGCCATAACTTAAAAAGTATCCATTCGATTTTGTTGAATGAGGTATCAAACTGCGGAGAAGAAATTTGCTCATTGAATGTTTATCTCAGATTTTTGGTACCGATTATCTATTTTGAATTTGCCAACCTCAAAGCACCTGGTCAGACCTGGTCAGGGACTTTTGTTGCTAGGTGTATGTTGTTATCATTTAGGTAAAGCTCTGATCAATTTAGACACTAGAAAAATGAGACGGATGTAGGTCACAAGTTTCAATAGTCAACTTAAGGACAATACTAATTACATTAATACGGCTATTCCCTCGTCAAAAGAGCAAATGTTAAATTAATTCAAATTAAACATTTCTGTTGCTATTGTCATGCACACACTCTTGTCTGTGTACGTCATACTTATTTCTAACAAGAGGATGTATGATCTTGACAGATGTAATTAAGTGCCTCTTTCAAGGCCTTGGTTATTTGATTACTTGACATTACAATTCTGTGAACAAATGTGATTTAGTGCCCTAATGTTCTTCACATAAAAACACTTGGCTTATCTGATTTAATTGAAAACTTTCAGGTCGGTATACACAAATCAAGTTAGATTGGGTCTAAATAAAGAATAGTCCTTCTGAAGGAACCATTTGATTCTTGTCTACTCCTTAACAAAATCCAGTGTAAAATTGGAATCGCATAATTAGGCTTATATAGCACCAACATGTATTGCACTTTTGAGGTTCATTAACAGTGCAGAATTAGCTTATCTAAACATATAAAAGATCTTTTATTGGCGGACTATTCTTCATTTAGACCCGGTCTAACTCATTTTGTTCATACCAACCTCATTGTTTAGGACTAATATGATAATCTCTATCTACAGACTGTTATGCATTATATGTATTAAGGGGGCTGTCGAGTGTCATTTCGTATTTTCCAGGAATTTCACTTTTCTTCATTTTTCAAAACTTCAGAGTGTTATCTATCAGTACATGCAAAGAAATTTTCAATTTTGAAATTCCAAAAGCCTATTTAGAAGGATTTAAATCCCTTATTGTGATCATTGACAAAGTAGAATGGAAAAGTCTGCCCGCAGGGGATCAGCGAAACTCCCATGCGCCGCGTATCCCGTGTTTTGTTTTTCACGCAAATTGGCACGCGCCAGTTCGCTTAAAATACGCGACGCTGTTATTTCGAAAGCCGTCAGTGCGTGCTGCGTTACCCGCTATGTTTTTGCCGCGTTTGAGGGCTTGTTCATACGCATTGCTTACGCATCGGAGGCCCGACTTATCAAACCGTCATTTTTGCCGGGGTGTGGCTGAGCCTGAAAGCAAGTAGGCCTATTAGTAAAACAAGGCTTTAGCACAAGCGTTAGTGTCAAGGAGTTTGGAAAGAGAGAAGGAAAAAAGATTTTAAAAAAAGGACAGAGAAAGATTTTGAATCCATGATCGGAGTGAAACATTGTAAGGAGATCAAAAAGACTTACACCGGGTTTTATCCGAAGACGTTAATGTTTTGTTTTTGTTTGGCCTTTCGATGTTGTACAAGTCCGTTCCACCCGCCCGTCCATCCAATAGGCCTACCTGTTTATCTATTTATTGTCATTACTGAATATGGTAGGCCTATTACTTCGTATCGTTGTTAAGTTAGCTAGTTCTCAGTTAGTTCAACTCGGTAGAAGAAGAGAAAACATGTAGGCCTAGAGCCTACCAAACGACAGGTCTTAAATTAAATCTTCATCCCATTTCTTGCTTTCTCTGTTTCCAATTTTTCTCTCTCCTTTACTAAGTCCTTTATCTAGGATTGATTTTTACACCCAGACTACTCACTAATCCCGCCACGGTGCATTTTTAAATGATCACATTGATAAAGACTCGACTACACTGGCCTATAATGATAAACTCTGATGATTAGCCGCAGAGTGTTGCGCACAGAAATTAATACACGAGCGTCTAAATCTTTGTCAACCGGTTCCACGCGCACGCGTCACCATTTATTTTGCCAACTCAAAACATTCCGCGCGCGTCTGCGCTCATTGTCGATTAACGCATACGCTTCCCGGAAATTGTGAACGCACTTCGAATGCGCATAAAATGGTATGGCTTCTTTTTCAAACTCGACATCATGAAAAAGGTGTTTTTTAACACACATTTGAGGTTATTTCGATACCAAGAAAAGAACGGTTAGTAATGAAACTTTGCACGAAGTTGGGGATTTATATGTTTCCCACAATATCTAAAGAACAGGATTTGAAATACGTGTATTTCCCCGTAAACCATGATCAAACGGCGGTATTGTCACCTTTCACATTCATCGGTTGATTTCTTTATGTTCATATTGAGTAAAAATACGATTTACAGACACAATAACTCAATACAAACTGCATCTGATGGACAGCAAGTAAGTTTAACGCAACAACCATGATCTTCCCCAGGTTCCATTTTTTTGTTTTTTTGTTTTAGGCCTATTTCCCGATTTTTCGGATCATTTTGTGGAAATTCACGTTTGTTGTATTTAAAAATCCCATTTTGTTGCCTTATTTGGTCAATAAATAAAAAAATATCTCAGATATCAAAAAACAAAAAAAATGGAACCCGGGTAATTTTCTTAAGATTACAAAAATCGTAAAAGGACAGATTTTCAGAAAATATTTTTTTGGTTACCTTGTCCGAATTGAAGACTGGTCAAAATTCTCGTTTTTTATGATTTTCTCCAAAATGGTTCTTTTTAGAGCAATTTTATGTTCATGGTTAGATTTATTGAACCCTTTCCTTCAAAAAAATGTATACTTGTATATGGAATATATGAATAATTACGTAGTTACGGCAGTTTTACGGAAGCTATTTCTGACACTTGACAGCCCCCTTAAGCTATTGTAAACCGTCCACGGCATGTTTTATATGGAGCCTTCTAAAGAATAATGCATACACACAGAGAATGAATGGTTAAAAGCGTGAGATGTCCCAGCTGAAATAAGGAACAATATATGTGACGCGATCAAGAGGAATGAGTCGGATGTCGACCCTGGTCGAAAATGAGTTTAAATAGAGTTGTAAAGAAGACACCTAGAGCTTTCAGAAACTGAAAACCCCATGTCGATACGACGTTTTGTTCCAAAGTTATGTCAAATTGTATGCATGAATTTCCATCAAAACTTATGTAAGCCGCCATTTTGAATTGGCCATATCTCAATTTGGGATTCCGCGACATCCGACTCATTCCTCTTGATCGCGTCACATAGAAATGCAATACTTGCTTGCTTTTTAACTCCCTATTCGTGGAAATATCTTATCATGTAACCTACAGATTTCTACCCTAATTGTTAACACTGTTCTGTTGTATTCATTCCTCTTCCTCCCACAGTCCACATGATGTATTAGCCACATTACTCAACAATCTTAAGGTCCAAGAGAGACAGAATCGTGTATGCACCACGGTAGCCATCGCAATCGTCGCAGAAACCTGTTCACCGTTTACAGTCCTACCAGCGTTGATGAACGAGTATAGGGTACCGGAATTGAACGTTCAGAATGGTGTCCTCAAATCATTGTCGTTCTTGTTTGAATACATCGGGGAGATGGGGAAAGATTATATTTATGCCGTCACACCACTCCTGGAGGATGCACTCATGGATAGGTGAGAGGATATGATATTGAGGGAAAATAGGAGGGCAGTATTTTGTAGTTCTACTTTATTGTTACATTGAAATATGTACCCTGTTCAGAAGCAAGCTTACACCCAGGAGGAAGATTATCAAGATGGATCAGATAAAAACTAAATTATATAGACAATTAAAATGTTAGTTCGAATGTTAAGGAAAGCAATTTTGCAACCAACTAAGTTAGACCATGAGAAATCTGTTTGAAATGTCCCACGCTTCTCAAGGAAACGTCTGTTTTGAAAATTTACCAAATTCTCCACAAAGAATGCATATAGGTGTTGTCTTTTTTACCAATGTTGAGAAATTCCAATATCTTTCTTCAGAAATGTGACACTGAATGTCAAAAGAGGCACTTTGCAACAATTGACAGACAATTTAAGAATGGGTGTAAAATCTGAATGAAGTGAATAATTCCAATAAATTAGGTGTCATTTTTAAGCTTTGAAAATGTCTTAATAATAGTAGCAGAAATGCTGAACTCCAAATTGACTTCATCTGTACAGTGTCGCCTTTCAATGTACTGCATCACAGATATTATCCATGCATTCTGTTGTAGTAGATATTCCATAGCTAACTATTGTTTTCTATTATTACCTGTATTACAGAGATCTTGTCCATCGGCAGACAGCCTGTGCTGCTATCAAGCACATGTCACTTGGTGTGTTCGGGTTCGGGTGTGAGGACGCTCTTATTCATCTACTCAACTTTGTATGGCCCAATATATTTGAGACATCTCCACATGTGATACAAGCTGTTATGGATGCTATAGAGGGTCTAAGGGTTGGCATTGGACCCAACAAAATGATGCATTATACACTCCAGGTAAGAGGAAGGGTTGATGTTATTCTGGATGTTATTGGCTTGCTGTCCTGTGAATGTAAAAATATGAAATCTACAGTTTATAATATGTGCAGTATCTATGCAAATCAAAGTTAAATTTCTTCATTAATATATTCAAACATGTGTTGCAGAAATATTTGTCTCCAAAAATGTCCTGCCCTAGAATATCTTTCATCCTTACTATAGATGCAAATCAAATCATCCAAACTTTTGTTAAATGTGTTGAATAAAGATTTCATACAGCTGATTGTGTTTTTATATTCACATTGTTAGACCAAAAATGATGATCATTTTAACTCAGATTTAGTGGCAAAGCATGTCACCAATGTGGAAGATTGACAATGTCCAGTAGAATGGTTCAATGTTGGTCTTTCATTTGTAATCTAAGTTCATGAACCCTCTTAGGAACTTCCCTACATGATGCATGTCAGTGTGCGCATATCAGTGTTTGTCCTTTACGTTATTTTGTAAATCTGGAAATAATGATATATTTATATTGTCATTCAACTTTTACCCAAATGATGGAAAATATAAATAGCTAGCTCTGTGTGTCTCTTGTTGAGATTATGAATTCTCATTTGTACTCAAATTTACCTCTGTCATCTATTTGATGTAAATATTAACCCTGTTTCCTTTCTTTCTCATTTTTTCTTGTCTATAGGGACTATTTCACCCAGCACGTAAAGTGCGAGATGTCTATTGGAAGATCTACAACACATTATACATAGGAGCACAAGATGCCCTGGTGGCAGGATATCCTAGGGTATCCAATGATGAAAAGAACCAATACATCAGATATGAACTCGACTATTTCTTATAAAAACAATAACATTTTTACATGTGTACAAATGTATAAAATTAGGCATATAAGATGTGTGGGTTGAGTGTCCAATAGTTGCTGATCAAGATTTTGAAATAATTCCAACTTCATCTTGTTAAAAAGATGCTGAGAAGCGGCAGTTTTGGTGAAAGGTTATATATTATACCATGATAAATTCTCCATAGGCAAATCCAATAGAAAAGTTTTAATGAAATGTGTTGACTCTTTGGAATAACCTATTTTCCAACCTATTTCCTTCTTAAAGAAAAAATATATTCTTAAAAGACAATCAAATAATTGTTTTTCTTGGTTCAACAGGGGGCTCAACCAAACTTGGTGACCTAAAAACATACACAGGAACACCCCAAAGATTACTAGTGGACCAGTTTGCTATCCTTAACTGAACACATAAACGTGTTAACACTTTTACTTCACCTCTACAGAGCGGTTCATTTACTTGAGAATGTCTGCAAATAGCTCTCTTATCCCGTCGAATGTAATTAGATGATCCATCATGTCCCTCTATGTTGGGTTTATTTATCCCAGTTTTGTTTGCTTGTTTTTGTTTCCATTACATTTCTTGTGTATTCAACTTTTAATGGTTTGTGAGTAATATATCTTCAACCCAGTGTTAGTCACAACTTGTGATGATGATGATCTTGATATCAGCCTTCCAGAGCAATGACATTGACTTGACTTAAGTCACTTGGACTACGGGCTTGACTAACATCTCTCCGAGTACAGACTTGGTTACTCGGGGTATAGACTGGACTTGCCTGTGGTCACTCGGACCACAGGACTTGAATCACGTCACTCAGAGTGAAGACTTTACTTGACTCTGGTCACTCCGACCACAGGACTTGAATCACGTCACTCAGAGTGAAGACTTTAGTTGACCCTGGTCACTCTGAGTGCATATTTGACTTGACTCAGGTCACCTGTATTATAGACATGAATTGGATCATATGAGAGCACATACTTGAATGAACTCTTAGATCCTAAAGACTCTCTGATTTTACTTGGGTGTGGTACTGTAACTGATTTGAGTGTCGGTAACATATGACTGTTTTGAATATTATTGGCCCTTTAAAAAGTGATTTGGTGTGATGAGCATTTACATTGATTATTGATATCAGTTCATGAATATAGTAGAAGCTACACATTCACACTCAGTATGAATTACTAGTAATATCATCAATGAAATGCAATAAGTGACTTAAAGGTAGATGTTTCGATTGCTGGCCCAATTTTCAACTTTTTTTTTTCTATTTGAAATGAAAGGTCATCCTTAAAATATTCACATTCCAAAGTTTGAGTTGCATAACTCCAATGGTTCTATTTTTAGAAGCACAAGGTCACAAAACATTGCCCATTGAGTCTTACACAAACTGATCGGTGGTTAACCACCTTTGGCAGTAATTCAACACATTTTAGCCTATAACTTCTAAATGGAACATTTCTGGCCCCTAAGATTTAACAGACATAATGAGAAAAATATCTAGATGTGAAAAAAAAAATCATAGCCCCAAAAAAGTGATCGGAACATACACCTTTAAGAGCCAATCATTGATTTGACTTGCGTTGACAGGATATACTGTACTTTAGATCCTACACTTGTTTTCAAATCTTTGACAAGATAAAATGTACCATTTGGTTATTCACACTGTTGCACTTCAATCCGTAAAAGAATATTTACTAATATTATTGAATAGAATCATCAGGATCGGTAGACATAAATGATAAGATAAGGTTCTTATACTGATCCAAATAGGACACTCACAACTGTGGACGTTTCAGCAACACTGTTGCCTTTCTCAACACTTGGTAGATTGTGTTGAGAAAGTGTTGAGCGTTGAGAAAGGCAACAGTGATGCCGAAACGTCCACAGTTGTGAGTATACTATTTGGATCAGTATAAGAACCTTATCTTATCAGTATTTACTAATGTTACTTATGAAAGGTATTACAGAATGATTCTACTATATTTCAACATGTAGTTGATGCATAAGTGGGACCTAAATACACTTTATGTAGTTCACTATTGTCACGACTTGATTTGACACCCACAAAATGAAAGATATGTCTTAACTTAATTTTCCAAAAAAATGCCAGAAAGAATTTGGGGAAATATTCTGAACAATTTTAAAAAATTTTGATTTTGGTTTTTGTTTTTGTTGTTGCACATTTCGAAAAACATTTAAAATTCACCAAAAATGTCTGATATTTTATTATCAAAAAAACCCAAACAAAATGACCTACCCTACCTGAGAGGTCCGTTTGCCCGTACAACAAGGTTGGGTTTTTTTTCGTTGTCTTAGCAGTTTAGCACATTACTTTACCAAGGGACAATTTTAATGAATCAGCAAGATAAGTATAATACCATTAAGGATTAACAAAACATGCTGAAAAACAAAATCACTGAGATTAATTTTGGTTAATTTTATCATAAATGAAGCAGTGCTAATGCTAAATGCTAGATGAAACTAACAGCAAATCTCCTATCCAAGTTTGTAATGTTCTCTGGTGCAGTTAGTAGTTCAACGTTTGTTGCATTGCCATAAGAAAAAAAGTCAATATCATGAATTGAGAAACCTCTTAGTTGTTATTCACTCTTGATATTTCAGGTAAGTATGTAATTAATGCTGTGATAAAACCACAGGTTATATTAAGAGTAGCTCTTTTTCTCATAAATGTCCACAGAATACATTAAACTTTGTCTAAATACACTGAACGTGTGCTTGATTGACTCATTTCACATAATGTTTGCTAAAGAATAGCCCAAATAACATTGATTTCTATTGGACAAGAAGTGAACAATATGTCCATAATTTTTGCAGTTGCATGATTGTGATGATGTGGTATCAGTCAAACATAATGGTGTACACATGCGTGACCAAATTTTTTCCAGACACCCCCTAAACAAGTTTTACCCTGCAAGCAAAATTACCCCCTAAACAAGTTTTTAGCGCGCTTTCCTTGCAAATTTTGACCCCTAAACAAGTTTTTGCCAGAATATGACCCCTAAACAAGTTTTGTCTATTTAACGGGGAACAGAATAAGTTACCTAAACACGTTCGACCTGTATTTTAAGCCGGGATTTTAAGCCACCCTTTTTCTTGAAAATCAGCGTTTTTGATACCCTTAACGCGTGACGCGTCCAACACTGAAAAAACACCCCTTTTTACGCGTTTTTTTGGTCACGCATGTGTACAACATTATGTTTGACTGCCCCCCCCCCCCCCCCCCCGGGGTGGAAGGTCACATGTGTTTCAGTGTGTTTCAAAACCATGTGTGCTCCCCAGATATAGCTCTATGAACAGTCATAATATAAATATGTTGGGTATAAAGGCTGCATTTGTGATTTCGTGAGTGGCAACAGCAAAAATGACCACTATTATATTAATGTTCATCTTGAATTCTGAAGTAATTTTGTTTATTTTAATTCGTCAAAACTACTTCGTGTCCCTTTAAATAATAAACTAAGGTCATCGTGGAATTGAAGTTAAACGCGGAAAACGACATTTTGATGAAAAGAAGGAGAAAAATGCACAAAAACGTCCAAAACACAACATTTATGAATAGTCTTGAATAAAACAATATAAATATTAAAAAACGATACGTAATAAAACCTAAAAATGATGTGTTTTTCTGTAAAGTGTGTTTATTTTGGTTTTATAGATCGTAAAAAAACGTAAATTTTAAGCTTTCTTGGGGGAAATTACATCACAGAAAAATGCAAAATTTACAAAGCGGAAAAACGCGGAATTCGACAGTTACAAAGCAGAAAATTCGTGACCTTATAATAAACCAATAAATGTGTGATGGCAGGTTCTACACGGTGTTCAATACAAGCTTTGCTTTTCTCACCAATTGAATCTGATCAAACTATTATAATTTAAGACAAATCCCACAACTTGCTCCTACATATCCCTCTGTTGAGTTTGAGTAATGATGTACACTCATCAAAAGAAGTTCCTTGCCACTTAAATTAAATTAATATTTAATAGAATATATATAATTATATATAATTGTATATCAAAATAAGCAGAAAGTAATCCTCTAACAGCTTAACATGGAATTTAGACATGATCACTCATGCATGGCAGATCCCATTCACTTGACAATGGCAAGAAGATTGCAAAAAATAGGATAATTCGGCCTCCATTCAAATGACTGTAAATGCCTCATTTCTTGCAATTTCCGTACTTTCGTCAAAATCGTACGTGGATGTGCCTGCCCGACTTCGAAAATGTGACTTTCTCTATACCTATTTTTTGGCCAATTTACCACCCATCAATATACCAATTTTGTTAGAAAAGCACCCAATTATGCACGAATTGGGCGCTTTTTACCAAAAAATGCCTCTAAATACACACAATTTATGCAGTGGCGTAGCTCGGGGGGGGGGGGGGGGGGGGGGGGTGGGGGGGGGGGGAATTCCCCCATGACGAAAAAACTCAATTTGGGCCCCCGCCCCCACCCCCCTAAAAAAAAAGTGAGAAAAAAGTAAATAGGAAAAAAATGAGAAAAAAGACCGAGGTTATTAGGGACCGTTCATAAATACTTTGGTGGGGGGGGGGGGGGGGCTGGATAATTTTATTTTTGACCCCCCCCCCTCTCGCCTGCCTTAAACCTTTTTGTTCCCCCCCCCCCCCCTTCCCTCTCCACCTTCCCTCTCGCCTTTTTGACCCCCGCCCCCCCCCCCCCCCCCCTGTATTACTGCCTGCACCTGAAACTTTCTTGCCCCTCGCCCCGTTCATTGTTATCAAGTTCAGAGACATAGGCCTAGATATGATATCTTTTATGGGCTTTTTTACAGAATTTGACCATGTATCATATGGACCCTTTACATCTAGGAGGGCAAGTTGTACATGTAGAATCTAGAGTGAATCAGAACTCTCACTTCGATTGCAGGTGTCTTTGGTTTAGTGCGTCATGGTCTTTAATCCCTAAATATTCACATATTTATGCACGGATCTCTGTTCTTGAAACCAATTAGGATGCTCCCTCCAATTACATATCCTGGCTTTAAATACAATGCGCGCAATTGTTGTTTGCTATTGACATAAATTTGGCCTTCATTCTTTTTAGCTGGGAAAATAGGTCCGTTGACATCTGCGCGCATAGCGTGCCAAAAAATAGCTATTTTTACGTTGATTTATGAACTTTCCGTAAATAATGTCCATACAGTAAAGCATGGGTTTGGGGGCGAAGCCCCCAGAAAATTTTGGAAACTAGTAAGTGTTTTAAACTTTTTTGACCCCCCCTCTGTTGGGGTTTTCCAAACTTTTTTGACCCCCCCCCTTTGCAGAGTATCAACACTTTTTGGACCCACCCCTATAATTATCCACCCCACCCCACCAAAGTATTTATGAACACTCCCTTAGCCAAAAAGAAGGCAAAATTGTATTATAGTAGCCTACTGTGCGATTTTTTTTGGAATGTGCGGACATTTTTGACCTTACCCTTACCCTTATCAGTGTGAGACATTCAACCATTAGATGTGTAAAAGTCGAATCCTGCCCCTTACTCGGGCTTGATCAATTATCAATAATTTCAATCAATAATGTGTACGGCTGCTCTCATTGTTAGAGAATATAAAAAGAATGAAGACATATGGAGAAAAAATTTGTAAAAAAGTATATTGTGTTCGATTGTGTAACCGTAAAAGCGTACGAATTTTCAATTTCTTGGACACTATTTTATCAAAATCCTGTGCATCAACAACACCAATGGATGGAAATAACAGTGGAACTCCATACACGGAAATTATGTTACATTACCTCGAAATACCATTTTTATGTAAAGTATGTACGTGCCCCCGCGTAATGTGTGCACCGATTGAAAAATAAACCATGCATGGTCCATCACCCTTTCAAAGTAATTTCTATAGAAAACAAAGTCTTTATTTTCATAGCTCTTATATAAGAATGTTCCACGTTTTACGTAGCGCCATTGACTAAAAGTAGAAGGTTTTAACGATGTTTTGCTTTCAAGCTCTACATTTTAGCTATAACTAGAGCGGTTCTCGGCTTTCGCGGTTCTCGGTTTTTGCGGTTCTCGGGTTTGTGTTTGAGATTTTGAACAAACCTGACTGGGGCCCCTGTTAGTGAATAGAGTTGTATATTTGTAAGGGGAACAGTCTTTATCAGATTTCAGACGAACTGATATAATGAGATGAGTGATAATGTCCCCATTGAAATATTAAGGTTACCGTGGGGTATGCTGTTTTACTGAATTTGGTGCATAAACATGGTTATTAAACATTGAATTGATGGATATGACATATTTACAAAGCTAATATTATTTTCAATTTTGTAGATGTATTTTTAATTGGCGCATTTACGTGGATGTGGGTTATGTAAAGTGAAAGAGGGACAATATTTGATTAGGATATAAACAAAGTGTATGCTATTTGTTTGCCGAACAATGTTTATTATGCACACATACAATATCTTTACTATAAAAACATTTGTAGTTTGTTCATTAAAAACGAAATTTCTAGGATATATTCCTTCTGCGATTATTGTTGAGTGCTATAGTTTACTTAGTTCCAAATTGGCGAAAACTGTTTACATATGATTGAATTTGGAAGAGTAGGCAATTAAAATACTTGCATTTTTGTTGTTTTGTTTGCAAAAATCGTTCTTATAGGCTTGATAAATTTGTGCGCGGATTGATAATGAGCTGAATATATCTTGCTATGATGGAGCTAATTAAACTATAGCTTATAACTATATTCTAAATCTGTTTACAAGAACAATATTGCAATTAAGGAATTTGTGTGCTACAAGTAAAACAAATGTTAATATTTTTGTCTAATTGTCATGATGGACCACAGTCATATGCATAACACCGTTTGAAAGGTAAGTACTGTTTAGATCGAATGTTGGTTTGTATTTGTAAATGGTCATGTTTTATTACTTCAGTTTCCATAAAGGTGGTTTGTTACATTGTTATTACATGCCAGAACCGGTAGTTAACCACGTGGAATTGACACTAATGATCTTTACTAAATAGTTCAGGTTGAATTAAGTTCTGCATACTTCAGCCCCACACCCCTCTCGGTATGGCACGGGGTCTATACTGTTCTAAAATGTCATTAGTAAAGATGCATCTCACGTGGATCGAATTGATACAATGTCCTTTTTAAACATTTTGTGAACTTTTGGAATGTCGTCTACAGACGCATGCCGCGTAGAAAGTGTTAATGACACTAATGATCTTTACTAACTATTTAACGTTGAATTAAGTTCTGCATACTTCCGCCCCCCCCCCCCCTTCTCAGTACGGCACGGGGTCTACAATGTTCTAAAATGTCATTAGTACAGATACATCTCCACGTGGAATTGATACAATATGTCATTTTAGACATTTTGTGACTTTTGGAATGTCGTCTACAGACGCATGCCGCGTGGAAAGTGTTAATGACACTAATGATCTTTACTAAATATTTACATGATTTAAGGTGAATTAATTCTGCATACTTCCGCCCCCCCCCCCCCCCCCCCCGCCCTCTCTCAATAATGCACTTGGGGTTAATGTTCTAAGTAAAATGTCATTAGTAAAGATACATCTCCACGTGGAAAAGTGATACAATATGTTATTTTTTAGACATTTGTGAAATTTGGAATGTCGTCTACAGACGCATGCCGCGTAGAAAGTGTTAATGACACTAATGATCTTTACTAAATATTTAACGTTGAATTAAGTTCTGCATACTTCCCCCCCCCCCCCCCCCCTTCTCGGTACGGCACGGGTCTACAATGTTCTAAAATGTCATTAGTAAAAGATGCATCTTCACGTGGTTCGAATTGATACAATACCGTATGTCCTTTTTAGACATTTTGTGAACTTTTGGAATGTCGTCTACAGACGCATGCCGCGTAGAAAGTGTTAATGACACTAATGATCTTTACTAAATATTTAACGTTGAATTAAGTTCTGCATACTTCCGCCCCCCCCCCCCCCCCCCTTTCTCGGTACGGCACGGGGTCTACAATGTTCTAAAAATGTCATTAGTACAGATACATCTCCACGTGAATTGATACAATATGTCATTTTTAGACATTTTGTGAACTTTGGAATGTCGTCTACAGACGCATGCCGCGTAGAAAGTGTTAATGACACTAATGATCTTTACTAAATATTCAACGTTGAATTAAGTTCTGCATACTTCCGCCCCCTTCTCGGTACGGCACGGGGTCTACAATGTTCTAAAATGTCATTAGTAAAAGATGCATCTTCACGTGGTTCGAATTGATACAATACCGTATGTCCTTTTTAGACATTTTGTGAACTTTTGGAATGTCGTCTACAGACGCATGCCGCGTAGAAAGTGTTAATGACACTAATGATCTTTACTAAATATTTAACGTTTAATTAAGTTCTGGATACTTCCGCCCCCCCCCCCCCCCCCCCCTTCTCGGTACGGCACGGGGTCTACAATGTTCTAAAATGTCATTAGTACAGATACATCTCCACGTGGAATTGATACAATATGTCATTTTTAGACATTTTGTGAACTTTTGGAATGTCGTCTACAGACGCATGCCGCGTAGAAAGTGTTAATGACACTAATGATCTTTACTAAATATTCAACGTTGAATTAAGTTCTGCATACTTCCGCCCCCCTTCTCGGTACGGCACGGGGTCTACAATGTTCTAAAATGTCATTAGTAAAGATACATCTCCACGTGGAATTGATACAATATGTCATTTTTAGACATTTTGTGAACTTTTGGAATGTCGTCTAGACGCATGCCGCGTGGAAAAGTGTTGACACTAATGATCTTTACTAAATATTTACATGATTTAAGGTTGAATTAACTTTCTGCATACTTCCGCCCCCCCCCCCCCCCCCCCCCCTCTCTCTCTCAATAAGGCACTTGGGGTCTCCAATGTTCTAAAATGTCATTAGTAAAGATACATCTCCACGTGGAAAAGTGATACAATATGTAATTTTTTAGACATTTTTTAAAACTTTTGGAATGTCGTCTACAGACGCATGCCGCGTGGAAAGTGTTAAACGGACACTAATGATCTTTAAGGTTGAATTAAGTTCTGCATACTTCCGCCCCCCCCCCCCCCCCCTCTCGGTAGGCACGGGGTCTAAAGTGTTCTAATGTCACTATTAAAGATACATCTCCGGTTCTATAAACCACGTGGAATTGACACTAACGATCTTCACCAAAAAGTTAAGGTAGAATTCAGTTCTGCATACTCCCGTCTGCCTCTCCGTGCTAGTGCAACACAATTGAGCTCTGGTTAAAAAATATGACCATATACAGCTGAATAGACAGCAAAATTTGAATTGGATTTTGTCCTCAAAATTAAGTGATAACAACTAATTCAACGATTCAATGATAGCGCGCCTTCTTATCTTAAAGGTAGATGTTCCGATTTTCAACTTGAAGTTTTCTATTCTACATGAAAGGTCATGCTTATAAAAGTGGTGTTCCAAAGTTTGAGTTGCATAGCTATAATGGTTAGTCTTATTTTAGACGCACAAGATGCTGTGAACTATACCCATAACTGTAGGCCTTGACAACAATGAATGACTGGATTGAGGAGGAAAAAAACCCAGTTCTTGAGACCTATATATTTTTTTCTTGAGAAAAACAGCCTTTAACCTATTTTTTTGCCATTCAGTTGGGACTGGTTTCGTATATTGTTTTGTTTTGTTTTGCCAATCAATAAAAAATACCAGCTAAGTTCCGAATTTCTAAGTCTATTCTTATAGACCTTCAAATATTTGCTGTGCTAACATATAAGCCTTCGTAGATACGGCATATGAGTGCCCCACCCCCCGTCAAGAATGGCTGTTAAGCTTCCCGTGCGCGATGACAATCTAGTCATTAATTAAGTACCCCCCCCCCCCCCCCCCCGGGCCAAAATGGTGATAGCTTCTCGCGCGTGACAATGTTCATAATCATGATAATTGTAAGTACAAATAGATACATTCAGTGTTGCTATATCCATGCGCCCAACTGTACGCCAACTTGGCGATTTCAGCCGATAAAATATTTACAATTATGAAAAATAAAAGTAAAACAATATAAAATCATAAAATATGGAAACAATATACAGAAGTATACAGAAATATAAACATTAATAACAATTATAAAGATCGAAAT
This sequence comes from Ophiura sarsii, assembly GCA_035610835.1. Classification (NCBI taxonomy): domain Eukaryota; kingdom Metazoa; phylum Echinodermata; class Ophiuroidea; order Amphilepidida; family Ophiuridae; genus Ophiura; species Ophiura sarsii. The sequence continues at coordinate 11,476,069 of CM069452.1, read as the reverse complement.
TAATGTTTCAAGAACGATTTTCCCTCGATGTTGGGCGCGTTTTGTGTATGAGTCAATTTCGTCGGCTCGAGTATCAGGACTATTAATTGACTACAATCGATACAATCAGTGTTGCTATACCCATGCGCCCAACTGTACTAGCGTACTAACTTGGCGAATTCGGCTATAAAATACAATTATGAAAAATAAAATAAAATGATAAAATATGCAATCAATATACAGAAGTATAAATGGCAATAGTAAAGAATCATACTGATCTAAATCAAATATGATAGCTGTACGTGCAGCACATCTGCCTATGAATGTTTCAAGAACCCATGTAGACCACCATCGTTTTTCTGCGGTGTTGGGCGCATTTTGTGATATGTAGTCAATTCGGTAAGCCATACCGATTGTCTGGCTATTGTCTTCAACGTCAAGTGTTATATTTGCTTTATGGCTTCTAAACATTCCATCAACACTGTTGCCACATATCCTGATTTCTTGTACGCGAAATTTATTTGTAAAGCTGAATATTCCATTAGACTTCAAGGGGTTGAGGGTTGTAGGAAGTTTGTTATAAAATACCAGCACAAAAAGCTTCGCCTATAATACTGATAAATAAGAAACCAAACTTTGCCCACCCAACCCAAAAGAAATACCATGGCAGGTAGTAAGCTCTTACTACATGTACTACCTGCCATGGACTCGCCTTGAGGCTAATAAATATTCTACCTGAAGCCAACATCCTACAGTCCCACTTAAAGAATAATGGTGAATCCCTGATATAGTGTATACCGGGGTCTGGTACCGAGGTTAATATAGGTCACACCCCCTGTGTTTAGAGTTATTGGACTGCGCGAATTCTCAGCTTCAAGGTCGATGCCTGTTTTATGATGACCTCGAAACTAAGAGCCAAAGTTCACCTTCGGCATACCTTAACGCACGCACAGCGACGTGTGATAGAGGAGATTAGAATATTTTCCCGGCATTTCTTGATTAAAGTCCCAACGATACAAACTTATATACGGATTACAGCTTTGTCATAATCGCGTCTGTCTAATAAAGTTCTCTATCAATCAACCATAGCACACTTGATAGTGCAATGATAGTGACCTTAGTACAGATGAACGAGTATGTTGGGACATTTCTTCCGGCATTTGAGCTGATCAACGAAATCAATACTGGGTCCCAGTAATAATAGTGGACATTAATACTGTGCGCCGGTATCCGCCGTCTATAGCCTATTATTTTATTATTACGCTCTCGTTCGTTAGGAATGTCACAATCATTTCGCTTCATCTACGTGGCTACTAGGCGCACTATCAGCACTTACCACTTTAGGGCCCACGCACCATTAGATACTCAGGGGGGGGGGGGGCATGGAAGTTTAAAAAAACAAAAAAACTTTGCCCACTATCCAGGAAAACATACAAAACTTTGCCCACCAACCAGGGAAAAAGAAAGAAAGATGACCCACTGCTGAGTAAAAAAAAAAGAAGATGACTCACCCAACTCAATGTAAAGAAAAACAGTAAAACCTAAAAAAAAACCTTTGCCGCCTTTGCCCAAAAAAAAAAAATGAATGTCGCCTACTTCTGTGGCGAAAAAAAAAATCCGACCCCAACTTCCATGCCCCCCCCCCCCCCTGAAAATTAAATGGTGTGTCCCTTAGATTGTATTCATACACTCTATGTAGTGTTGAACCAATCAGGAAGCAGGAATTACAATACGCGGAGTGCATTGAAAGTGTCCACTGCGCTCCGCGTGTGCGCCGTTCAAATCACGCAGTGCGCGTTTTGTTTTGATTCGTTGTTCAAGATTCGCGGGTTCGCCGATTTTCACTGTGGGTGTTAGCAAACTTGTTAAAGTGTTTTTAGTCGTTTCACATAGATCAAAATTATGCTTAAATTGTGAATTTTTATTTGTATAGTGTCGTGTATGAATTAGGTCAATGCATGCGTATGTTTTGTTTCTCGAAAAAATTAGAAAAATCAATGCACTTGCGCAAATGTTGATATGCTCACAATAGCACTCCCCCTTCGGGGTCGTGCCATTATTCACACATCAACATCAGCGCGCGTGCATTGATTTGTCTAATTTCTCTCGAAACAACACATACGCATTTATTGACCTATAATTATTAAATTGACAATATAATAGTTTTATAACGTAATTATGCAAGCTAGTTCCTATTAACATGATTAAGGACAAGAGCAAATCTGATCACAGTTCTCAGTAATATGCCCGGGTAAACTGGATCCAGTTAGTTCAAGTATCAGCAGTTTCAATTTGTTCATGTCTGTACTTGGCGAGAAGTTGCCTGGCAGACAGTGGCCCGAGAAAGACTACTTTGAAGGAAGTTGGGGTCGAATTCTTCGTCCATGGTTATCGGACATACTTCGATGGAAAACACTCGGTTGTCATGGTTGTATCAAGACTCGAATAAGCAAAATAAGGACTGTGGTTACGAGATTGATACACTCATGAGAAGAAGCTCATGCACGTATGAATTCTACAACTTGCCCATGTGTTTTGAACTCGCCACCGTTCCCGTTGCATGTCCAGATATTTACATTTTACACCATCTGAGATTCGAATTAACATATCGCCTTAACTATTTGTTCTACCCCATATAAAGTGTATACTTTCTGAACGGTAATCACACAACTCCTCAGGCTGTGCATCTCCTTCTCATGCTTCAAATCAAGTTCCTGATGGTAGCCCGGGATGAGCTTGGATGACGTGTATCAAGAAGAGACAATCCACCTGTCAATGGACAAACACTTATTGCAGCACTACAGGAAGAATGGAACAATGTTCCCAAGGCAGCTACCATCAGGAACTTGATTGGAAGCATGAGAAGGAGATGCACAGCTTGTCTGCAACCTGGAGGTGGACATACCCGTTATTAATGACTTCATTGTTTGTTTGGATATGAGTTTGTTTTGACTCTCTGAAATGTTTTTAACTTTATTTATGTTGCTGAAATTGTTTGCTGTGCCCTTTGATGCAAGACGTTGTCTGAGTCAGTGCACATTTCTCTTGTGTCATTGAAGCAAACAATTGGTTATTGACTGCCATTTGAAGCAATACATTGCAGTAATATTGTATCCAAATTTGGTACATTTTCATGCACAGAACTTTATTTGGTGATCTGTTAAAATTTTATAAGTTCAAATAGGGGAATTTAAAAATGCCGTTTAAATCAGGATAGGGTGCGTAGCCCCCCCCCCCCAATATAACTTGTAAACTCTAATAAATATTAAATCCAAACGTTTGTGCTCATTTACTTCTCGATATAGTATATTTCAACAAGTTACCTTTGACAACCATTATGTTCTGATGGGTAATTGCATGTGGAACTGATATATACACAGTAAAATTATGATTGGGATAGGTATAAAAATATTATTGAGCTTAAATCAAAATATGAAGAGGAAAAAAAATCGATATTTTTGAACATTCTTAATCACAACATTTACCATTAGATCCTATCTAAATTCCAATAGCATATTTAGATTCCTTGTGAGATTACCGTTCAGAATTTTTTTTTATGGGGTAGAACAAGTTGTTTATTGCGATATGCTAATTCGAATCTCAGATGGTGTCAAATGTAAAAATCTGGACATAGTTCAAAACACATGGCCATTAACTGGAGTGGTTAAATAATATAATGTTCAACTGGAATGTTCAATCTTTAATTTAGAAATGCTGTGAAAGGAATCGTTTCCAAGGGAATGATGATACAAGTTGCTGGTTGTTGGTAAATTAATGACTAGAAGTGGATTGATTTACTCCAAACTCTTTGCTCGTAACACAGAATCATGACTATTTTTTACGAACTCTCAAAACGATATCTCATATTATGAATACGACTCACTTATTTTTAATTCAGAAAGTACGAGACATCTTGAAATAAGGTTAGTATAGGAAAGGCATACAGAAGTGAGTTATAGAGGGAATCCACGTCACTTAAGTGCGTGCCCGTAAAAGGTATTCGTAGTTCATTCAGATCAATCCAATCCAATGCACGACCTTCAATACAAGTGGTCTGTTCAAAGAAACCTACATTTGGCGGGCTAATTTGAAACGAGTATCCATCAACATGTGTGTTGGTCCCAGATAGATATATGCGGTGTTGGTCGTTTTAAATTCTGAAACAGACTTTAGTTCCCGCAAATATGCCGACACATGGATGGCCTCTATTGCAATCCAACCCGGATGATACAGATGTATGAAGTTCCGATTTGGGTTGAGGAAACGACCTTTTTTTGCTACACCACCTTTCTTTATCAATACTTATACTATAGGGTCTATGATCAATATAATTTTTCAACTCAACTGTATCTTTTTACCAATGACCACGACTTTATAGTCATTTGTGTCTTTAGATTTGATTATGCTACATTTATAGAGACTTTAAGTTTTGACGCATATCTTTGTTAACAAACTATAAAGGCAATCCATTAATAATGGTTTAAAATGCGGGAGAAAACGTTGATGATTTACAAAATAGCTCGAACACCCAGGTTACCATGGCAATAAGATGTAAATGATGGACTTTGTAGTTAGATAATCAAGGTCGCGAGCAGCGGCTTTCACTTGGCAGCTCAATTAGTTCCGTCGTTTTTTAATGGTGGTATGCCCTAAAAAGGTCGTTAAACCATACAGGGTGTCCCAAAAAAACCTGCAACTTATTTTTACTTAACGGGTTACAATCGTGTTTATGGCCATGTGTTTTGAACTCGCCACCCTTCCCGTTGCATGTCCAGATTTTTACATTTTACACCATCTGAGATTCGAATTAGCATATCGCAATAACTACTTGTTCTACCCCATAAAAAGTATATATTTTCTGAACGGTAATCTCACAAGGAATCTATATATATGCGATTGGAATTTGCATAGGACCTAATGGTAACATGTTGTGATTAAGAATGTTCAAAAATATCGATTTTGTTTCTTCATATTTTGATTAAAGCTCAATATTTTTTTGTGTTGTATTCCTATCCCAATCATCACTATACTGTGCATATTAGTTCCTCATGTTTATCACTTTAAAGATCCCATACAAGTTAGTTTGCATAAACTCGACACAGAATGACGTTTTGGGAGATCGAAACACTAATGAAAAGGGAAAACGCTTGGCTACTGACACAAAGTTTCTCCTAGAATGTTTGTGACATATCTTGAGTTTGTGTCTTCTGCTTTCCTGAAAATGTGTCTCATACGTGTCCCTTGAGGTTTTTAGCCGTTTATTTTGTTCCCAGTCATTTGGATTGGGCATGATGATCACAATTTCTTTAAGAATAATATTATTTACAAAATGCTAAATTTAACTAATAGCAAAAGAGAGATAGCTCGAGAGAGAGAGACAGACAGACATACTTCAAAACACCAAGGACAGGACTATGACAATAGTATTTTAATTGAATTTACCTATTCGAACAATGTGCATTACAATATATGTTCCAAAATTAAGAGCGGAAGGCTTTGCAACACCAAGTATAACTGACAAATAAATATTGCAATATTCTTGTAAAGCAATGTTTCGTATGTTGTAGGAGATTCATGATATTCCTATAGAGTTATCTTATTGTTGGAAATATGCAACTTATTCGATTACAGAATTGAAGCGGTTAAGGCGTATAATCGTAATATATATATATATATATATACAGTGAGCTATTGTGCAAATTTTTTGAAGGGAATGATAAGGTCTATTGAAGTAACTTTAAAATAAAAAAAAATCTGCAACTTATTAGATTACAGAATAAGCTTCATACATCATAACATCTCTAATATCTACCTAATGCATGCAATGAGCTAAACGGCCGAAAGCACCAAAGGCGTAACTTAATAGGGAGGTATAGTAGTTATGCCCTGACTGTAACATAACTTACTAACGATATGTAATTCTGAGAGCAAAACTGGCGAATAACACCAGAATAGTAACTAGCGAGGTAAATATCCACATGAATTTATTGGTATAAAATGTACAATGAACACAATGAAATGGTAATTGGGTTTGATGGTTTAATACTTTGTCGACAACACAGTGATAACTTGCAAGCTTCCAGGGGGAGAAATACTTATGGGCGGCAGTGTACACATACAGCCCGCGGTATCCCGCTGGCGATTATCGAAATGGGATGGTCACGTGACTCGTCATAATCAAAATGACAGCAGTAGCGACGGACGTGTCGACCGCTGCTCTCGACCTGTTTGATTTATCTACATAAAGCCGTTAAGATGTGAACTTTGCACACCCGACTGCAAATTCTTTGAATTTCCCGGGTTTTACCCATACTGAAGTACGCCATCTCCTATTGAGTTTACCCATTCCAAATACTACCCTCCTATATCCACCATGCTTCCTGTATCACTATGCATGATTGTACCATAGTCGCATGATTGTACCATAGTCGCACAGAGTAATGCCAAACTCAAAACCACACAGCGATTATTTAGTTGGTCATTTAGGCTATTTTTACCGATAACCCTCGCTTAGCATCTGAATAACTCGAATGATGTGAGGGAGTATTCTAGGCCTGTAGAACCTAAGCGCTCCACGATCTTACGTACGTGTAAAAAGGCCATATTTCAAGACACCTTTTCTACCCTCCGGTTACGTTCATGGAATACTTGTCACCTATGGGCTATGACCATTGTCAGTAAAGTCTAAACTTTAATTTCAGCATTGTTTCATGGGGGTTATTAACCTAGATTTTCCGCTACGGGCCCGCACACAGCGCCCTCAGTTTTCACGGTGTTTTTTTTCAAAAATGGGGGCTACGGAGCGGGCGGATTTTTGAATTGAGAGCTATGAAAATAAAGACTTCTTTGTTTTTATACAAATAACATTTTTAAAGGGTTCATAAAATTAGTGACTGAAAGGAAATCAGATGGGAAATAACCCCGGGAAATAACCATCATGTGCAGAGGAAGCTTACTCCTCTCCTGCTGATTTAATTAAATTGTAAAAGACATTGAATAAATATTGAAATTTGATTTGCATTTTTTTAATTCTCTGCACTTCCTCCTATATGACAACAAACTTTGCTCCTAACAAAAGTATTATACATTTACCAACTAATTATCATGCTTATTGGTTTGAGATAGTCGATCCTCCTTTTTCACTAATAGCACATACACAGCCAATCCAGAATCCACAAAATTCACTTATTGTACAGCTTCAGAATGCTGTAAATTTGACATCGTAAATAACCTGATTAATTACAGCACTGTAATTATTACCTAACTTGGTGTGTGTGTGTTTAATAGTAGATGATTGTCTAAGTCTGGGTGAGTGAGAGGTGTCCTACTGTGAATGCCATATAAATCATCACTAAAATGGTCACTGTCGATGAGTGCTATTAATTCCTTATAGCACTCGGCAGCTACGCTGCCTCGTGCTATAAGTCATACTTAAAATTAACGACATTCAGATACGAGTCTGCTGCTTAAACACGTCTACCGTACGTGTCATATATAAACCGATTAAACATGGTATGGCACTTGCATTGATTAAAATCTAAATTTAGTGTTTGCAGCGAGCCATCATAAAGGTTTTTACGTTTAAACTTCGTTGTGGAAGCGTCGTACAACAATGTTCCGTATGTCGAGTTTGATTAGCTAGCTTGCATAATTATGTTATATTGGCAATTTAATAATAGTTCTTATCACAAATGACGTACACTGCTTAAATGTTGAGCAAAATATGTTGCTTAATTGCGTTTATTCATCTGTTGGGTAAATGGTTGATTACATTTTATTCAACATATTTATGTAGAAATCTAGGTGTTGTATAAAAATAAAAACTACCCAACGTTGAGCAAAACAATTTAGTAACAAGTTGGGGAAAACCCCGGTCAAAACTCATTTTGCTAAAATATTGCGTTAATTGTTTCAATTGGTCAACTGTTGAGTATTTGTCTCGGGCAATCACGCAACTTTAATACGTTAAGATTTACTCATGTGATTTTTATTGATCAACTGTTGCTTAAACCATTGATTCTAAAGGAGAACTTTTCCACTTCAGCAACTGTTGCATGAGCATTGAGGAAAATCACGCAACAGCTGATACAAGTTACGCACATGTGAATTTTAGGCAACTGTTGTCCAAAAAAGCCCATTTCGTGATACGCAATCGTCCTGCAATCATCATGGCGTCTTGTGCACGAGCTGAGATCTCTGGATCTGCATAAATTATAGTCTGGTAAATAAAACGGTGAATCCGCATCAACATCAGAGTTTGTGACATCTGACAGGCGTTTTGTGAGTCCGGTTTTGAATGTTTGAAGCTTGGTCTGTCAAGAAGATGATGTGATAGATCGGTCTAAATATTTGTGGTCGTCCATGGAAATAAGCTTATTTCGTCATGTCACAAATAAGCAACAATTGGCATTAAAACACCCAACATATGGGTACATTTGATACATTAAGCAACAGTTGCTATACAAAAATGCTCAATATAATATAATGAAAACAATTCACAAATTAAGCAACAGTTGGTATTAAAGTGCCCAACAAATGGTTAATTAATAATACCCAACTGTGGTGTAATTAAAATTGTGCAACTGTTTAGAGAATAATTACTGCGTAACAACTGTTTTCGTGAATTTGTTTTAAAATCAGAGGTTTTTGTTCTGGTCTGAGGAATTGTCCCGAGGGGCGCAGCCCCCGAGGGACAATTCCGAATGACCAGAACAAAACCCGAGGATTTCAAAACAAATTCACGAAAACAGTTGTTAAGCAGTCATTATTCTCATTCATTACTGAAAAAGATGCATATTTTATCCAAATAATCTGCTAATAATTAATTAGTGTTCTGTTTATTTTGTCAACCCCTTCTTAGTTATTGAAACAGTCCAAGTCGGGTCATCCCCTCATTAACATTTTTATCATTCAACCAATCAGAATTAAGCTTTAATCGCGTTTCCTCATAATTCATTGAATATTCAGTTTAGGGGCGTGAGGCGTTAATTTGATTGGTCGGTCAGTGAGCAAAACAATGGAACACTTTGCCGCAGTACTTTCGGGCAATTATTAGTAACCCGCGCTCGGCGTACGCGTTCTCATCTAACGATTAATTTGATTGGAACGCACTTGATACGCAGATATCGCGATTATTCATGAAGTAATGAATGAGTAATAATGATTGCCGAACTGTTGATAAACCATTTTAGCCAACGGTATTGGGCAATTTTTACTCAACTGTTGAACTGTTGCATAGTTACTCAACGTTGAGTAAAATGTTGAATAAAATTTTACTCAACATTTTTGCAGTGTATAGGGACATTAAGCCAAAACAAAAATTGTAATGTTGTCATCGACCGCCCGCTCGTCAGATTTAGGGCCGCTCCGATTTTTTGATTTTTTTTTTCCCCCCAGATTTTGTTTCAGAAATTTTTTCCAGATTTTTTAAAACAGTTTAAATGGCATTGAATATTAAATTAAGTGTTTTGCATGTGCGACTCTTAGAGTGATTACAACTTCTTGTTGGCTGAACTTTTGAGCTTCCGCTGGTACAAGAAAAAAGAAAGAAAAAAAATCCGCCCGCCCGCCCCTCTTCTCTGAAAGCTGTGGAGGACAACATTACTTTTTTTGTTGGCCTTATAGCTAAAATGTAGGGCATATTTGTTAGCAAAACATCATTAAATCCTTGTACTTTAGTCAATGGAGCTACATAAAGTGTGGGCCATTTTTATATAATTGGTATGAAATAACAACTTTGTTGTTTCTATATAATATCCGTTAAACTTCATCTATAAGCACCCATTGACTAATAGTTAATAAGCAGAGAATAGATAAAAAGGTATGAGCGCCCTCTTTTGATCTAGAGAAATTAGCACGAATTTGTTTAGTGTATTCGATATTCAATACTATAAAGTTGTATTACTCTCTAAATAATTTCATGGACAGACGAATTGCTCAATTGGTAAAGCGCCCGGTAAAGCGTCAACTTCAGTATCACGAGGTTGGTGGATCAATTCTCAACTACATCTTTTGCAATTTCTTTTGAAATCCAAGTGATATAGAAATTAATGCAAACTTGAATGTAAAATGATTACTCAATTATACTAGCTTTATTGTTATTTTTCAAAAAACAAGCGCATAATTAATTTGATTGTATAAAGTAATGATCTTTAATAGTCCAACCTTTTTATAAGCTAAAACACATTTATACTACAAATTAACCACAGCAAAATGTATTCATTGGCTTATTTTAAATGTTTCACACAGTAATCTTAAACGTTTCCTTCATCATGATTTAAGGGCAAATTATAATGATGCATATTAGGTTGGTAGATCAAGTTAAGCAACAAAATGAAAGTAACTATGCAAACCACTATAATCCTGGTCTCACAATGAATGAATAGGTGAATGAATGGATGGCTATTAAATCAGTCAGTAGGGAGGTCACGCTGCATGTCATATTTTGTTATACGCAAGAAAACAATGGAGTATCAGTGACTGCAATATTTGCTAGATATAGCTTCGGAAAATGGTCTATTTGGGCATCTCAAAAACTGAGAAACGTGCTAAAATTCAGGTAGAATTTTAGAGGAGGGTCAATAACATCTGCAGATCGGTAAAATGTATAGTATTAAACACGTTTTGTGACCAAATTTATGTCGTAAAATGTTGGAAAATTCACGTTTTGAAAATCTGTGGTCTTCGAAATTACAGGAATCCTAACTCATTCTATACCTCACCAAATCATGAAATGAACCCTCGTCTACACAAAATTCCGTGTACGTATTGCTCTATCTGCTTGGAGATAGCGAAGACCATGGAAACTTCATAGCTTCATACCACGGAATGAAATCCGCCATAAGGCGCCATAGACATTACATGGCGAACATCGTACAGATTTGCACTGCAGTCCTCTGTGTAGGGAGTTTTGACAATAGCAAGGTCGTTCGACTATTGTGTTTGTGCATGTTTGTGACTACTGACCCCGTTTAACAATCTCATAGCTTTCATATAGGGCTTGGGTGACCTAACTATTGACTGAAATCAATTTATTTCCAATAAGATAGAGGGCCGTCCATTTATACCGACCCATCAATCATACATGTAGTTATAAAACAGTATCTGACACAGCAGTCTCGTTTAGATCAATTGGTTAAGCCTGCAGTTAGGGCAATTGTGATCGCGGGTTCCAGATGACAATTCCTGGTTCGAATCTCACTTCAAGACTTTCTTTTGGAAAGGTCATAATTTTCAAATTCTTGACAGTGTTTTATTTTTATCATGAATGAACAAGGAATCTATCTTTTTCGTTGGTTTTTTTATATATATATTTTTTAAATGAAACAAAATTTAATAAAACTGGACACGCAAGCCATGGCCAGTCAATAACGTTTTGACTGTTTGCCTGTCGTCCTCATTGATTCGAAACGCGATATTACACGTTTGTGCCATACCTTTTCTTGGAGAAACACAAAGCACAAAACAAATAAAACAAAACTGAGTGGAAATAATAAAAGAAATCACGCGAAGGACTTATTTACGGCACCATCCATCTTTTTAAGTCTGTTTAAGTTTTTCGGAACTATAATACACACGTTTGACGGATTGCCTTTAAATTGCACGCCTAATGAACATGTCATAGTTTGAGCAGCTCACGTGGTATTGAAGGTCATGCATTACATTCATGTAAATGGTAGTATAGTGGCCACGTGTTATTGATTTATAACGGATTAGTTTTAGAATTACGAAACTGTGTCTATATCACTAAAGAAGTCCTCTGCCCCAAATTCGATAGACATGCTATATGCTTGTATCGATCAACTGTGAACCATATACATGTACATGTACATGTATGTGTCTCTATAAACTCAATCAGGAATTGTCATCTAGAACCAACAATGGCCAACTACTCACAAAAACCACAACTTAACAAAATACCATAAGTAGCAGAACTGAAAAGCAGTGAATTGTAATCAACGTATTGTCTCATTGTACTCCATCCATGCATGTCTTCACAAAAATACTAAGTCGTTGAGGTTGATTTAAATGTTTGTACTATTTATAAACGATTGTGATAACATTAAAATTAAAAATTAAAATAGTAGAAAGAGAGGGGAAAAAAAGGGAAAACCCACATTAAAGACAAAGATAGATTCACTATTTATTCATGGTAAAAACAAAGTTAAGAATTTGATATACACCGTAAATATTTATAAACTTTCCAAAAGAAGAAGTCTTGAAGTGAGATTCGAACCAGGAATTGTCATCTGGAACCTGCGATCACAATTGCCCTAACTGCCGGCTTAACCAATTGATCTAAACGAGACTGCTGTGTCAGATACTGTTTTATAACTACATGTATGATTGATGGGTCGGTATAAACGGACGGCCCTCTATCTTATTGGAAATAAATTGATTTAATAGCCATCCATTCATTCACCTATTCATTCATTGTGAGACCAGGATTATAGTGGTTTGCATAGTTACTTTCATTTTGTTGCTTAACTTGATGTACCAACCTAATATGCATCATCATAATTTGCCCTTAAATCATGATGAAGGAAACGTTTAAGATTACTGTGTGAAACATTTAAAATAAGCCAATGAATACATTTTGCTGTGGTTAATTTGTAGTATAAATGTGTTTTAGCTTATAAAAAAGGTTGGACTATTAAGATCATTACTTTATACAATCAAATTAATTATGCGCTTGTTTTTTGAAAAATAACAATAAAGCTAGTATAATTGAGTAATCATTTTACATTCAAGTTTGCATTAATTTCTATATCACTTGGATTTCAAAAGAAATTGCAAAAGATGTAGTTGAGAATTGATCCACCAACCTCGTGATACTGAAGTTGACGCTTTACCGGGCGCTTTACCAATTGAGCAATTCGTCTGTCCATGAAATTATTTAGAGAGTAATACAACTTTAATGTATTGAATATCGAATACACTAAACAAATTCGTGCTAATTTCTCTAGATCAAAAGAGGGCGCTCATACCTTTTTATCTATTCTCTGCTTATTAACTATTAGTCAATGGGTGCTTATAGATGAAGTTTAACGGTATATTATATCATTCTTTATAAAGAACGTTGTATTGATTATCCCGCTAGTGATAAGTTTGGATGACGTTTTGTAATATGAATTACGATACATTTACCAACTGCTTATTGGTTTGAGATAGTCGGTCATTCTTCTTCACATGAGTCTGTTGCTGGTTTAATATGTCTACCAAACCGTTAACAGATACAACATGGTATGGCATGGTCGCTTGATTAAAATCTAAATTTAGTTTTTGCATCCATGTTTTTGGACAGTGCTGCGGGGAGCGAGCCATCATTCAAACATTCTACGTTTAAACTTCGTTTTGGAAGCGTCGTACACGAATGATTCGTACGTCGTGTTTGATTTATTTAATTAAAAGTCTTCAATGAATTGAATGACGATGGGGCTGTTAGACTAATGAGCATTTCAATGTTGTCTATAGGCTGCTTGACTGTCGCTACTATTTGATCATTGTTGTTGTAACTTCCATTAACTCGGATCATATATAACCAGGATGGCATCCAATTTAACCATTAACACCTCTATGATTGATACTGTAGAGGATGACTTGAATAAGATGGACTGGAGTATCTTAGATGAGACTTACTTAATCCTTACCTGTATTATTCTGGTGTTAGGAAGTGTTGGTAACGTGTTTGTCGTCGGTGCAGTGTTGGCACACAGGTGAGCCTGATATTTCAGTAACAACTTAACAGTAAAATACATTTGTGATTTGTTGATAGATAGTTGTATTTGTGTTATATTTCATTTCATGCGTACGTTCTGCGGCTGTAGATCCAGGTGCTTTATCTCGTAGTTCATTGGCCGACGCGTGTGTTGGTCCCGATATCCGTATAGCTAAGAAAGCATTATGTCTGTCCTTCTTGTGATCGGACATAATTCTCAAATTAAAATATATAATGTAAATTACTGTTTTACATTCGTAAAGCTAATTATTTATCACCATTATACAAATTTCTGGTTCGATTTGATTCAGTGGGTTTGTAAACAAAGGATTGAACTGCATCTTGGGTGCCCGAAATACGATTTGGGGATATTTCGGTGTCGCTATATAGGGGTAAGAATCGTAGTAGTGAGAAGCGGACTAGTCAAATTCATAAGCAATCACAAAACATGCTAAAGAAAGGCAGAACTCCGGGCAGAACTATTTGAACAATTACTCCTTACCATATTGTTTCGCACAATATTGTATATTCCTTACCGACATAAATTATTGTTTCATTCAATATTTTCATCATTTTACCACACAAGACCTCTTGCATTAAAAAATGAAAATAATGTATTTAAAACCTGCGTAAATATATGAGCTAAATACATGTACATCATACTATATAGATACAATCGGTGGTCAATGAGAGGTATGTCAGAACCAATTCAATTCAACAAATTTCACGGACATCGACGGTGTTGCAGCTGTGCAGCGCGCGCTATACTTTATTTGGCTTCCTCTGAACAGTGACGTAACTTTACAGGCGGAGCTTTTACGCATTCGTATGTATCTTCCGCCTTTAAACGCTCGTGTGTATACGCCAGCGCCGCGAGTAGGCGCGCGCGTTATGTGCTGCAATTAGTAGAATACGCGGTTACGTCACTGTCTCATGATGGTCAAATAGACTGTAATACTAATAGTTAACTATTCGATATCGTTTGACCCGCAGCAGCGCTCCGTTCATCCCTTCATGATTGATAAATAAATAATATTGGTTTTCGTACAATATTGAACAGTAAATATATCTCATATTAATATTTTTGGCAGTGTTTTGTTGCAGCGTTCCCTATTTTGACTGTGAACAAGCCAGGCAATTTCTCGCCAAGTACATACATGAACAAATTGAAACTGCAATACTGAATCCAGTTTACTGCGATCTGTGATCAGATTTGCTCTTGCCCTTAATGGGAACTAGCTTGCATAATTATGTTATATTGTCAATTTATAATAACAGTTGTTCACAAATGACGTGTGAGATGTTATAGCTCAAATGTAGTGCATATTTGTAAGCAAAACATCGTTACAACTTTGTACTTTAGTCAATGGCGCTCTACATAGGCCTAAAGTGTGGACCATGTTTATATAATTGCTGTGTTGCTTCTATAGAAATTAGTTATGGTTCATCAAATTAGTGATTGAAAGGAAATTAGAGGGTAAAAAACCCCATCATGTGCAGAAGAAGCTTACTCCTCTCCTGACATGTTGATTTAATTCAATTGTAAAAGACATTAATAAATTAATTGAAATTTGATTTGATTTGGTTAAATTCTCTGAAAGTAGATTAACCATGATTTTGAAGTAATTAAGAATCGTATCGCTCTGTAACTTGGAATGTATGAACGATTTATGATCAGAAATGTAAATCTGCAAGAAAATCTGCTTCTATTTTTTTTTTAGATGTTGAGGGCGTTCCCTGGAAAGATCACATAATATACCTTTAATAGCAAGACAATGACATCCCTCACTTCTGTACAACAATTTTCCCCCAGTTTATAGAAAGTATTGTGGTGCACATGTTCGAAGCCAACCAGTCACCAGTGCCAACGGTTATAGTTCATTCTACCATGAAACATGAAGGAAGAACGTTGTATTGATTATCCGGCTAGTGATAATAAGAGTGGATGACGTTTTGTAATATGAATTACGATACATTTACCAACTACTTTGGTTTGAGATAGTCGATCATTCTATCTTCTTTACGGCCATGTGTTTTGAACGTTGTATTTTTGGTGACGAATCATCCATCTCTCTCTATTAACTCAGCAACTAAATGTGGTAGAGCTATGGTTGAGGTGTCATGTGAAAGCCTATTCATCTAGCTACATTGTGTAAATAAATCAAATATTTCCATAACTGTTTAGCTGAGATATGATTGGTTATATTGTGAAAGTCAGGGGTGGTGGCGGTGGCGGTGGCAGCGGTGGCGCTGTGTACAATCTCTATGGGGAATATAGAAAATGTTCCCAATTCTACGTTCAATTTACAATAACTTCTCATCCCTGTATGGTACGAACATGATTTTGCTCTCATTTTATAGATTATTTTATATTCTATAAAATTCTGTTTCAACAAACGTGACAACTATTATGTAACAATTGTAATCATCAATCGATAACATTGTTTGTCCTTGGCTTTTCCCCTATTCGCTACACAATGAACTTGCCCTAATTTATCTGTTTACATACATGAGTAAGCCTATAACAAAATAGAAATAGAAAAAGTATACATTTTTGGAAAGCTCTCAAATAGAGGGAATTTTAAAATGTCGTTTAAATCAGGATAGGGTGCTTACCCCCCCCCCCCCCCAAACAAAAAACACCCAACAACTTGTAAACTCTAATAGTTATGAAATTTAAACGTTTGTGCTCATTTACTTCTTGGTAAACAGATAAAACATGGTATGGCATGGTCGCTTGATTAAAATCTAAATTTAGTTTTGCATCCATGTTTGTGGACAGTGCTGCATGCAGCGAGCCATCATTCAAACGTTCTACGTTTAAACTTCGTTTTGCAAGCGTCGTACACGAATGTTCCGTACGTCGTGTTTGATTTATTTAAATAGAAGTCTTCAATGAATTGAATGACGATGGGGCTGTTAGACTAATGAGCATTTCAATATTGCCTTAGGCTACTTGACTGTCACTACCATTGGATCATTGCTGTTGTAACTTCCATTAATAGCTCGGATTTTTGATAACCACGATGGCATTCAATTTAACCATTAACACCTCTATGATTGATACCGTAGAGGATGACTTGAATAAGATGGACTGGAGTATCTTAGATGAGACTTACTTAATCCTTACCTGTATTATTCTGGTGTTAGGAAGTGTTGGTAACGTGTTTGTCGTCGGTGCAGTGTTGGCAAACAGGTGAGCCTGATATTTCAGTTCAGTAACAACTTTACAGTTAATACATTTGTGATTTGTTGATGTATAGACGCATTTTATTTCATGCATAAGTTTTGATGACCTCCGTCAGATCCCGCGTCTCTATGCTACTGATAGCTCCCAAAATGTGTTTTATCTCGTAGTTATTTGGTCCCGATATCCGTATAGCTAAGAAAGAATTATGTCTGCCCTTCTCGTGTATCGGACATAATTTTCAAATTAAAATATAAACGTAAATTATTGTTTTAGATTCGTAAACCTAATTATTTATTATCATTATGCTAATTTCTGGTTCGATTTGTAAACAAAGGATTAACTGCGGCTTTGGTGACCGGAAATATGATTTGGGGACATTTCGGCGGCGCTATAGTGGAAAATATCGTAGTGGGAAGCGCACTAGTCAAATTCATAAGCCATCATAAAACATGCTAAAAAGGCAGAACATTTTGAACTACTAGTATTACTCCATATCATATTGTTTCGCACAAACCAATGTTGCAATATTACTTGATAAATAATCACAATGTATATTTCTTACCGACATAAATTATTGTTTCATTCTAGTTCACCACATTAGATCTCTTGCCGGAAATAATTGATTTAAAAAACCTGAGTAAATCTATGAGCTATATGTACATACTTCTAGATATAATTTTATTAACTGATAATTTTTCTCTCCAAGTTCACCTATTTTATTAACTTATGTCATTACTTATACACAGGAGGAATGTCCATTTCAAAGGAAACACTTTGAGAGAAATTGCGTATTAAAGGCACCATACATCAATGTATTCAAATAAAATAAAAGCTGTTACGAGTATCCAAAACTAAACCGGTTTCAATTTGTAAGCTGATAATTTGATAAATAGTGCGAATTTCTGGTTTATATTTAACCATGTTAACGGCGAGATGAGTATGTGTACGTGTCCTCTTATTGTTTTAATTTCATATAAATCTAAGGCAAATGCTTTTACATAGTTCACTGCTGTTTTAAATTCATATAAATCTAAGGCAAACGCTTTTACGTATACAGTGTGAATCAAAAAGACACGATTTGAAACGACCATTTGACCTTGATGCGTGCATTGAACCATGGAATGTTTGTTGTTTGTATAAAGCGTTGTTAATCTAGTTTATCTTCCCAAAGTATGAAAGTAATCGACTGAAAAATAAGTAAACTGTGGCAAGTATTGTAAACTGATCGCGTTTTTTGCCATTCCAGTGGGATTTACACACAGTAAAATTGGTTTTGCTAAAATGGTCAATATCATTACATTAATTGTCAAAATATTCCTGAAAAATTATTCTTTCACTCTGGGATAAGTCATTATACTCTGATACTGAGTTGTCAAATGAAAAGGCAAATCTTAATACAAGCATCACCTGTTACAGACCAAGAAGGCAAGAAGTCTTCAAGAAGTAGAGGCACGTGTCAGAGCCGAAGTGACAGGCTTCACCGCAGGGGAATGGTTAGACGAGCTGGTTGCAACATGTTGGACAGGGAACACATGTCTTCAGCAAAGGTAGCCAGGTCGAAGGAAGGCTTCATTTAAAACTTAATTTCAGCAAACAACTAACTGATTTCTATTTTCTGTTGCAAGGAAGCTAACATTTGATTGTATGTCTTAAAACACCTGTAGCAGAAGACCGTAACTCATACCGTATAATTTGTGAACCTAAAGGCAAATGTGAATGACTTTTCAGTACAATATCAAGAAACAAAGTGTCTTCTGAATATTTTATTTGTGCAATATTTTTAATTTGTGGAGTATTAGTTATTTCTACAATGTTTTACCACCTTTGGCTCATTTAATATATATACCAGGAACCTGTGATAAATTACAGGCACAACAATTCCTTGCTTGGAAACTTTCACTCCATATTATCATGCTGCTGTAATATTCATGTCTTAACTGTGTTAATCCCATTGGAATGGCGAAAAATGCGGACAGTTTACAAAACGTGGCACAGATTGCTTATTTTTAGTCGATTACTTTCATTTTTGAGGATGATAAACTAGATTAATAACGCTTTATACAGAAAACAATACTTCTATGGTTCAATGCACGCATCAAGGTCAAATGGCCGTTTCAAATCGTGCACAATTCTTTTTGATTCACCCTGTATAGTGTGGAAAAAAGGCCTATCAAAAGTGATGTAAACTCGCATAGTTGGATTTTTAGCTTGTTATTGTTTTTGTGAACAAAGTTCAGCAGTCCGTCCGGGAGTCCGCCATGATTCCGGTAAAAGTGCAGGGCATAAATACTCTTTCTGAATTATAAATGTAAAGAAGTGGTTTGCTTTATATGATTGTAAATAAGTGGTTTGCTTTATATAAATGTTAAGAAGTGTTTCGCTTTATATGAATGTAAAGAAGTGGTTTGCCTTATCTGAATGTAAAGAAGTGGTTTGCTTTATATGAATGTAAAGAAGTGGTTTGCTTTATATGAATGTAAACAAGTGGTTTGCTTCATTTCAAAGGTTATCACTTTCCCGTGTTTAAACCCAATTTTTGGGACATGCTGTATTTATCAAGAACCACACTTAAGTAATATGATAAAAATGGTCGACTGGGATACCTTTATGTAACTAAAAACATGGGCCATGGTTATATTGTGTCTATTTTGTAATTGAACATATTATCTAATTGAACATTATGTTCACCTTTGTAGCACGGTTCACAATTAGATTTGACTATTTCGGAGTATTGTTTAATTGACATGATGGTTTCTATTCAAAGATACGTCATCCTTAATATCACGCACGGTTCAAATAGATGTGGCCATCTCAGAGCTATGCAAGCAATAACTTGACTTGGTATATACATGGAAACATAACTCCACATTTTTTTTCAAACAAAGATTATGTTAGGAGGTCAATGACTCACTAAAGACTCATTAAAGAATTTAAAAATCAATATCCCCAACGTGAAAAAGAAACGACAGAGTGAAAAATGTTCAAAATCATAACATTATAACGTTACAGGAAAATTAAGATACATGGTGGAAACCTCCCTTTATTTACCGTGGTAATAACAAGCGTATGTGTGAATTTGTAATGCCAATCTCTCAAAATGGTCCAACTCGAGTTTCAGGAAAAATCTTTAAAATACCTGTAATTTTAAATCAAAACTGTAGTAATACGGTATAATAAATATATCAGACTCACTCGATCTATTGTATTAAACAACTTTAATAACAGATCAAAAGTAATCGTTGTAATCTCCATGTTGGATTCGTAGTGTTGGGCGGTACGTGATATCCTGACATCCCCTTTTCAAAAAAGGCAAAAAAAACATACTTGTTTAACATTTAAGTTTCAAACAAATTACAACCTAAATTTGGAAGCTTATTTGAAAACAAATTTTTCATTCCACTGGGATATCATGCAGTTAAAACAATTATCTGAAAAATGAAGTAAAAGTGTTGCCACTTCAAAAACCATGATACCCAAATTAACAATTTGTATTGTAAAGAATCATTAGGGATTTTTACTGACTATCATGTAAATCACTTGGTCTCAAAGTTCAATTGCTCATTATCAATGTGATGATACGAGCGTATACTCAACTTTAGTCTGTTAAAAACTTGCTTCAAATTGTTACTCTTGTCAATGTATCACAAATTTGAACTTTGGCTGATTTATGAAAACTTAACATTGGTCAATGAGTCTCTGTGGTGGTTTTGGTGTACACCCACTGCGTGTATGGTAACCTGTACCATTAGCATGATTAGGGTTTCTAGAGTTCTTATCTGCAGTAGGTTTGTTTTTGGGAACCACCATATCATTATCTGACTCTGGGGGAATTTCATCCGCGAAGTGCACAGATTTTACTGGGTTGATATCGTGCAGATGGTTTCTGTTGCGCCTGAGCCGATGTCCATTTGGTGTTTCAACTATATGTATGAACGCGGTTCTTGACACTTTTCTTTTACAACTGCGGTACTCCAGTGACCAGTCTGTTGGCAGCGTTCGCGTTAAGTGGTTGCCCGGTTGCCCGGGACACCCAAAATTAGCACCGGGCAACCAACATGTACTTATTTGGTTGCCCGGTGGGCAACCAATTTTTTTACAAGAAGTGAAACACTTAACACATGCATTTAAATATTTTACAGAACGGGCAACCAAAAAATCTGCCGGGCAACCATAATTTCCTGCTTGGTTGCCCGGCGGGCAACCAGATTTTTCCCCTTAATTCGGACGCTGTCTGTTGGTCTTGCACATTCACGCGTTGCCCTATCATTAAAGGCGGTAGCTCGCGCGCATTAGCATCATGATATTCTTTCTGTTTTGCTTGCCGCGTGCTTAGTCTGTCATGCACTTCATCTCTGTTCTGTGCATTGTTGCGTAACTTAACCGGAAGGTTACTTCTGAGCTTGCGATTAGTCATTAACTCACCGGGTGATGGAATTACATTATCCACCGGGGTGGTACGGAGACACAGTGGCGTAGTCAGGGGGTGCAGGCCCCTCACCCAATATTAGAGTCGTGTCGGTTGAGACTCGACACTGTCGGTCGAGATTGGTGCTGTCGGGCAGTTGCTCTACCTGACAGATAAAAATTGTAAAATTGTCGTAAAATGTGTACATAATAGTCTCCAAATTTATACAGCAGTGGGCTAAATAAAGGAAAATGTTATAGAGAAAACTGATGAAAACCCGGAGGATTGGTCATAAGTTGCTGACGGTGCGATTTTTTGGACTGTACGATTTTTTGGTGACCGTGCGAAATTTGTTGACCCCCCCCCCCCCCACACACACACACACACCCCCACACACCCCCACACACACTTACGTGAAATTCACGAGGTGACTGTAAAAAATGTGGGGCAACCTTTCACGAAAATTTCACTGCACTGTCGGTTCACTTTCATTTTTCGCGACCTGGCTTATACACGATGTCATAGTCATACCGTTATATGTTTAACATCAGACGTTGTAATCTGGGTGGCACCTGAGCTAAGCTCTAATGTTGTATATTCTCTAATGGATTATGATCAGATTCAAACTGGAACTTCGAACCATACAAGTAGGTATGAAATCGTGTACATCCAAATACAACTGCCAGCAATTCACGCTCAATATTTGCATGGCTCAGATTTGTGACACCTGATCTGAGCCAGTTACACTGAACTATTCTGTGCCCCAAGGTTCCGTACTGGGACCACAATGGTTCGTCATCTACACCGCATCAATCCGTCATATCTTTCAGAAATACAACCTCAAATACCACATATATGCAGGTGATACCCAAATGTATTTTTCGTTTGATGCTAACCAGATAGCTGCCACTGATGCAATTCATGTTATTGAAGCATGTGTTGAGGAGATCCGTCAATGGATGAAAATTAATTCTCTCAAACTCAACGATGGCAAGACTGAATTTATCTTATTTGGCTCCAAACACATGTTAGACAAGCTTTCTGACATTCACATAAATATAGGCAGCTCAACCATTGCTCCAGTGAAACAAGTACGCAACCTTGGATTCATCATGGATGCGTCAATGACTCTAACTTCGCACATATCTTCCATTGTCAAATCAGCTTCTTTTCAATTATGAAGCCTGGGCAAAATTCGGAAATTTCTGGACTCAAAGACAACAGAACAACTGATTCATGCCTTCATCACCTCCAGATTTGACATCGATAATTCTCTCCTTCACGGACTTCCTAAAGAACAGATTCATCGATTGCAATTAATTCAAAACACGGCTGCACGTCTCATCACACGCACAAAACCATCCTCTCACATAACTCCAATCTTGTTTGATTTGCACTGCTACCAGTTCATCTAATATTTCAATATAAGCGTCTCATACTCACTTATCGTGCCGTAAATGAACTTGCTCCTGCCTACATTACTGAACTTCTAACATTGTATAAACCGTCTCGGTCTGGCTTGCGTTCCACATCAAAAAATCTTCTGGTTATGGAAAAGTCGTATCGGTCATGGGGGGGGGGGGGGGGGGGGGGCAGAGCCTTTACCATTGCTGCGCCTAGGCTCTGGAATTCACTTCCTAATCATATCCGAGCCTGTTCGTCTCTCTCATCATTCAAAACTGGCCTCAAAACTCATCTGATGTATACTGCTTATAATTAAGATGTTTCAATTGATTTCGTGATTTATTGCATTGTATAATTGTTGCTTTTTATGCATTATTTGTATATGTATAATGTTCTCTGCTCTGGTTTCATTGTTTCTTTTTGTTTAATTGCTCAATGCGCCATGAGTGCTTTGGCAGATTTGCGCGCATTATAAATGTTCAGTATTATTATTATTATTATTATTATATCTCTTCTCAGCACTTGTGAGGGTCTTGCTTGCAAATGCAATTGGTTTGTTGTCCTGTATCAATGCAGCTCCTAAACCTTTCAAAGAGGCATCTACCTGAACTACGGTGTGCTTATTAGGGTCAAAATATGTCAACGTACATTCTGTAATGTACTGATCAATGACTTCACATTATCAAATGCTTTCTGGTGCGCTGCTGTCCATTCCCACTCACTACCTTTGTGTGTGAGTGCACGAAGCGCATCTGTATGGTCTGCAAAATTCGCAAAGAAAGGTGTCATACGTGACTAACCCAAGTAATTGTTGTAACTCTGTGACGTTGGTGGGTGGTGGTATCGCATGAAGAGCTTCTATCTTACCTGGATCAGGGTGAACACCACTTGCATCGTAGTAGCATCCAAAGAATTTGATGCGTGGTATGTTGATCTCACATTTGTCTATGTTGTAGACCAATCCATACTTCCGAGCAACCTCCATCGAATTGTGAAGATTCTTCTGATGCTCCAATTCATCTTTACCAAACACTGCCACGTCGTCAGCACTACCTATGGTACCTGGACATTGTTCCAAAAATCATGTCCATCTTCTCCTGGAAAATATCCTGCGAGACTTTCAAACCAAACGGAAGCCTCAAAAATCTGTAGCGTCCGTAAGGAGTGTGGAAGGTAGTCATCAAGCTAGATTCTTTGTCTATAACAATACTCCAGTATCCACGACGTGCATCCAATTTACTAAAAACCTTTGCACCATGAAGTTTGTGGGTTAATTCTTTCAGCGTTGGCGTTTTGTGGTAAGTACGCTTGGAGGCCTTATTTAGAGCCTGCGGATCTAGACACACTCTCAACTTACCGTTATCTTTCCGTCTGAAAGTAAGCGCGGAAACCCAATCTGTTGGTTCCTTCTGCTGGGTGATCACTTTGAGAGACTCCATCCTGTCTAACTCTGCTTTAATTTAATCTTTTAACTGAATCGGGTACTTACGTGGAGGCACTGCTCGTGGGCATGCATCTTCCATCAACGTAATGTGGAACTCACCAGGAAATCGACCTATACCATTAAAACGATCTGGATACATTTGTTCAAGATCTGACTTACCAGTTATATAGGCTCATGCACATGTGTACTATATACATGTACTATCACTACTAGGGACAGATTTGTTTACAGCACAATGCATGGTAAGTAGTTTCATGTCGACTGAGAACTTAAAACCTGTGATTGCCGGTCCTTCTAACTCTGTGACATAAAAACTCAGCGTCTACCAACTTACCATTTTTATACTGACAAGGCATGACGAGAGTACCATACTGAGGAATTTTAGTACCGTTGTACGCGGTTAGGCTTGTGTTTGGCTTTTGTTTCAGTGCACCGGGCTTAGGAAAACCCCCAGCGTCAATAAGTGATGGGAGCATTCTGCGAAAAATTCTCAACGGAAGCACGTCACCATTCGCGCCCGTGTCAACTTTGCGATGGACACCCTTGCGTTTCGCGATCTTAACGTCAAGATCAACAAAAACCTCATCGCGACTATCAATCTCAGCGGAGTCTGTGCTAAATACTGTGTCAACGTTTTGATTGATATCTATGGTGACAAAATGTAAACTATCAAACTTGTCTGAAACTGTTTCATTAATACTGTCTTGTTTCACTGTTCTGTCCTGTGGTGTTTTACTGTCCGTCCTCTGTGGTGGCCTGCCTCGTGATCTAGAACGGCGTCTTCTCCCGGTTCCAAGGTCTGGTTTGTCAGATTTACACATAGCTTTCCAATGTCCTACACGGCAACATTTCCTGCATTTACTACTTTGCGCATGACAGTATTTATCTCTGTGGTGGTTCTTCATGTATTTTGTCTCTGTACGGCATCAATGTTATTGTTGCTGCTTCTCTCCGTATTCAGGGCAGCAGAATATCGCGCCATATGATTTATACTTGCCCCATGCCGGCGGCATAGATAAACAGTCCGTCAGTTTGAAATCTTTCGGCTTTACTCAGCAAGTCTTTTCGGACAGAGGGATACGTATTGCCTGCTGTAATACCTTCTATTACCTTTTTTCCAGCTCTTTATCGTCTCTGCATTCGCATTTCTGCGCTTTCGCTTTACAGCGAGTGAAGAAATCGTCTACAGTTTCATTTTTCCCTTGCTTGAACTCCGTCAAATTGCAACCTGTGGATTCGAAAGTTTTCTTTCGGCTCGATGTGGTCAATAAACTTGTCCCACACATGTTTTGGGTTTTTTAGTTGTTCGTCCGTCAATCCCCAGGTGTTGAACATCCGCAGACCTTCCAGGCCCGACTACAGTATAATGTAACTGTGTTGGTCCTTTTCTTCACTGCGAACCATAATTTAGACATTGTCTAAATTCCTGAAATGCTTGGGGTCTATCGGAATTGTCCCAGTCCAATGTTGGGTATGGCAAAGCCTCAGCCATCGTCGGTGGTTATTTCAGTTCCCAAATCAGTGCAAATCGTGTTTTTAGCTATACCGCCCAGCACTAGTTACAAAAACTGCACTAAATGAATAAACTTGTTGTTTAAGTGTCTTAATGCATTAACAAAAACAGACTGTCTAAAGCATAAATAGGAATATCATTCTATAATTTAGATGCACAAATAGTAAAAGCCCTGTCAAAAGAAGTAGCTCAGTCAGTATTTTATTCTCTGTATAACAAATAATCGGTAGCATTTCATCATCATAATATGTCCCCACTCTCATCAGATTTAATAATGATAAACAGTTTGACGCCTTTTTGCTGAGATCCTTAGCATCTACATTCCCACGATTGGTCTCAAGTTTGATTGAATTTTCGCTTGATTAGTCTTTACCTTTAGGCGGCAATGTGTGGATTGCCTTTCTTTGACTACAGGCAACACACAATCAAAGCCTTGATTTGAAACAGCAGCCAATAAGAAACATTTTATATCGCTGCATTCAGAGGTGTGTCGAAACAGGCTTTCTTGTCGGTTTTGATTCTAAGTTTGTTTAAGTTGGTTAGGTTTATCAAAACGTCCGTCGCAAATGGTGGAAACCGTTTAGGGGCGATATCCAAACTCTACAGTGATTTTAAAGCATTTTTCTAGCGATTTTACAACGATATTCCAACGGTATTTCGTTCTATTGTTAAAAGCATCGGAAAAAGATCGGTGATTAACTAGAAACCTCTCTACTTATCTGGCGTTAACAATAGAACTATTGTAGTACTCTCGATGGCTGCATTAGTGAAGCAGACAGATCAAAGGCGCAAGGAAGGTTGTGTTATATTCTTTAAGAAATACTATAATATAGGAATATATTGGAATATAGTCACCTTCAAATAATCTTAGATGATAGTCATGATAGTGTTCCACCTGGCAATGACATTTCCGGCATTTAATGATATCATTTTGTCATTGAAACGGGTGTCAAACCGTCATTTTAATTTCTCTCTGCCGGGTAGCATTTGATTGCTACACTACAAATAAACTACTTCTGACTTATACTATTTAAAAAGTCTTATTAAAGGCATACAAACATAATACTATTTGTAATCCATGGTCGACGCCATTTTAAATTTGGCCATCATTTTAGCTTACATTACAATCATCTTATTATCTACTATAGATATATGGACTAAACTAGTGTAAACCTTTCGATAGATCATACCTTAACACATCAATCTGTTAATGTCGAAAACAAATCGTAGCCTAAAATCATTTATGATGAAGTTTGATTGAATTTGAATTTAAAACATGTAACTAAAACAAAAAAGATTGCACAGCGTTTTTCTGTTATTTATCTCTTTTATCGCGTTATTCTCCCTTGTTATTACCTGTTTCCCTACACCCTGTTGGTATATCTTGCTTTTACTCTTAGCATTTTTACATTTTCGAGATATCCTTTTGTATCAGTTTTCTGATCCGTGTGTTTTGTTCCTGGTTCCGTTGGATTCATCTTTTTATATTTTATACTTCGGACAATATGTTTTATGATATTATGATACTTTCATGTTTTAAGCCACTCTGTTCGCACCAACTTACAGACATTTACTAAACTTGCTTTGATTTCCCGATATTTCTGTTATAACGATTGTTGTTAACTTCAATTATAGACATTTTGAAAGTTTTCCGAGCGAAAAATAGCTTGGATTATTCGAATAAAAATTATGTTGGTTCCGAACATCACTAACGTTCATAGAAACACCGCTGGAACCAACATGCCCATTCCGTTGGTTGAGCACCTGACGAGTCAGAATACGGTAGTCTAAAGAGTCAATTTTGTTTCTGAAATATCTTTATGTATGAACACAAGTCATCCTCTGCAATAACATCTAATATGTATAGTTCCACGTCTTGACTGTCAAGGTTACGATCGATTCAATAAGTTGTGGTGTTCGATTCAATAAGCAATTCATACAACCAACCATTGTTACTATGCAATAATTATGTTTTATTTACACAGATGCCTAGGATGGACGGAATGTGGTATTATCTTAGGTAAACGTGATGTCTGGAGCCAAAAGAACTAACTAAAGAATATGAAATGTAAACATGATGAAACTATGAAATGTGAAAATTATGTGAACATGAATGTAAACATGCCAAAAAAGCATATAAAATGTGCTATACATGATATACAATGTTATGTAATGATATGCAATGATGAAAAGCATATGAAAATGTGTTATACATGTAACGATAATGCAATGAAAAAATGATGAAACTATGTGAAATGTGAAAGTTATGATAGTAATAAACAATAAAAGATTTAAAAAAAAAAAAAATTGTACTTGGTAAAACTCACCTTCTGCACTTAGGCCTATGGTAAAACAACAGGGGAGTCGAATGGGAGGAACATTTCGGACCCAAATTGAATGTCAACCACTCTAGTGACTATTGACCATGCATTAAAACACTGACAAATGGATTTATCGTATACCCTTGAATCTAATATCGGATCAAATTGCTTTCAAACAACTTTGAATAGTTATTCTTGATGAATTAGTTCGGTTTCTGATGTAACGGGTTATTGACATTTTCCACTTAATCTACCTAATATGCAATTGTTTCATCTAATTAGAGGTCGGTTTCTGATGAAAGGTTAAGGACGTTTCATCTTAATCTGCCTAATATGCAATTGTTTCGTCTAATTAGAATTTGGTTTCTGATAAAAGGTTAAGGACGTAACATCTGAATCTGCTTTAAATGCAATTATTTCAGCTAATTCGGAGAGTTTTGTGTCTATGAAAACATGATATCGTCAGACGACTGACATATTTGCAGCGTATTTATTGTTGCGCGCGATCGTCATCAAAAAATCAACTAGAATAGAATCCTTAATAGTCTCTCTCTCTGTAAGAATTGATTTCCTTTATAGATCGTTGTTTACAACATTCTATACGAGCTACGATCCCTCACCTCAAGAGGTGGCTAACTCTGTTACGGTGACCGGCATTGATTTGCTTCAAAATAGCAGATGATGTGTACATTGATAAGAAAAGAAGATTCGCCTCTGTTTTTGTATCGAAATCATGGACATCTGTGTACCTACAGGTTATATTTTATGTCAAAACGGCATGTTTGTCTGTTAGTTTCTTTGTTTGGGGGTTGTTTTATTGTTAGTTTGTTTGGTTGATTTTGGTTGTTTATTTATTTCTTCATTTTGTCAAATGTCGTTATATACTTGTATGTAAAACTTAGAGATCTGAGCTGATAAACCCGGGACTGATAATTATCAACATGTCAAATTCGGCCTTTTTTTGACGTAGCCTGCATTGTACTGCGGCAATTGCAATGTAAATTTTGATGATTGTAGGGTTGTTTTTCTACTGTCAATTTTGGGTCCTTGATTTGATGTATTTGATGGAGGCCAAAATACGCAGACCATTTTTTAGAACACTTAAAAATTTGCTTTTTTCGTCCTTTCCCACATACATTGTTTTAGAATATTTTAGGTATGTTGACGAAAGTGTTGAAATCGGAGGTAATAAAAATGTCCAAGTGATTGTCAGGATTAGTGCTAATTAGCACCAATACGAATGCCATACAAAACATTTAAATGAAAACAAAAGGATACCAACAACAATAAAGCGCCATATCAATTGCAAAATTGAAATAAGATTTCACAATTACATTAATGTGACCAGCTATATTCCTTGGATATATTCTCCGTCTCCCTGATAAAGAGACTGCTAGGAAATATGCCACCCGGGATGCCACCTAACCAACTTATGGCCAAAGGAGACCTGGTCGTCCATGCACATCATATATTAACCTATACAGGGTGAATCAAAAGAGATTGTGCACGATTTGAAAATGCCATTTGACCTTGATGCGTGTATTGAGCTGTAAAATTGTTGTTGTTTGTATAAAGCGTTGTCAAACTAGTTTAATCCTCATAAAAATTAAAGTAATCGACTGAAAATAAGCAAACGGTGGCAAGATAATTAAGGTATGATTCAAGAACGACAGATAGGCACTCTTGTTTTTATGTCTGCCGTGTTTATGTCCGCCGTGTGTTGTCGTGTTGCTCTGCAACTGAAGGATGATGATGAATGACCATGAATCATGATGACACCGTAGAAACTGTCAATGTTGCGAGCAATGTTGCCCGATTGTGCAGAGTGATAGCTCTCTCCTCAAATAGAATACAACCAAGCACCTTGTGCGTACTCATGGTACATGCGAATTGATAGACAAGAGATGCACCAATCATTATAGCGCTTTGATGAGTTTGTTTTACAAACATGCTCTGTTGACGTTAAAGTCACGTTACTGCATGTCGAGCGATGCGCGCCACTTAAATATATAAAAAACCCTTTAAAAAGGGAAATGCTTGTAACAAGTGTGAAACATATTAGAGTTTTATGTGAGCAATTCCCATATCATGCATCCAGAAAATATCATATAATGTGCCCAGATTTGCTTTTTAGGATACGATATCACATTTGTAGCTATGTATAATATCAGTGTCACTAATCGATCAATCCGCAACCAATTTGACGACATAAATGACGTTCACATTGAAATCGCAAAAATTGTGGTTTTTCTTCAACCAATTCCGGAAAAAATTTGCTAATTATCATATAATGTGCCCTGATTTGCATTTCAGGATATGATATCACATTTTGAGCTGCGTATGATATCTGTGTCACTAATCGGTCAATCCGCGACCAATTTGACGACATAAATGACGTTCACGTTGAAATCGCCGGGAAAAACGTTTTTTTCCTAGCAATTGCGGACAAAATAATCAAAATTTCATATGATGTGCCCTGATTTGCTTTTTAGGATACGATATCACATTTGTAGCTACGTATGATATCAGTGTCACTAATCGGTCAATCCGCAACCAATTTGACGACATAAATGATGTTCACATTGAAATCGCAAAAATTGGGGTTTTTCTTCAACCAATTCCGGAAAAATAGGCTAAATATCATATTATGTGCCCTGATTTGCTTTTCAGGATATGATATTACATTTTGAGCTGTGTATGATATCTGTGTCACTAATCGGTCAATCCGCGACCAATTTGACGACATAAATGACGTTCACGTTGAAATCGCCGGGGAAAACAGGTTTTTTTCCTAGCAATTGCGGACAAAATAAACAAAATTTCATATGATGTGCCCTGATTTGCTTTTTATGATACGATATCACATTTGTAGCTACGTATGATATCAGTGTCACTAATCGGTCAATCCGCAACCAATTTGACGACATAAATGATGTTCACATTGAAATCGCAAAAATTGGGGTTTTTCTTCAACCAATTCCGGAAAAATAGGCTAAATATCATATTATGTGCCCTGATTTGCTTTTCAGGATATGATATCACATTTTGAGCTGTGTATGATATCTGTGTCACTAATCGGTCAATCCGCGACCAATTTGACGACATAAATGACGTTCACGTTGAAATCGCCGGGGAAAACAGTTTTTTTTCCTAGCAATTGCGGACAAAATAAACAAAATTTCATATGATGTGCCTTGATTTGCTTTTTAGGATACGATATCACATTTTAGCCACATATGATATCGGTGTCACAAATCGGTCAATCCGCAACCAATTTGACGACAATGACGTTCACATTGAAATCGCAAATCCAAATCGTGATTTCTTTTTCTTCAACCAATTCCGGACAAAATTGACAAACTATCATATCATGTGCCCTGATTTGCTTTTCAGTATATGATATTACATTTTGAGCTGTGTATGATATCTGTGTCACTAATCGGTCAATCCGCGACCAATTTGACGACATAAATGACGTCAGGATACGATATCACATTTGTAGCTACGTATGATATCAGTGTCACTAATCGGTCAATCCGCAACCAATTTGACGACATAAATGATGTTCACATTGAAATCGCAAAAATTGGGGTTTTTCTTCAACCAATTCCGGAAAAATAGGCTAAATATCATATTATGTGCCCTGATTTGCTTTTCAGGATATGATATCACATTTTGAGCTGTGTATGATATCTGTGTCACTAATCGGTCAATCCGCGACCAATTTGACGACATAAATGACGTTCACGTTGAAATCGCCGGGGAAAACAGTTTTTTTTCCTAGCAATTGCGGACAAAATAATCAAAATTTCATATGATGTGCCCTGATTTGCTTTTTAGGATACGATATCACATTTGTAGCTACGTATGATATCAGTGTCACTAATCGGTCAATCCGCAACCAATTTGACGACATAAATGATGTTCACATTGAAATCGCAAAAATTGGGGTTTTTCTTCAACCAATTCCGGAAAAATAGGCTAAATATCATATTATGTGCCCTGATTTGCTTTTCAGGATATGATATTACATTTTGAGCTGTGTATGATATCTGTGTCACTAATCGGTCAATCCGCGACCAATTTGACGACATAAATGACGTTCACGTTGAAATCGCCGGGGAAAACAGGTTTTTTTCCTAGCAATTGCGGACAAAATAAACAAAATTTCATATGATGTGCCCTGATTTGCTTTTTATGATACGATATCACATTTGTAGCTACGTATGATATCAGTGTCACTAATCGGTCAATCCGCAACCAATTTGACGACATAAATGATGTTCACATTGAAATCGCAAAAATTGGGGTTTTTCTTCAACCAATTCCGGAAAAATAGGCTAAATATCATATTATGTGCCCTGATTTGCTTTTCAGGATATGATATCACATTTTGAGCTGTGTATGATATCTGTGTCACTAATCGGTCAATCCGCGACCAATTTGACGACATAAATGACGTTCACGTTGAAATCGCCGGGGAAAACAGTTTTTTTTCCTAGCAATTGCGGACAAAATAAACAAAATTTCATATGATGTGCCTTGATTTGCTTTTTAGGATACGATATCACATTTTAGCCACATATGATATCGGTGTCACAAATCGGTCAATCCGCAACCAATTTGACGACAATGACGTTCACATTGAAATCGCAAATCCAAATCGTGATTTCTTTTTCTTCAACCAATTCCGGACAAAATAGACAAACTATCATATCATGTGCCCTGATTTGCTTTTTAGGATACGTATCACATTTTGAGTTACGTATGATATCGGTGTTATACTGATCGGTCAATCCGCAACCAACTTGACAACATAAAGGATGTTCGCGTTGAAATCGCAATGATTTTTTTTCTCCAACCAATTCCGGACAAAATAGGCTAAATATCATATAATGTGCCCTGATTTGCTTTTCAGGATATGATATCACATTTTGAGCTACGTATGATATCGGTGTCACTGATCGGTCAATCAGCAACCAATTTGACGACAAATAGCGTTGCCGTTGACATCACACAAGGAAAAACTTTTTTTCTTCTTCTACCAATTAGGGACTAAATAGACAAACTATCATATAATGTGCCCTGATTTGCTTTTTAGGATACGATATCACATTTTGAGTTACGTATGATATCGGTGTTACTGATCGGTCAATCCGCAACCAATTTGACGACAATGACGTTCACATTGAAATCGCAAAACCTAATCGTGTTTTTTCTTCTCCAACCAATTCCGGACAAAATAGGCTAAATATCATATAATGTGCCCTGAATTGCTTTTCAGGATATGATATCACATTTTGAGCTACGTATGATATCGGTGTCACTGATCGGTCAATCAGCAACCAATTTGACGACAAATAGCGTTGCCGTTGACATCACACAAGGAAACACTTTTTTCTTCTTCTACCAATTAGGGACTAAATAGACAAACTATCATATGTGCCCTGATTTGCTTTTTAGGATACGATATCACATTTTGAGTTACGTATAATATCTGTGTCACTGATCGGTCAATCCGCAACCAATTTGATGTCATAAATGACATTCCCTATGAAATCGCAAGGAAAAACAGTTTTTTTACCGACCAATTCAATTGTGGACAAACTAGCCATATGCTAAAGTATCTTCATATAATGTTTGTTTGTTTGTTTGTTTGTTTACCAGGTCGGTCCGTACGGACACACGCTTGGGTCCTGAAGGGACCAGACTCAAGCAAATTGCTCGGGCCAGGCTTAAAAAGCCTATATAAGCATGCTGGTTGAATTAAAAACAGCCACTCCCAACAAATGTGCCCTGATTTACTTTTTAAAGGACGATATCACAGTTTGAGCTACGTATCATATATCAGTATCACTGCACGGTCAATCCGCAACCAATTTGAGAACATAAATGACATTCGTGTAGAAATCTCAAGGAAAAATGTGGTTTTTTTTCAACCAATTCCGAAAAAATAGGCAAATATCATATAATGTGCCTTTATTAAACCGGGCTTTATTTGCTTTTTATGATACGAATTTGAGCTACCTATAATCAGTAACAGATTTGTGATCAAAAGACATTTGTTGTACTAGATGCCCTAGCACCATAAACATGATTATGGGTGGTTAAAATCTCGGATTAGAAATATCAAAGTCAGAAGTTGTAAGCTTAAAATGGTAAGTAAGCTTACTACAAATTCATTCATTGGTTAAACTGAAACTGGCCAAAAATCACTCAAAAATAATAATGCAGACAAAAATCAGTTGCAGACCTGTTCTAGAGATAACTCTCTGATGGATCAATTGGAAAACAATTTCTCAAAACATTACGTGATATACATTTCCTATATAAGACGAAAATCAACGTATTTTTCATATGGCGGAAAGCATACGAAATAAACCTTCCGTCTACCAAAAATTAAACTCCAAAATTCACCGTATGAGTCAAATCGAGTCTCAACTTGATCTAAGATTATGAGCTGTTTTTAAAAGTGTAATAAAAATGTAGTACACGGCCCTTTAATCTATAGGTAATGAAGAAGACAACTGCGATCTATCACGCAAATCCACTTCAAAATTTCACGAAAAGTTCAATACGATGACACAGCTAGCCTATTAGGTAGGCGTTGTAACTGGTACTTATACCGAACATTGTATGGGCGGCCAATGAGGTTAAATTGATTGAATATAGTCTAAAATCGGGGTAAAAAAGATAAATTATAATTTTGTAATGACTACTAATTTGCAATAATGAATTATAATTAACATGAATATGAATGATCCGGATTGAAATGAAATGGTCCAGGTTGAACCGAGATCAGTGGCGTAACAGTGGTTGGTTGTCAGGGGGGGGGGGGGCACAGCCCAAAAAATTATGGTTAGAATAATTCCGTCCCGGAATTTTAAAAAAGGTTGCCCCAATTTTTTCCCATTCAGTCACCTCGTGAATTTCACAAAATTACGCAAGGTCACAAATTTCGCACGGTCACAAAATTTCGCACAGTAACAAAATTTCGCAGTACAAAAAACACAACAGTCAACAATGTGTTGACTGTTGTGTTTTTTGTACGGCGAAATTTTCTTTCTTTCTTTCCCTTCCTTCTTTTATTTCTTTCCCCTTTTTTTCTCCTTTTCTATTTACATATCTGTAATATCAGGAGGAGGGGGGGGGGGGGGAGGGTAAAAAACTTTCGCACGGTCACAAAATTTCGCACGGTCACAAAATTACGCAAGGTCACAAATTTCGTACGGTCACAAAATTTCGCACAGTAACAAAATTTCGCAGTACAAAAAACACAACAGTCAACAATGTGTTGACTGTTGTGTTTTTTGTACGGCGAAATTTTCTTTCTTTCTTTCCCTTCCTTCTTTTATTTCTTTCCCCTTTTTTTCTCCTTTTCCTTTTTCTTTTTCCTCCCTTTTTCCTTTCTCTCTCTCTTTTCTTTCCCTTCCCCTCCATTTTTCCTGGTGGGTAGGTTTGAATTTCCTGCTGAGCACCTTCAGGGGGGCACTGTGCGACCCCCCTACCCCCCCCCCCCCCCCCCCCCCCGGCTGTTACGCCACTGACCGAGATAACCGAGATGATTCAAGAGGATCCCAAATTAATCATGAATATTCATATTACTTATTAATATTCATTATAAAAAAGTTATCATTTATAAATCTCTAACAAATTCCAAGTATATATTCAATATATTTAACCCCATTGGCCGCCCATACAATGTTCGGTATAAGTACCAGTTACAACGCCTACCCAGTTTAATATTCACTGGCGATGATATATCAATCTCTCG
This sequence comes from Ophiura sarsii, assembly GCA_035610835.1. Lineage (NCBI taxonomy): Eukaryota > Metazoa > Echinodermata > Ophiuroidea > Amphilepidida > Ophiuridae > Ophiura > Ophiura sarsii. The sequence goes on along the minus strand of CM069452.1, from coordinate 11,440,322 downwards.
TCCAATCAAAACCATCGACACGGATGGCACACTTCTCGTCCATCAATTATGAGCGTATGAAAGTACGGTATCGTTTGGCATATTATACCAGTGACACCAATTAGGTTTTCTGTGCAAAGTGACACTCGGAACGGAGCCATAATAACGCGTACCAATTCCAAGCCTATATATGCTAGTTCGCCTTGGCGAACAAGCAAAAAAATTATTAGTCTATTTCTGTGGTTCTCGCTGTCTTTCGCAATTCACGTATAATCAAATGACGGCATCAATGGGCAGCTACTAGTTGATCTGTACGATATTCGATTGTCTATATTATTTTCTCACAGTAACTCTATTATTAGTTTCAGTTAATAATTGAGCCATATAGTGATTTTGCTCGAGATTTCTCACAGCCACTTTACGACTTGATGAGCTGTGAACGATATGAAATGCATAAAAGATGAAATCGCGATTTAATTGAGGAACATTACCGGTTTCGTTGGATGAGATAAAAAGCACAACCAACATAAACTATGGCATCAGCAACGAGTAGCTTATCTACCATCGTCACTTCTGTCGACGACATAATCTTTTGGAATGAAACCACTACTACGAGTGATGATACACACAAAACCACTGCAAATTCTATTTTGATTGACAAAGCAGACGACGAAGTCTGGACTGCCTTGGATGAGACGTATCTGATTCTTACATGTATAATTCTGGTAATTGGAAGCATTGGAAACATGCTGGTCATTGGTGCGGTATTGTCTCACAGGTGAGTGTTAGTATACACTTGGATGGCATATACATTCAGTGATTTTGAAGCCACCTTTTTTCCCTGGATATTTTACCGTGTATTTGCTTCAAAACCACGCTAAAAACAGTAAGCGCCTCCAAAAAACTCATACAAATCTATCAATATCTTTAAAAATATCCTGAACATTTACACATTTTCAACTTTAATAAAAGGGGCGTTATCATTTCATTCATTTTTGCATATGCACATGCTAATTCTTTCGTTTGTCAATATTTCTTTTTCAAATCTAGAAACAAAGGTTTCCTCTTTGCTTCTGACTCAGTTTATTGTTGTATTGTTTTCAATATGAACGTTGTCGCTATTTTTCTATGTAATTGATTTCCCAATCAACGTTTTATTTATTGAAGACAGTAAGTCACTATGAATGAAATAGTTCTTGACGTGACGCTAGTTTAGCACTGAATGATCTGCTTGGTCAATATTGATTCTTGCTGGGATATAACTCTTACAATAATTCAAAATATATGGAAAAATGATTAAAGCACTATGACACAAAAAGATCCTGACAAGGTGTTATGATACCAACTTATTCAAAATCTATAGCTAATGTAAGAAATCTCATGTGTATTTGTCTTAGTCATTTGACAAATCTGACGTCTTATACCTAAAGATGATTGTTTAGCTAAAGTTTATAATTATGTGAACATCAAGATGAAAATAAAAAGTGGTACGTTTATGATATCACGTGTGTAAATTAATCACAGACCATCGTTATGCACACAAAAAAAAGCATAATAGCAACTTGCTACTTGCTTTATGCTTAAGTTCATACGCGTATGGGAATTCAAAAAACCCTGTTGCCAGGTTAATTCGAATATTAAATGATAGAACAAATTATCTAAATAGAAGTATATCAATATCGTTAGCATTTCATTACAGACATTCCATCCACCGACAGTCGTGTACATTATAATTTAATATTATCTTTTACCTTGGCCATGCTGACGCATGAAATACTCCTAATTACAATGCATTAAGATAATTAATATACAAGCATTGGGCAAGCATATCAAAAGAAATGAAATGGAAACACAGTATAAAACATCACTACACTGACGGGATGTACATTGAAGGTGGGACGTGTCGATAGTCACCAAAAGGTGCGACGTCTCGGTAGCCACCAGTAGCTGCACCATACATTACATCCAAGCCATTAAATGACCCTATAGAAGGTCTGTCAAAATGGAAGTCCTACATTTATTATCGAAAAAGGACACAGGGCAGAAAGTTGTTTGATAAATTATAATGATTTGTTTTTCTTCTTCGGCATTGAAACAAATAGTGACAGTTTATTTGATTGAAACTTGAGTACACTTATCAAAGATCTCTTTGCCCTTCATTCAATCGAAGCAAGCACCTTTCTCCTTTTATCTATATGTTTGTGAGAATCCCTGGAAAACGTATAAACAAAGATGTTTCTGTACATACAGGGATGATCATCTCTATTGAAATGTCGTTAAGAACTGTTACTACAGGGTGTCACAGAATGACACCTGACCGGGAAAGGTACATTTATTGAGCTATTAATGCCATTGTTATTGGTTAAAATCTTTATGATTCTAACATCTACATATTTAGCTATTGTAGAAATTTTGAACTTTAAAAATCAGACTTTTCTGACAGAAATTTTGAACTACATGTATTTTGTAAAAATGTTAGATTCCATCCAAGTTTAACCATTATTATGCAGTTCGAATCTTCCGTGCATTAGTAAAGACCAATTATTCTGAACATTATGTCACTGGAGTGAACTTGGCCAGCCAAGTTTATTCGAACTTGGTCGATTCGGTTACTGCCTCTTTAATACATTTAAAGCCTACGCACGAATCCACTAAAAGCATGTGCTTATACGCCGATGTGTAGCGACCGCACGTGTAGCGTGCAAAAAAATGTAGTCGAGATTCGAGACTAATTTTGGTTTAATTAATTACGATCGACATCAGGTTATCGGGTCATAATGGCGATTGTTTCCGGGAGCACACGTTTTGTTACGCTAAATGAAAAAGAATTTCCAGGAATTAGGCGACAGTTCTGCAACGCGAAGAAGCACCGATACTAGTGTGTCTATCTGTATAAATGGCGATCGTCAAAGTGTTTTACTGTAACCTGTAAGTCAATGTAAGCTTTACATAAACAATCGTGTGGGGTTTTTTAATGTTGAAAAAAGATGATCGCCGAAAATATGTCTTTTGAATTTATTTTTGTTGCTAAAACTTGAACTTGTTACGTGTTTGGAATTTGTTTTGGAGCTTTTGTTCTGATATTCTGTTAGTGTACCAGAAATGTTGAACAGTTTGAAAAGTAGGCCTACAGACTATTAGTATTACTTTTGTTAGTACACTACAGTGTTACTGTTATTCATTTATTTGACAGGCTCAAGTCATTTCTCGAGTATCGAGTCAGATTCTCACTGCATAATAATGATAAAATTGGACGGATTTTTTCGCATGATACACAAATATATTGGTCTCGCTATGAGTTTTAAAAATATTGTGCTCGACTGCGTCTCGCACAATATTTTTTAAAACTCATAATTCGACCAATATCTTTGTGTATCACGCTCAATCCATTCAATTTTATATCAAAATTCCCTTTTTTTAACTAATAAAATCATTGACCATTATTGGCCATTTTTTGCGCCAAGCTCAATCTAATTTGCTATGATCTTGGTGTATTCATTGATGGCCAGCTCATGATGTCAGATCACATTAACATGTGTGTCGCATGGCCCTTATTTATTTACGGACTCTCGGTCAATTGCGCAAGTACCTTGATCGTTCTACAACCGAGCGTTTAGTTCACGCTTTCATTTCATCGCGACTGGACAGTTGCAATTGTCTTCTTTATGGACTCCCGGATACAGACATTTTAAAGCTCCAACGCGTACAAAACTTGGCTGCACGCCTGGTTACCGGGGCCAGAAGATGGGACCATGTGACGCCAATTTTAAAGGATTTACATTGGTTGCCAATCAGAAAGCGAATTATTTTTAAACTACTCCTTGTTGTATATAAGTCCTTGCACAATCTTGCACCTACCTACATCAAACAACTCATCACACCTTACCATCCTTCACGGACTTTAAGATCAAGATCCAAAGGGCTCCTTCAAGTACCACGTGCGGCCAGATCTGCTAAACGGACTTATGGCAGTAGAGCCTTTTTCATCGCTGCACCAAAGGAATGGAATGCTCTTCCCGAACATGTCCGACGTGCTACATCAGTGCAATCCTTCAAAACGTCATTGAAGACATATCTTTTTAATTTATGAATTGTGCATTGTAGACTGTGTTTGTATAATACTCTCATGTATTGTACATTATATTTCATTGTGTTAATGTACTGTGGTTTTTAATGATTACTTATTTATATTTGTATGATAAGTTGTTGTTGTTGTATTTGTATAGCTTCCTTATTATGTTCTTATATTTTTCATACATGTATGTTATGCGCCTCGGGGTTGTGTTCACAACGTGAGGCGCATTATAAATACCCTTTAATTATTATTATTATTATGTCCTCTTTAATTTCCACTATCAACTGTTGGTGATGTTTTATGAGGCAATATTTGAATGGTGTGAGTGAATTGGGCTGCTTGAGTGATTTGTATCAATTGGTTGTCACCGATTTTCAATAATGTCATGCAATATCGGAATGGATGAAGAAATGTTGATGAAATTAACAGAGTAAGTAGAACACATGTTCCCCATTATACGGCAGGCATTATACTTGGACTGCATTGTTGTCCTTATAATTTCATTATTTTTTTCAAACACGGTATAAATCATTCTGGGGCACCCTGTATGTGTGTTTCAATAGGACCTGTGTGTCTGGCATGTTTGAAAAGCGCGGTGATTAGTATGGGTATTAGTAGTCTATTGCGAGAACAGCATGGCATATTGTGGTTGGTGTGACACCAAACTAGCGTTATAAAAGATATGCCATGGTGAAAGTGTAAATACATCACACATTTCAATACATATATATTAAATAATCACATCACGTCACCGTGTCCAATTGATGTAACGATATTTATGATGTTTTGTTAATAACTTCTCCGTCCAGTGTTTTTATAGAACTAAACTCGAACCCATGCACAAAATTGGTAATGTGCGCATATTGGTTAGATCGATAATAGTATAGATGCAATCGTTATCGTTCAGGGAACGATTGTGAACAAAATTGATGACTTGGTTTGAGTTATTACATGACAGGGCTAAATACTTTATGGTTTTCATCTTGGTCCGAAATACACATAGCTTCAAACGACTTGGCGCACATAAGTATCCTACTATCCTAATTTAGAATATCTTTGGTTTGAACAAGCACGAAAAGAGGGTCTTAAAGCGCCTCGTATCAGCGCGTCATCTTTCAATGTCAGAACTGACATGTCATTAGTTACGGAAGGTTGCGTCCGGTTGAACAACAAAGGAATTATTCCCGGGCGGGGAGGATTGGCTATTGTAGAGGATGATAACGCTGAAACCTGTCATTTCTGTTACGTTCCAGTATCGTACCAGTATTGAGCGATACTGGCAATTTTTGGACCTAAAGTATCCTTTTCCCAACTTGTTCCACAACCGAAAATAAATGACAACCAATGTGATGTGTGTGTGTGACAATTTGGCGTTATGGAATGAAGAAGCTTTATCAATTAAATAAAGTTTGCACTTGAAACCCTAACTTTTGACAATTCAGAATTACAATCGACACATAATAGATGATGACATTGGCGAACTTTTGTTTTAAACACGGCAGGTTAAATGTTCATCTTTAACTGGACACAATACCGTATGTGATTAGGAATGTCTCGGTGATGACATACCCCGCCCACCACCCCCAAATAATTTCAGTGGAGAACCCGATCACCCCTAATCCAACCAGTGCTTGGGATTCAATAGAGATCATACATGACGTAGTTTACCGGAATCATGGCGGACTACTGAACTTTGTTCACCAACACTATAAGCTAAATATCCCATTTCATAATCATGGATTTTTACATCTGTTTACAAAATTCTCGCGTTAATTCAAAGAATAAACTGAATGGACTGTGAAACGCCATAAATAATGATTCCGGTGAATGAGGCATGGTCGATTCCATTAGACATGGTAAATCCGATCGATGTCTTGTGCAGGGCCTCTACATCGTAAATACCATGAAGCATAATACGGCCATGTGTTTTGAACTCGCCACCCTTCCCGTTGCATGTCCAGATTTTTACATTTTACACCATCTGAGATTCGAATTAGCATATCGCAATATCTACTTGTTCTACCCCATAAAAGTATATATTTTCTGAACGGTAATCTCACAAGAAATCCAAATATGGTAATATGGTAATGGTAAGAACGTTCAAATGATATCGATTTTTTTTTCATATTTTGATTTAAGCTCAATATTTTTTTTATTCCTATCCCAATCATAATTTTAAAGTGCATATTAGTTCCTCAAGTAATTTACCCACCAGAACATAATGGTTGTCAATGGTAACTTGTTGAAATATACTATATCAGGAAGTGAATGAGCACACACGTTTAAACTTCATATTTATTAGAGTTTACATATCTATTTTTGGGCTATTCACCCTATCCTGATTTAAACGGCATTTTTGAATTCCCCTATTTGAGAGCTTTCCAAAAATGTATTATTTTGCTATCATCGGTTGAATACTTTTTTTGTTACAGTCATGTACACACAGAAAACACTATGTAAAAAATTATGTAAATATAGAACTCCATAATTATTATGTAAGAGTTTACATAAAACATGTAATATATACCCAAGCTTGTGTAAATTCCTATGCAAAAGCTTAACACAACTGTTCACATAGTATTATGGAGTTCTATTTTTACACAGATTGTGTATTTTTTACATAATTTGTGTAATTTTTTTACATAGTGTTTTCTGTGTGTATGTAAAACCGATGAATTAGGGCAAGTTCACTGTGTAGAGAAAGCCAAGGACAATGCAAACGATTCGTGTTTACAATTGTTACATAATAGTTGATACGTTTGTTGAAACAGAAACTTGTAGAATTTAAGACAATCTCTACAATTAGAGCAAAACCATGTTTGTACCATACAGAGATGAGAAGTTATTGTACATTGAACGTTGAATTGGTAACATTTTCTATATTCCCCATAGAGATTGTACACAGCGCCGCCGCCAACGTCGCCGCCTCCACCCCGACTTTCAAAATAGAATCAATCATATCTCAGCCAAACAGCTATAGAAATACTTGATTTATTCACACAATGTAGCTAGATAAATAGGCTTTCGAATGACACCTAAACCATTGCTCTACCACATTTAGTTGTTAAGTTAATAGAGAGTGATGGATGACGCGTCACCAAAAATGCAACGCCGCCACCATTTTTGGGTGGTCAGTTCAAAACACATGGCCATACATAAATATTCTTTTGAAAATTATTCGCGAAATTGGTATTTTGTCGGAGACTTCTTCTGCATGTGCTCATATTAGCTCAACATGACATTATCAATTACGCGGGTACTGTTGGTTCTGACAATTATCAGATCATATACTTCATCCAAAATGAACACAAATCGGATTCAAAGTCACTTTCAAAACATCCTATCCTACTCAATCGTTTATTACATACAATGAACTTTGCATAAACAGTCAATTTATATCCTATACCTTTATTCAATTAGTACATACTCATCTATATACTCTATGTATATTGTGACAAACGTGACCTAATACTTTAACCATTATCGAGGCAGTGATTTAAACCCTTTGTCATCGTGTATTCAAAATGTAATAATGAATTCTATACATTCTAAATATTACCATACATTCAAATAACTAAGAGTATAGGGTATTATGTTTATCTGAAGAAGATTCTATAAATAATATAAAGACTCAGATGAACTGGCGTGAAGGAAATGAGCAAATACCTTATAATCCACGGTTTCGAACCCCGTCCCTCTCGCTATCGCGGCGAAGCATTTCGCATTGGACCACATACGTGGGCGCTAGGATAACGAGCGCTCATGTTACACTGCAAAAAGGTTGCTTAACAAATTACTCCACATTTTACACAACGTTTTTGAAGTATGCAACCGCTCAACAGTTGCGTAAAATTTACCGTTGGATAATATGTTTTCACCAACAGTTGAACAATTCCAGTTACTCAGCAGTTGCACAATTTTAATTACACAACAGTTGAGTATTATTAATTAACAATTTGTTGGGCATTTTGTGACTGTTGCTTAGTTTGTGAATTGTTTTCATTATATATTGAGCATTTTTGTATAGCAACTGTTGCTTAATTTATAAAATGTAGCCATATGTTGGGTATTTTATTTGTGACAAGTTTTTATTATATATTGAGCATTTTTGTATAGCAACACGGGGTATGCAAATAATGTTCCTGCGCTGCAAAAAGGTTGCTTAAATATTTACTCAACATTTTACACAACGTTGTTCAAGTATGCAACCGCTCAACTGTTTAGTAAAATTTGCCCAACACCGTTGGATAACATGTTTTCACCAACAGTTGAACAATTCTAGTTACTCAAAAGTTAGGCAATTATATTCACTCAATAGTTGTTCAAGTATGCAACAGCTCACGAAATTTGCTTTTTTGGACAACAGTTGCCTAAAATTCACATGTGCGTAACTTGCATCAACTGTTGCGTGATTGTCCTGAATGCTCATGCAACAGTTGCCAAAGTGGAATATTTTTACGCAACATATTTTAACAACAGAAACAGTTTCCACCAACATTTTAAGGACATTGTTTTCGACGAATTGCTCAACGCTGGGGATTTTTTACTTTTATACAACGGCTAACTTTCTACATATATTGAATGAATTTTAATCAACACGTCAACCAACGGATGATAAAAGTACTTTTAGCAACGTATTTTAAGCAACCTTTTTGCAGTGTAGGAGCTCCGTGAATTAACAGAAATCCCTAGATTATATATTTTTCTAGAGAAACCACTGGAAACCACTGGAGGAAGAAATCCTGCTGGTATTCCAATGTTACCCTTTATTTTAGCAAAGGCAACACATCCGCTCAATCTGTGATGGTTCTGTATACTTTTCAGAATCCGAAGAACAACATTATATTTTTATCTTAAATGTTGCAAATGTTCTCCTCTCACTCAGAGGTCTACACTCGGTGAAGTATTACATCAAATGGCACTGATTACCTGTTTGCATTGACTTTTGTTTCCTGATAGATGAAACAATCCCATGATGCCGCTGGGCGAAGCTGGACAGGTTTAGTATCCACTCGGTTGTTCAACTTGTTGAAAAAAACCCACATCCTTGAAGACAATGATGCCTCGTGCACGCTTTCTCAGAAATAGAAACTAAGATTTCTATGCGGCTATTGTTCGACGATTTCTAACATTTTTGATTACAACAATGGGCCCATTCAGATTACACACCTGGCCTGATTAACTAGTCCAGGCAATCCGGTTGCTATGGCAACTCAGATTCTGAGAACTGACAAGTCCTTGCATGATTATTACAATGCAAAGTTTAATCTTAACATTTTACAAACACATAATATTAATATTTTCAATGTGAAAATAATAACAGCAATAATCAATACACAAAATATTCAGGGCTGGTAACAGGTACCTTTCGAGCTTTAAGATCTACATTTTGTATACAGTAAACCATATGAGGTCACTGACTGTTGATTCCATGGTTTCATCTACCTGCTTAAGGCGTCGACAAAAACTGTTCTACACTGAATCTACCTCAATGTCGGTTGGTATGCCGGTTTGGGTTTCTTTTCTTCAAAAATGTTCGGGGAAATGTTGATGAATGCTCGAAATTTTCAACAACAATTTTTTTTTTTTTTTTTTGAAGTTGTCAATTGTTTGTTGTTTGAAATGAAGTGGGTACCTTTGCGCGCGACACGAAAAAGTCAATCTTAAATGGCAAATGACTGAACTTTGGGTATTATACATCCTGCTGTGAGCAAATTGTCTTGATAAACTATGTTTGAAAACATTTAGATAGCCGAAAAGCCCAAGATTTTAGAAAACAAAAGAGGCCCGTTATCGTGATAAGTCAATCCTAATGGGATAATTAGAGAACTATTTGAGGATTATTTCAGATAATGATGCATAGATGATCTTTACAATGTTGTGCAAGGGAGGAACAAAAGTGAAGGGATTGTGCAACTTACCCTCCTGTTGCATGTTCAGATTTTTACATTTTACACCATCTGAGATTCGAATTAGCATATCGCAATACGGTATCTACTTGTTCTACCCCATAAAACTTGTCACTTCAACTCTTGGTTTTTTTTAAATTTTTAATAGCACATTTACATTTTAGTTGGGATTCAACTTCTGTACCGTGTATTCTAAATATCTGAGAAAGATAATAGATTGAGGACAATTTTGGGATTATTTTCACTTGAGTGGATCCATTGACAAACAATTGCGAAGGTTATTTTAAAAGGAAGTCAAAATTGACACACTGCCTGCCATTGGATTGTATAGGTATGGTTCGGCAAAACAAAAGAGGCTCGTTATCGTGATAAGTCAATCCTCATGTGATAATTAGAGAACTATTTTAGGATTATTTCAGATAATGATGCATAGATGATCTTTAAAATGTTGTGCAAGGGAGGAACAAAAGTGAAGGGATTGTGCAACATCCATTAGGTCCCTCTAATCAAAGCACTTGACTGTTTTGATATCACGGTGCATCACGTTTAACCCAAGAAGCGCATAGAGTAAATGTGTGCGAGATATTAAGCATGATAAGAGTGAAATAGACCGAATAGCTCTTCAGGCATCGTGTCATCTGAATTTTATACATCATCCGGATTTTGAAATTATTGATGAGACCTGATTTTACCTAAATACACACGTTTCATGGTAATATTGTGCTGCCATCGGACTCATTTAGTATGCGTTTTCCACTATCTCACAACAACCTAATAATTACCCAATGATCAGGTAAAACTACTGGCGTCAAAATGATATTTTAGTACGGTTTGCAAAGTGTGTTATATAAACCATCAGGTCACAAACTGACATTTGAAAGCAATTGATTTTAAAAGCTTCACGAAGCAGAAAACTTACTCATACCCGCATGAATTGATACATTCGGTCAGATAACAATTGGTCTACCTGCTTGAAAGGGATAACAAACGAATCAAAAGGCTGCGAGTATGACGTTTTAATTAACGTCTGTCTGGCCTGTTTAGGCTATTAGCAAACGTTTGTTGTTTTTGCAAAATGACTCAACTTTAAAATGGTGTTTTTGAAGTGAAGAACAAATGTTAAAATATTAATTTTGAAGTGAGGGTTGAAACTTACGTGTCCAGATTAGGTCCCTACAAAGGGGATTTCTTGAGCAACACCAGAATGCTTCACTTTCATCACATGACCACTGATTTCTGTCACCAGTGTCTACTGGTTCCATTGGCATAACATGGCAATGAAGACCCTTTATTTTTTTGAATAGCACATTTTAGTTGGGATTCAACTTCTGTAACGTGTATTCTAAATATCTGAGAAAGATTAAATATTGAGGACAATTTTGGGATTATTTTCACTTGAGTGAACCCATTGACAAACAATTGCGAAGGTTATTTTGAAGAAAGTCAAAATTGACACACTGCCTGCCATTGGATTGTGTAGGTAGGGTTCGGCAGAATCCGTTTCACGGATTTCACGGCGTAATTCACGGATTTCACACTTCATCACGGATTTGGGATATTGTACCGTAATATCGCGGAAATGCTATTTCAACCGCGGTAATTGTCGGACAAGCCGATTTTTACAGTTTTAATTATCACGAATTATCCGAATTTCGATTGATATGTTTACCTTTTCAAGGCGATCGATGCACAATAGTGTACGGCGCATTAATCCACTACTTGACAGACGGGTTGAAGTTAAAATAGAAGCCTTAATTATCGCTCTCTCTGTAAGAATTGATATCCTTTTGATATTTGTTTACAACATTCTATACGAGCTACGATTCCTGTTTTGTTTATTTATAGCCGTATCATAGACATCTTTGTATAGGCTACATTGTATGTCAAAATGGCATGTTTGTCTGTTTGTTTTGGGATTGTTTTATTGTTTGTTTGTTTTGTTTGTTTATTTTTTTGAGGTTGTTTATTTCTTCATTTTGTCAAATGTCGTTATACTTGTATATAAAAATTGGAGATCTGGGGCTGATGGTGTGTCAACATATGTCAAATTGGGCTTTTTTGGCGTATAGCATTGCACACACCGGCAATTGCAATATCTCCTTGTAAATTATGATGATTTAAATTTTTCATCTCATAAGGAACCGTTCATTATTTCTACCGGAGGGGCGGGGGGGGGGGGGGGGCGGGGTGCGGCACGAAACAAGGGGGTTATAACTTTTCTTTAAAGGAAATTAAGGGGTCATAACTTTTTTGTACCAATATTTCAAACCATATATCTTTTTTTATAACAATTTTATTATACACCGGTCCCCTTAAAGATAGAATTCTGAAAACTGACAACAACAATGTGTTGCCCTTTTTTAGGCGCCTGTTTGCAGTAAACTTTTGCTCATCTTGGAACTCAACAACAAGACAGCCTGCCCACGCTGACAGCATTCCCACGCTGACATTACGCCCACGCTGACATCATGCCCACGCAGACTGCATGACCACGCTGAAAGCATGCCCAAGCTAACAGCATGCCCACGCTGAGTGCCCACCCTGACATCATGCCTACAGTGGGGTAGAGGGGGCGATCGCCCCTCCAACATTTGGGGCGTGTCGGCTGAGATTGGCTCTGTCGGTTCATTTGTCAAGGGAAGTCACGAAATTATGACGTACACAAATGGCTATTTTCGCGCGCAACGCGCGCATGTGCCCACAAAATAGATATTCGGCGTTTTAAAGCACGTTTAAAGCCTAAATATATACCTCAATCATGCGAAATATGGTGTCAAGTAGTACATTTTCGCGAGCTACGCGCGCGTTTTTCAGTTGGTCAAGTATTGTCAGTTAACTTTTTATTTTCACCCCACCAATATGAAAAACCTACAATGTTAGAAAAAAGTGTTCGAACACTTAGTAGGCCTAAGGTCATTATGATTATGTATCTTGTCATATACTTGAAATGTATAGCATTACCGACACCAAATACATAGTGAATAAATTATTGTGACTGTTAAATTCTGAGGTGTTTGTATTTAATTTAATTAATGTGACGACTTAATCCAAACACATTTCAACTCTGAAGAGGGACGATTTAACGCTTTCCACGCGGTATACGCAAAGCAGATTTTTCAAAAACATTTCAACTTTCAAAGTCTATCTCAAGGATTACTGGACCAATACTAGGCACGTTTGTACTTATTTCAATGCATTTCAGTAAAGTAGGGCATGATCTAACTAATAAAGGTCAAGAACATTGTTCATGTCAAGTGCTAACTATAACAAATTGATGGATTTCTAAACATTCAATTGATGTTTTACTATAATTATTATATGGTTTTATCATGAGTTAGGCCTAATCGAACTTTTATTAATATGCGTAATAATTAAGCGTGTCACTACATCTTTTCTGCAATACTATTTTTCCGACAACAAATTATGGTCAGTAATCATCTCTTACATTATTAAAATAATGTTCTCTCAGACTGATGACGCAAAACTATAGCCTACATTGATCAAACGGGTTCTATTGATGATTTTGGTAAATGGTCAACCGTTAACGTTTTACCATCATCATGCTCATAGACAAACACGCACTTTGAACGATTCACCAACAAGTAAAATTATATACTATAGTTTCTTTTTTTAAAAGACGGAGAATCGTTGTAGTGTGTGTTATGCCAATGAGAAATCGCCAACGTTTTACCTTTACCATCACCTTTCAGATTCTCCGTGCATTGTATTTGTAGATATGTTGTTGCTCTCACTAAACTTTGTTCAGTCTTTTAAGACTCAAGGTGTTCCTATTGGATGTGTATCTGATAGGCTAATCCAAACAAGTCATTTATGTCATGTATCAATTCAATGGAATGTAGAAGAGGTGAGTGCCAATCATGTTACAAACACCATAGTAGTCCGTTCCGCTCTGTTTTACGGATACACTTCATATATTCCATCGAATGCAATAGTATCTTTTCTGAAAACCTTTCACTATCAACACCTCGTTTAGCTCAGTCGATAGATCGCTCGCTTGTTACCAAACCTATATGTAATGGTAGTGGGTTCGAATCTGTCATTGGCCTATCTTACTTTTATTACTTATTCTTTTCTTTTTTTAATTCTCTTCTAAATCTTATTTTCATTCATGTATTTTTATTTATTCTTTTTATTCATTTCTTTTTCTTTTTTCTTTTTATGCTATGACGTGATGCTAATTAATGTTCATAACAATATATTCTATCATTGTGGCGTGGGCATTTGGTGCTATAGTGGTTATTGCTATCTACCGTAGATAGCAGTTAGGGCCTATATGCTATATATATAGTATGTACATGACTTAAATATTACCCATGAACTCGCATTCGAGTTTGTATCAACGTTTAGATGAAATTGGTTGTCATTAATACCAAAATATTACATGTGTGTTCCATTTATTTAACCGTCAGGAAATATTGGTTGAAAATCATCACTTTGTAAAAAGTACTTAATATTTATTAATAATATTAAGTGGTCTCATTGCGCATTGTATACGCTACAATGTGTGAAAATCACATTGATATCGATTGAGTGGTTCTCAAGTTATGATGTAAAACGTGAGGCATGACAGCGCGTGTTTTCAATAGCTCAGACAATGTTAGAAAAAAGTGTTCGAACACTTAGTAGGCCTAATGTAAAGTCATCCCCCTTTCCCCCCTGATCAATGTTGAGTCGCCCAACTTGCCAAACATCAGCCCGTGGCCTAGCAACATTGATTGGTGGGGGGAGGGGTATATTGAAGGGGGGCTTTCAGGCTAGCAGATGCAAATTGATATTTTCACATGACTCTCAAAATGCGTACTATAGGGTAATTAAACGGTGCAAACAATGGTCAGTGTTCGAACACCTTTTTTCTATGATTGTGTATAAAATCGCTTAAGGAAATCATCTAAATTTGGTTTTTGGCGTGTATCTCCAAAAGTATATAAGCTATTCTTCTGAGATTTGGCATGATTATCAGGATGGTTTAGGCTCGTCATCGTGTGTAATATGAATGGGAACGGTGAATGTTAAGGAATTGTTCGTACGATTGAATTGTTGAATATATCTAAATGTGTGTAAATGTAAAGGTCATTATGATTATGTATCTTGTCATATACTTGAAATGTATAGCATTACCGACACCAAATACATAGTGAATAAATTATTGTGACTGTTAAATTCTGAGGTGTTTGTATTTAATTTAATTAATGTGACGACTTAATCCAAACACATTTCAACTCTGAAGAGGGACGATTTAACGCTTTCCACGCGGTATACGCAAAGCAGATTTTTCAAAAACATTTCAACTTTCAAAGTCTATCTCAAGGATTACTGGACCAATACTAGGCACGTTTGTACTTATTTCAATGCATTTCAGTAAAGTAGGGCATGATCTAACTAATAAAGGTCAAGAACATTGTTCATGTCAAGTGCTAACTATAACAAATTGATGGATTTCTAAACATTCAATTGATGTTTTACTATAATTATTATATGGTTTTATCATGAGTTAGGCCTAATCGAACTTGTATTAATATGCGTAATAATTGAGCGTGTCACTACATCTTTTCTGCAATACTATTTTTCCGACAACAAATTATGGTCAGTAATCATCTCTTACATTATTAAAATAATGTTCTCTCAGACTGATGACGCAAAACTATAGCCTACATTGATCAAACGGGTTCTATTGATGATTTTGGTAAATGGTCAACCGTTAACGTTTTACCATCATCATGCTCATAGACAAACACGCACTTTGAACGATTCACCAACAAGTAAAATTATATACTATAGTTTCTTTTTTTAAAAGACGGAGAATCGTTGTAGTGTGTGTTATGCCAATGAGAAATCGCCAACGTTTTACCTTTACCATCACCTTTCAGCTTCTCCGTGCATTGTATTTGTAGATATGTTGTTGCTCTCACTAAACTTTGTTCAGTCTTTTAAGACTCAAGGTGTTCCTATTGGATGTGTATCTGATAGGCTAATCCAAACAAGTCATTTATGTCATGTATCAATTCAATGGAATGTAGAAGAGGTGAGTGCCAATCATGTTACAAACACCATAGTAGTCCGTTCCGCTCTGTTTTACGGATACACTTCATATATTCCATCGAATGCAATAGTATCTTTTCTGAAAACCTTTCACTATCAACACCTCGTTTAGCTCAGTCGATAGATCGCTCGCTTGTTACCAAACCTATATGTAATGGTAGTGGGTTCGAATCTGTCATTGGCCTATCTTACTTTTATTACTTATTCTTTTCTTTTTTTAATTCTCTTCTAAATCTTATTTTCATTCATGTATTTTTATTTATTCTTTTTATTCATTTCTTTTTCTTTTTTCTTTTTATGCTATGACGTGATGCTAATTAATGTTCATAACAATATATTCTATCATTGTGGCGTGGGCATTTGGTGCTATAGTGGTTATTGCTATCTACCGTAGATAGCAGTTAGGGCCTATATGCTATATATATAGTATGTACATGACTTAAATATTACCCATGAACTCGCATTCGAGTTTGTATCAACGTTTAGATGAAATTGGTTGTCATTAATACCAAAATATTACATGTGTGTTCCATTTATTTAACCGTCAGGAAATATTGGTTGAAAATCATCACTTTGTAAAAAGTACTTAATATTTATTAATAATATTAAGTGGTCTCATTGCGCATTGTATACGCTACAATGTGTGAAAATCACATTGATATCGATTGAGTGGTTCTCAAGTTATGATGTAAAACGTGAGGCATGACAGCGCGTGTTTTCAATAGCTCAGACAATGTTAGAAAAAAGTGTTCGAACACTTAGTAGGCCTAATGTAAAGTCATCCCCCTTTCCCCCCTGATCAATGTTGAGTCGCCCAACTTGCCAAACATCAGCCCGTGGCCTAGCAACATTGATTGGTGGGGGGAGGGGTATATTGAAGGGGGGCTTTCAGGCTAGCAGATGCAAATTGGTATTTTCACATGACTCTCAAAATGCGTACTATAGGGTAATTAAACGGTGCAAACAATGGTCAGTGTTCGAACACCTTTTTTCTATGATTGTGTATAAAATCGCTTAAGGAAATCATCTAAATTTGGTTTTTGGCGTGTATCTCCAAAAGTATATAAGCTATTCTTCTGAGATTTGGCATGATTATCAGGATGGTTTAGGCTCGTCATCGTGTGTAATATGAATGGGAACGGTGAATGTTAAGGAATTGTTCGTACGATTGAATTGTTGAATATATCTAAATGTGTGTAAATGTAAAGGTCATTATGATTATGTATCTTGTCATATACTTGAAATGTATAGCATTACCGACACCAAATACATAGTGAATAAATTATTGTGACTGTTAAATTCTGAGGTGTTTGTATTTAATTTAATTAATGTGACGACTTAATCCAAACACATTTCAACTCTGAAGAGGGACGATTTAACGCTTTCCACGCGGTATACGCAAAGCAGATTTTTCAAAAACATTTCAACTTTCAAAGTCTATCTCAAGGATTACTGGACCAATACTAGGCACGTTTGTACTTATTTCAATGCATTTCAGTAAAGTAGGGCATGATCTAACTAATAAAGGTCAAGAACATTGTTCATGTCAAGTGCTAACTATAACAAATTGATGGATTTCTAAACATTCAATTGATGTTTTACTATAATTATTATATGGTTTTATCATGAGTTAGGCCTAATCGAACTTGTATTAATATGCGTAATAATTGAGCGTGTCACTACATCTTTTCTGCAATACTATTTTTCCGACAACAAATTATGGTCAGTAATCATCTCTTACATTATTAAAATAATGTTCTCTCAGACTGATGACGCAAAACTATAGCCTACATTGATCAAACGGGTTCTATTGATGATTTTGGTAAATGGTCAACCGTTAACGTTTTACCATCATCATGCTCATAGACAAACACGCACTTTGAACGATTCACCAACAAGTAAAATTATATACTATAGTTTCTTTTTTTAAAAGACGGAGAATCGTTGTAGTGTGTGTTATGCCAATGAGAAATCGCCAACGTTTTACCTTTACCATCACCTTTCAGCTTCTCCGTGCATTGTATTTGTAGATATGTTGTTGCTCTCACTAAACTTTGTTCAGTCTTTTAAGACTCAAGGTGTTCCTATTGGATGTGTATCTGATAGGCTAATCCAAACAAGTCATTTATGTCATGTATCAATTCAATGGAATGTAGAAGAGGTGAGTGCCAATCATGTTACAAACACCATAGTAGTCCGTTCCGCTCTGTTTTACGGATACACTTCATATATTCCATCGAATGCAATAGTATCTTTTCTGAAAACCTTTCACTATCAACACCTCGTTTAGCTCAGTCGATAGATCGCTCGCTTGTTACCAAACCTATATGTAATGGTAGTGGGTTCGAATCTGTCATTGGCCTATCTTACTTTTATTACTTATTCTTTTCTTTTTTTAATTCTCTTCTAAATCTTATTTTCATTCATGTATTTTTATTTATTCTTTTTATTCATTTCTTTTTCTTTTTTCTTTTTATGCTATGACGTGATGCTAATTAATGTTCATAACAATATATTCTATCATTGTGGCGTGGGCATTTGGTGCTATAGTGGTTATTGCTATCTACCGTAGATAGCAGTTAGGGCCTATATGCTATATATATAGTATGTACATGACTTAAATATTACCCATGAACTCGCATTCGAGTTTGTATCAACGTTTAGATGAAATTGGTTGTCATTAATACCAAAATATTACATGTGTGTTCCATTTATTTAACCGTCAGGAAATATTGGTTGAAAATCATCACTTTGTAAAAAGTACTTAATATTTATTAATAATATTAAGTGGTCTCATTGCGCATTGTATACGCTACAATGTGTGAAAATCACATTGATATCGATTGAGTGGTTCTCAAGTTATGATGTAAAACGTGAGGCATGACAGCGCGTGTTTTCAATAGCTCAGACAATGTTAGAAAAAAGTGTTCGAACACTTAGTAGGCCTAATGTAAAGTCATCCCCCTTTCCCCCCTGATCAATGTTGAGTCGCCCAACTTGCCAAACATCAGCCCGTGGCCTAGCAACATTGATTGGTGGGGGGAGGGGTATATTGAAGGGGGGCTTTCAGGCTAGCAGATGCAAATTGGTATTTTCACATGACTCTCAAAATGCGTACTATAGGGTAATTAAACGGTGCAAACAATGGTCAGTGTTCGAACACCTTTTTTCTATGATTGTGTATAAAATCGCTTAAGGAAATCATCTAAATTTGGTTTTTGGCGTGTATCTCCAAAAGTATATAAGCTATTCTTCTGAGATTTGGCATGATTATCAGGATGGTTTAGGCTCGTCATCGTGTGTAATATGAATGGGAACGGTGAATGTTAAGGAATTGTTCGTACGATTGAATTGTTGAATATATCTAAATGTGTGTAAATGTAAAGGTCATTATGATTATGTATCTTGTCATATACTTGAAATGTATAGCATTACCGACACCAAATACATAGTGAATAAATTATTGTGACTGTTAAATTCTGAGGTGTTTGTATTTAATTTAATTAATGTGACGACTTAATCCAAACACATTTCAACTCTGAAGAGGGTCGATTTAACGCTTTCCACGCGGTATACGCAAAGCAGATTTTTCAAAAACATTTCAACTTTCAAAGTCTATCTCAAGGATTACTGGACCAATACTAGGCACGTTTGTACTTATTTCAATGCATTTCAGTAAAGTAGGGCATGATCTAACTAATAAAGGTCAAGAACATTGTTCATGTCAAGTGCTAACTATAACAAATTGATGGATTTCTAAACATTCAATTGATGTTTTACTATAATTATTATATGGTTTTATCATGAGTTAGGCCTAATCGAACTTGTATTAATATGCGTAATAATTGAGCGTGTCACTACATCTTTTCTGCAATACTATTTTTCCGACAACAAATTATGGTCAGTAATCATCTCTTACATTATTAAAATAATGTTCTCTCAGACTGATGACGCAAAACTATAGCCTACATTGATCAAACGGGTTCTATTGATGATTTTGGTAAATGGTCAACCGTTAACGTTTTACCATCATCATGCTCATAGACAAACACGCACTTTGAACGATTCACCAACAAGTAAAATTATATACTATAGTTTCTTTTTTTAAAAGACGGAGAATCGTTGTAGTGTGTGTTATGCCAATGAGAAATCGCCAACGTTTTACCTTTACCATCACCTTTCAGCTTCTCCGTGCATTGTATTTGTAGATATGTTGTTGCTCTCACTAAACTTTGTTCAGTCTTTTAAGACTCAAGGTGTTCCTATTGGATGTGTATCTGATAGGCTAATCCAAACAAGTCATTTATGTCATGTATCAATTCAATGGAATGTAGAAGAGGTGAGTGCCAATCATGTTACAAACACCATAGTAGTCCGTTCCGCTCTGTTTTACGGATACACTTCATATATTCCATCGAATGCAATAGTATCTTTTCTGAAAACCTTTCACTATCAACACCTCGTTTAGCTCAGTCGATAGATCGCTCGCTTGTTACCAAACCTATATGTAATGGTAGTGGGTTCGAATCTGTCATTGGCCTATCTTACTTTTATTACTTATTCTTTTCTTTTTTTAATTCTCTTCTAAATCTTATTTTCATTCATGTATTTTTATTTATTCTTTTTATTCATTTCTTTTTCTTTTTTCTTTTTATGCTATGACGTGATGCTAATTAATGTTCATAACAATATATTCTATCATTGTGGCGTGGGCATTTGGTGCTATAGTGGTTATTGCTATCTACCGTAGATAGCAGTTAGGGCCTATATGCTATATATATAGTATGTACATGACTTAAATATTACCCATGAACTCGCATTCGAGTTTGTATCAACGTTTAGATGAAATTGGTTGTCATTAATACCAAAATATTACATGTGTGTTCCATTTATTTAACCGTCAGGAAATATTGGTTGAAAATCATCACTTTGTAAAAAGTACTTAATATTTATTAATAATATTAAGTGGTCTCATTGCGCATTGTATACGCTACAATGTGTGAAAATCACATTGATATCGATTGAGTGGTTCTCAAGTTATGATGTAAAACGTGAGGCATGACAGCGCGTGTTTTCAATAGCTCAGACAATGTTAGAAAAAAGTGTTCGAACACTTAGTAGGCCTAATGTAAAGTCATCCCCCTTTCCCCCCTAATCAATGTTGAGTCGCCCAACTTGCCAAACATCAGCCCGTGGCCTAGCAACATTGATTGGTGGGGGGAGGGGTATATTGAAGGGGGGCTTTCAGGCTAGCAGATGCAAATTGGTATTTTCACATGACTCTCAAAATGCGTACTATAGGGTAATTAAACGGTGCAAACAATGGTCAGTGTTCGAACACCTTTTTTCTATGATTGTGTATAAAATCGCTTAAGGAAATCATCTAAATTTGGTTTTTGGCGTGTATCTCCAAAAGTATATAAGCTATTCTTCTGAGATTTGGCATGATTATCAGGATGGTTTAGGCTCGTCATCGTGTGTAATATGAATGGGAACGGTGAATGTTAAGGAATTGTTCGTACGATTGAATTGTTGAATATATCTAAATGTGTGTAAATGTAAAGGTCATTATGATTATGTATCTTGTCATATACTTGAAATGTATAGCATTACCGACACCAAATACATAGTGAATAAATTATTGTGACTGTTAAATTCTGAGGTGTTTGTATTTAATTTAATTAATGTGACGACTTAATCCAAACACATTTCAACTCTGAAGAGGGTCGATTTAACGCTTTCCACGCGGTATACGCAAAGCAGATTTTTCAAAAACATTTCAACTTTCAAAGTCTATCTCAAGGATTACTGGACCAATACTAGGCACGTTTGTACTTATTTCAATGCATTTCAGTAAAGTAGGGCATGATCTAACTAATAAAGGTCAAGAACATTGTTCATGTCAAGTGCTAACTATAACAAATTGATGGATTTCTAAACATTCAATTGATGTTTTACTATAATTATTATATGGTTTTATCATGAGTTAGGCCTAATCGAACTTGTATTAATATGCGTAATAATTGAGCGTGTCACTACATCTTTTCTGCAATACTATTTTTCCGACAACAAATTATGGTCAGTAATCATCTCTTACATTATTAAAATAATGTTCTCTCAGACTGATGACGCAAAACTATAGCCTACATTGATCAAACGGGTTCTATTGATGATTTTGGTAAATGGTCAACCGTTAACGTTTTACCATCATCATGCTCATAGACAAACACGCACTTTGAACGATTCACCAACAAGTAAAATTATATACTATAGTTTCTTTTTTTAAAAGACGGAGAATCGTTGTAGTGTGTGTTATGCCAATGAGAAATCGCCAACGTTTTACCTTTACCATCACCTTTCAGCTTCTCCGTGCATTGTATTTGTAGATATGTTGTTGCTCTCACTAAACTTTGTTCAGTCTTTTAAGACTCAAGGTGTTCCTATTGGATGTGTATCTGATAGGCTAATCCAAACAAGTCATTTATGTCATGTATCAATTCAATGGAATGTAGAAGAGGTGAGTGCCAATCATGTTACAAACACCATAGTAGTCCGTTCCGCTCTGTTTTACGGATACACTTCATATATTCCATCGAATGCAATAGTATCTTTTCTGAAAACCTTTCACTATCAACACCTCGTTTAGCTCAGTCGATAGATCGCTCGCTTGTTACCAAACCTATATGTAATGGTAGTGGGTTCGAATCTGTCATTGGCCTATCTTACTTTTATTACTTATTCTTTTCTTTTTTTAATTCTCTTCTAAATCTTATTTTCATTCATGTATTTTTATTTATTCTTTTTATTCATTTCTTTTTCTTTTTTCTTTTTATGCTATGACGTGATGCTAATTAATGTTCATAACAATATATTCTATCATTGTGGCGTGGGCATTTGGTGCTATAGTGGTTATTGCTATCTACCGTAGATAGCAGTTAGGGCCTATATGCTATATATATAGTATGTACATGACTTAAATATTACCCATGAACTCGCATTCGAGTTTGTATCAACGTTTAGATGAAATTGGTTGTCATTAATACCAAAATATTACATGTGTGTTCCATTTATTTAACCGTCAGGAAATATTGGTTGAAAATCATCACTTTGTAAAAAGTACTTAATATTTATTAATAATATTAAGTGGTCTCATTGCGCATTGTATACGCTACAATGTGTGAAAATCACATTGATATCGATTGAGTGGTTCTCAAGTTATGATGTAAAACGTGAGGCATGACAGCGCGTGTTTTCAATAGCTCAGACAATGTTAGAAAAAAGTGTTCGAACACTTAGTAGGCCTAATGTAAAGTCATCCCCCTTTCCCCCCTAATCAATGTTGAGTCGCCCAACTTGCCAAACATCAGCCCGTGGCCTAGCAACATTGATTGGTGGGGGGAGGGGTATATTGAAGGGGGGCTTTCAGGCTAGCAGATGCAAATTGGTATTTTCACATGACTCTCAAAATGCGTACTATAGGGTAATTAAACGGTGCAAACAATGGTCAGTGTTCGAACACCTTTTTTCTATGATTGTGTATAAAATCGCTTAAGGAAATCATCTAAATTTGGTTTTTGGCGTGTATCTCCAAAAGTATATAAGCTATTCTTCTGAGATTTGGCATGATTATCAGGATGGTTTAGGCTCGTCATCGTGTGTAATATGAATGGGAACGGTGAATGTTAAGGAATTGTTCGTACGATTGAATTGTTGAATATATCTAAATGTGTGTAAATGTAAAGGTCATTATGATTATGTATCTTGTCATATACTTGAAATGTATAGCATTACCGACACCAAATACATAGTGAATAAATTATTGTGACTGTTAAATTCTGAGGTGTTTGTATTTAATTTAATTAATGTGACGACTTAATCCAAACACATTTCAACTCTGAAGAGGGACGATTTAACGCTTTCCACGCGGTATACGCAAAGCAGATTTTTCAAAAACATTTCAACTTTCAAAGTCTATCTCAAGGATTACTGGACCAATACTAGGCACGTTTGTACTTATTTCAATGCATTTCAGTAAAGTAGGGCATGATCTAACTAATAAAGGTCAAGAACATTGTTCATGTCAAGTGCTAACTATAACAAATTGATGGATTTCTAAACATTCAATTGATGTTTTACTATAATTATTATATGGTTTTATCATGAGTTAGGCCTAATCGAACTTGTATTAATATGCGTAATAATTGAGCGTGTCACTACATCTTTTCTGCAATACTATTTTTCCGACAACAAATTATGGTCAGTAATCATCTCTTACATTATTAAAATAATGTTCTCTCAGACTGATGACGCAAAACTATAGCCTACATTGATCAAACGGGTTCTATTGATGATTTTGGTAAATGGTCAACCGTTAACGTTTTACCATCATCATGCTCATAGACAAACACGCACTTTGAACGATTCACCAACAAGTAAAATTATATACTATAGTTTCTTTTTTTAAAAGACGGAGAATCGTTGTAGTGTGTGTTATGCCAATGAGAAATCGCCAACGTTTTACCTTTACCATCACCTTTCAGCTTCTCCGTGCATTGTATTTGTAGATATGTTGTTGCTCTCACTAAACTTTGTTCAGTCTTTTAAGACTCAAGGTGTTCCTATTGGATGTGTATCTGATAGGCTAATCCAAACAAGTCATTTATGTCATGTATCAATTCAATGGAATGTAGAAGAGGTGAGTGCCAATCATGTTACAAACACCATAGTAGTCCGTTCCGCTCTGTTTTACGGATACACTTCATATATTCCATCGAATGCAATAGTATCTTTTCTGAAAACCTTTCACTATCAACACCTCGTTTAGCTCAGTCGATAGATCGCTCGCTTGTTACCAAACCTATATGTAATGGTAGTGGGTTCGAATCTGTCATTGGCCTATCTTACTTTTATTACTTATTCTTTTCTTTTTTTAATTCTCTTCTAAATCTTATTTTCATTCATGTATTTTTATTTATTCTTTTTATTCATTTCTTTTTCTTTTTTCTTTTTATGCTATGACGTGATGCTAATTAATGTTCATAACAATATATTCTATCATTGTGGCGTGGGCATTTGGTGCTATAGTGGTTATTGCTATCTACCGTAGATAGCAGTTAGGGCCTATATGCTATATATATAGTATGTACATGACTTAAATATTACCCATGAACTCGCATTCGAGTTTGTATCAACGTTTAGATGAAATTGGTTGTCATTAATACCAAAATATTACATGTGTGTTCCATTTATTTAACCGTCAGGAAATATTGGTTGAAAATCATCACTTTGTAAAAAGTACTTAATATTTATTAATAATATTAAGTGGTCTCATTGCGCATTGTATACGCTACAATGTGTGAAAATCACATTGATATCGATTGAGTGGTTCTCAAGTTATGATGTAAAACGTGAGGCATGACAGCGCGTGTTTTCAATAGCTCAGACAATGTTAGAAAAAAGTGTTCGAACACTTAGTAGGCCTAATGTAAAGTCATCCCCCTTTCCCCCCTGATCAATGTTGAGTCGCCCAACTTGCCAAACATCAGCCCGTGGCCTAGCAACATTGATTGGTGGGGGAGGGGTATATTGAAGGGGGGCTTTCAGGCTAGCAGATGCAAATTGGTATTTTCACATGACTCTCAAAATGCGTACTATAGGGTAATTAAACGGTGCAAACAATGGTCAGTGTTCGAACACCTTTTTTCTATGATTGTGTATAAAATCGCTTAAGGAAATCATCTAAATTTGGTTTTTGGCGTGTATCTCCAAAAGTATATAAGCTATTCTTCTGAGATTTGGCATGATTATCAGGATGGTTTAGGCTCGTCATCGTGTGTAATATGAATGGGAACGGTGAATGTTAAGGAATTGTTCGTACGATTGAATTGTTGAATATATCTAAATGTGTGTAAATGTAAAGGTCATTATGATTATGTATCTTGTCATATACTTGAAATGTATAGCATTACCGACACCAAATACATAGTGAATAAATTATTGTGACTGTTAAATTCTGAGGTGTTTGTATTTAATTTAATTAATGTGACGACTTAATCCAAACACATTTCAACTCTGAAGAGGGACGATTTAACGCTTTCCACGCGGTATACGCAAAGCAGATTTTTCAAAAACATTTCAACTTTCAAAGTCTATCTCAAGGATTACTGGACCAATACTAGGCACGTTTGTACTTATTTCAATGCATTTCAGTAAAGTAGGGCATGATCTAACTAATAAAGGTCAAGAACATTGTTCATGTCAAGTGCTAACTATAACAAATTGATGGATTTCTAAACATTCAATTGATGTTTTACTATAATTATTATATGGTTTTATCATGAGTTAGGCCTAATCGAACTTGTATTAATATGCGTAATAATTGAGCGTGTCACTACATCTTTTCTGCAATACTATTTTTCCGACAACAAATTATGGTCAGTAATCATCTCTTACATTATTAAAATAATGTTCTCTCAGACTGATGACGCAAAACTATAGCCTACATTGATCAAACGGGTTCTATTGATGATTTTGGTAAATGGTCAACCGTTAACGTTTTACCATCATCATGCTCATAGACAAACACGCACTTTGAACGATTCACCAACAAGTAAAATTATATACTATAGTTTCTTTTTTTAAAAGACGGAGAATCGTTGTAGTGTGTGTTATGCCAATGAGAAATCGCCAACGTTTTACCTTTACCATCACCTTTCAGCTTCTCCGTGCATTGTATTTGTAGATATGTTGTTGCTCTCACTAAACTTTGTTCAGTCTTTTAAGACTCAAGGTGTTCCTATTGGATGTGTATCTGATAGGCTAATCCAAACAAGTCATTTATGTCATGTATCAATTCAATGGAATGTAGAAGAGGTGAGTGCCAATCATGTTACAAACACCATAGTAGTCCGTTCCGCTCTGTTTTACGGATACACTTCATATATTCCATCGAATGCAATAGTATCTTTTCTGAAAACCTTTCACTATCAACACCTCGTTTAGCTCAGTCGATAGATCGCTCGCTTGTTACCAAACCTATATGTAATGGTAGTGGGTTCGAATCTGTCATTGGCCTATCTTACTTTTATTACTTATTCTTTTCTTTTTTTAATTCTCTTCTAAATCTTATTTTCATTCATGTATTTTTATTTATTCTTTTTATTCATTTCTTTTTCTTTTTTCTTTTTATGCTATGACGTGATGCTAATTAATGTTCATAACAATATATTCTATCATTGTGGCGTGGGCATTTGGTGCTATAGTGGTTATTGCTATCTACCGTAGATAGCAGTTAGGGCCTATATGCTATATATATAGTATGTACATGACTTAAATATTACCCATGAACTCGCATTCGAGTTTGTATCAACGTTTAGATGAAATTGGTTGTCATTAATACCAAAATATTACATGTGTGTTCCATTTATTTAACCGTCAGGAAATATTGGTTGAAAATCATCACTTTGTAAAAAGTACTTAATATTTATTAATAATATTAAGTGGTCTCATTGCGCATTGTATACGCTACAATGTGTGAAAATCACATTGATATCGATTGAGTGGTTCTCAAGTTATGATGTAAAACGTGAGGCATGACAGCGCGTGTTTTCAATAGCTCAGACAATGTTAGAAAAAAGTGTTCGAACACTTAGTAGGCCTAATGTAAAGTCATCCCCCTTTCCCCCCTGATCAATGTTGAGTCGCCCAACTTGCCAAACATCAGCCCGTGGCCTAGCAACATTGATTGGTGGGGGAGGGGTATATTGAAGGGGGGCTTTCAGGCTAGCAGATGCAAATTGGTATTTTCACATGACTCTCAAAATGCGTACTATAGGGTAATTAAACGGTGCAAACAATGGTCAGTGTTCGAACACCTTTTTTCTATGATTGTGTATAAAATCGCTTAAGGAAATCATCTAAATTTGGTTTTTGGCGTGTATCTCCAAAAGTATATAAGCTATTCTTCTGAGATTTGGCATGATTATCAGGATGGTTTAGGCTCGTCATCGTGTGTAATATGAATGGGAACGGTGAATGTTAAGGAATTGTTCGTACGATTGAATTGTTGAATATATCTAAATGTGTGTAAATGTAAAGGTCATTATGATTATGTATCTTGTCATATACTTGAAATGTATAGCATTACCGACACCAAATACATAGTGAATAAATTATTGTGACTGTTAAATTCTGAGGTGTTTGTATTTAATTTAATTAATGTGACGACTTAATCCAAACACATTTCAACTCTGAAGAGGGACGATTTAACGCTTTCCACGCGGTATACGCAAAGCAGATTTTTCAAAAACATTTCAACTTTCAAAGTCTATCTCAAGGATTACTGGACCAATACTAGGCACGTTTGTACTTATTTCAATGCATTTCAGTAAAGTAGGGCATGATCTAACTAATAAAGGTCAAGAACATTGTTCATGTCAAGTGCTAACTATAACAAATTGATGGATTTCTAAACATTCAATTGATGTTTTACTATAATTATTATATGGTTTTATCATGAGTTAGGCCTAATCGAACTTGTATTAATATGCGTAATAATTGAGCGTGTCACTACATCTTTTCTGCAATACTATTTTTCCGACAACAAATTATGGTCAGTAATCATCTCTTACATTATTAAAATAATGTTCTCTCAGACTGATGACGCAAAACTATAGCCTACATTGATCAAACGGGTTCTATTGATGATTTTGGTAAATGGTCAACCGTTAACGTTTTACCATCATCATGCTCATAGACAAACACGCACTTTGAACGATTCACCAACAAGTAAAATTATATACTATAGTTTCTTTTTTTAAAAGACGGAGAATCGTTGTAGTGTGTGTTATGCCAATGAGAAATCGCCAACGTTTTACCTTTACTATCACCTTTCAGCTTCTCCGTGCATTGTATTTGTAGATATGTTGTTGCTCTCACTAAACTTTGTTCAGTCTTTTAAGACTCAAGGTGTTCCTATTGGATGTGTATCTGATAGGCTAATCCAAACAAGTCATTTATGTCATGTATCAATTCAATGGAATGTAGAAGAGGTGAGTGCCAATCATGTTACAAACACCATAGTAGTCCGTTCCGCTCTGTTTTACGGATACACTTCATATATTCCATCGAATGCAATAGTATCTTTTCTGAAAACCTTTCACTATCAACACCTCGTTTAGCTCAGTCGATAGATCGCTCGCTTGTTACCAAACCTATATGTAATGGTAGTGGGTTCGAATCTGTCATTGGCCTATCTTACTTTTATTACTTATTCTTTTCTTTTTTTAATTCTCTTCTAAATCTTATTTTCATTCATGTATTTTTATTTATTCTTTTTATTCATTTCTTTTTCTTTTTTCTTTTTATGCTATGACGTGATGCTAATTAATGTTCATAACAATATATTCTATCATTGTGGCGTGGGCATTTGGTGCTATAGTGGTTATTGCTATCTACCGTAGATAGCAGTTAGGGCCTATATGCTATATATATAGTATGTACATGACTTAAATATTACCCATGAACTCGCATTCGAGTTTGTATCAACGTTTAGATGAAATTGGTTGTCATTAATACCAAAATATTACATGTGTGTTCCATTTATTTAACCGTTACCTGTACATATACGAATTGCGCCATTCTAAATATGTTGAAATTTGAAGGAAATATTGGTTGAAAATCATCACTTTGTAAAAAGTACTTAATATTTATTAATAATATTAAGTGGTCTCATTGCGCATTGTATACGCTACAATGTGTGAAAATCACATTGATATCGATTGAGTGGTTCTCAAGTTATGATGTAAAACGTGAGGCATGACAGCGCGTGTTTTCAATAGCTCAGACAATGTTAGAAAAAAGTGTTCGAACACTTAGTAGGCCTAATGTAAAGTCATCCCCCTTTCCCCCCTGATCAATGTTGAGTCGCCCAACTTGCCAAACATCAGCCCGTGGCCTAGCAACATTGATTGGTGGGGGAGGGGTATATTGAAGGGGGGCTTTCAGGCTAGCAGATGCAAATTGGTATTTTCACATGACTCTCAAAATGCGTACTATAGGGTAATTAAACGGTGCAAACAATGGTCAGTGTTCGAACACCTTTTTTCTATGATTGTGTATAAAATCGCTTAAGGAAATCATCTAAATTTGGTTTTTGGCGTGTATCTCCAAAAGTATATAAGCTATTCTTCTGAGATTTGGCATGATTATCAGGATGGTTTAGGCTCGTCATCGTGTGTAATATGAATGGGAACGGTGAATGTTAAGGAATTGTTCGTACGATTGAATTGTTGAATATATCTAAATGTGTGTAAATGTAAAGGTCATTATGATTATGTATCTTGTCATATACTTGAAATGTATATAGTGGAGCGGATATGTAACAAAAAATGGCCAAGATGTTCACTTTTGGCAGGAAGCATGAAAATTGGCATATAGGGGTGTTTTGATGCACTGATTTCAAAAAGCCAGGAACCCACATTTTTCGAGCAATGGTGCGGCGGCCATCTTGGATTTCAAAATGGCCGCCATTCAAATATAGGAGATTTAGTAAAATTGCTCTAAATAAAATATTTTTGAGATTCATACCATGAAATTTCACCAATATGTTCTCTATAACACGGTGCATAATTTTAGGTGAATAGGTTGTGCCAGTTGTACTTTGTTTATTACTTGTTACCATGGAAACCATCAAAAATGGACATTTTTGGGCAAAAATACCTCTAAAACCACTCTTATTTGGATGTTTTTGTCATCTATTCATCATGAAATTGCTTTTAGTATCATCTGCAATTATACATAATTTGGATGAGAAATTTGCATTTCAATTTTGAGTGGTATCCATGGAAACTTTTTTAATGGCGGTTTGACGAAATATATGTCAAAATCACTCATTTTTCAACCATTTTCACCAATCTGTTGCTGGTAAAACACTATTATAGTGAATCGGGTGTGAAAAAGATGTTCACTACTGACAGGCAGAATTAAAATTAGCTTAAAGGAGTGTTTTTAAGCGCTGATTTCAAAAATCAAGGAACCCACGTTTTTCGAGCAATGGTGCGGCGGCCATCTTGGATTTCAAAATGGCCGCCATTCAAACATAGTAGATTTAGTAAAATTGCTCTAAATCAACTATTTTTGAGATTTATACCCCGAGATTTCACCAATATGTTCTCTATCACATGCTGCCTAATTTTAGATGGATTGGTTGTACCATTTGTAATTTGGTTATTGCTTGTTACCATGGAAACCATCAAAAACAGACTTTTTCAAGGGAAAATACCTGTAAAATTGCTCTTAATCAACTATATTTGACATTTATACCCCGATATTTCACACGTATGTTCTCTATAACATGGTGGATAATATTAGATGGGTTGGTTGTGCCAGTTGTGCTTTGTTTATTACTTGTTACCATGGAAACTATCAAAAATAGACATTTATGGGCAGAAATACCTGTTTTATAATGTTATGATCTGTAATTATATATATGTTGATGATAATGTTTTGAGTGGTTTCCATGGACACCTTTTAAATGGCGGTTGAACTAAAAGGTCAAAATCACTCCTATTCAACAATTTTCACAAATGTTCACCAATCTACGGCTTGTAGTTTTTTGCCCTGTAGTCAATTGAGCTGGCCTTCCCGGTCAAAGCCGTTGGGGTGGCACATGACTACCCGGGAGGTACTCTAATGACAGGAACAAACTGGTATGGCAAGGGCCAGCCAAAATGTAATGATCCCATACAGTTGGGAAACGAGCAGGGGTCCATACAACGCCGGGATACAACGGTCACCCAAATCAGTGTAAAAATATGATATGTTAGTATGGACAGAGGTGTTTGTATTTGTGATTTAGTCATTTTTGACAACGAAAGAATATACATCGGACATTATTTGTAGTGCAAGTTTCAGAGCTTTGTCAATACATTTTCTGAGTGAAAACAAAAGTTCATACCTGAGGATTGAGAAGCGGTATATGCAAAAGCATCGATAGCCAGTACACAGTGAGGCAAGAGGGTGCCTAGACTGAAAGATAGTCATCTTTCATGTTTGGTGCCTAGACGGATAATCATTCAAATTATCCTTAAAAAGTAAAAAGCGGTGAGAGCTCTGTAGAAACAACGTTCAGCGAAATTAGACAGCTAATCGGAAATTGCTACGAGCATGAGACGCATCATTGATCATAGATTCCAATAAACTGTTGATGAATTAATGTGATGGGATCGATTATAGGATAGCGTTGAATTGAGTTGTTGTTCATTTTCATTAGTATTTAAATTTTAGCCTTTTGCTATATCATGGACGTAGCACGGATGCAATCTTCCTTTCTATTTTTATTCAATCCCTATTATTCCCACCATGTTTCTAACATGTGTGTTCCTTCTATGCACGTTCATCATGTTCATGCTTTGCGTGTACTATTATTTCTTAAGATGGTAGATTATTAAGGTGGTAGATAGTCTAAACGACTTCTTCACTCTGTGAACACCCATATGCTGATCTACTTTGGTCACATCTCACGACGAGACGCAAGGGTAACAACTTAGAGAAGGTTATTATGCAAGGCATGATTGAAGGGAAGAGAAAGAAAGGCAGATCTTGGTCCTGATGGATTGACCAAATAATATCTATTACTGGACTCCCTCTCTGTGATTGTTACTCCTTTGCTGAAAATCATCATCTGCGGCGCAGTATCTGCGAGGTCACGAGCTGTCAGTCATGACAGGAACCAACCAACCATCCATTTCATCACCCTTATAGTCTACTGCAATAGTTCCCCAGGAGTAGCTCTCTACTGATCATTGTCATTATGGGTAAATTAGGTCGGGAATTTGCGTTTTTTAAAGAGGACTAATTGTGCTGCCTAGTTTTGTAAAAAAGTGCATATGTTTTGCAACAAAAAAAGCACACATGCCTGAAAAACACACAAGATGGACGCAAACAAATGTGCTGTTGGATGTTTTTATCGCATTTTACCGATTGATAGGGTAAATAGTCCTAACTACGGGCTAAATAAGTTTCCCCGGAGCAGAGCTAATCAGCGCTGATCACTCGTATAGCTTGCCCGACCGGGCCAAAATAACCGGGCATGTGTTTGATTACGAGGGCGGATCAGTGCTCCAGCTACACAAGAAAATACTTTCTTTATTGTGTTATGCCATACTTTTTACCACATTCTTAGCTTCCTCTGCCGTAAATTTCTTGCAGGCTTTTAAGATATTAGCCGTCTTTTGCATGTCTGTAGAAACAGTACAGCTAAAGTTTATCCTCTAGCCGCTGATAAAGTGTATGGCAAACTGAAATCGCATGGCATGCTGACTAAGCTATCCAGTGGTAGTAGTCTCCGCTGTCTCCACTGGAGTGCAACAGGGTATATTACATGCTGGCTTCATTCCTTGTTGCAATATTTGAAGACTACAATTATTGAAGAAGGCTGCATGTGATCTTGACTGAGGAGTTGTGACACAACTACTTTCCTTGAGACGGCATCCTGCCCTTGTTCTAAAACGACCTACATTTTGCAGATGACTTCGCCTTACTTGAGACCACAATTATGTGAGCTCAGCTGACAAATACTGCTACAGCAGCAAAAGACCTTGGCCTCATCATTAATTAACGTATCCAAAACAGTATAGATGACTGCCAACTGATGCAGTCCTCACCTAACACTCCAGGTATATTGGTATGCTATCAGCCATGTGGCGGATTTCAGGTATCTTGGGTCTATTATGGCACATATTTCAGGTATCTGTGGGTCTATTATAGCATCGGGCGCAAGTGACCTTAAAATATGCAGGACTTAGCATGGTGTGCATTCGGGAAGTTAGAATGTCAGTAGAGGAGCCCTAGCTATCACAACAAAAATGAAACTATTCAACACGTGTGACACGTTTGCTGCATGGCTGTGAATCTCAAGATATGGAATGCAATATTAATGCCTCTGCTATCTCTTGCTACAGGATAATCCTTAACACTTTCCACGCGGCTATTAGTTTTGCCATATATACAAAGCAGATTTTTCAGTAACCTCTCCCAATTTTCAAAGTTTACCTCAAGGATAACCAAGACTAGGCTTGTTTGTATTTCTTTCAATGCTTTTCTCATGGTGATTCCAAAGAGGGTATTGAAATTCAATGCAATATGTCATTTTTAACATTTTGTGAAATTTTGGAATGTCGTCTGCAGACGCCTGCCGCGTGGAAAGTGTTAAATAACGCACGGATCATGCTCCAAACCACAATTTATGACATGGCCAACTTACAGAGCCTTTTATCCACCGTGTAAAGTGCCGACAGCTGAGAATCCTTGATGAAGAGCAATGTATGCCACCTACATATACTAATTGCCGAAGGTTAGGCTTGCACGACCTGGTCACCCAAAGACCTACATGTATATATACAACACGTACGTAATAGTGGACAATGAAAGCTTGATTCAAGAACGACTGTGACAGATAATCACTCTTGCTGAAGACCTACGTACATAGAGAAAACGTCTAGTCGCCTGCTCTTCAGATGAAGGATGATGATATATTATCACGAAAGCGCTTTTGCCCCTTAACATTATCACAGGCATTACGGAATATTTAAGGCTACAATGGGACAGAAGAAATTTTGCAACGCGATCCGAGCACACAATATTTTTTGTGTGAATTAAATTAAAACATTTTTAATATTAATTTTGAAAATATTAAGTTGTCTTGACCATCACAGAATCTCGATCAGTTGCACACTATTTCGACTCTAAAATGTGCACACAATGCACTGCAATCGTAACCCTTGACCTTCTCTTGCAGGTTTTAAAGATATTAGCCATCTTTTGCGAAAAACTAGAAACAGTACAGCTCAAATGCATCTGCTTCTCTAGCCGGTTATCTTGTCGCTGTTAAATAGCAGGGACTATGTAGAAAACGGTCTAAAGTCTGCATTAAAGAAAATGCCACCTAAAATGGTTGTCACCTCCATGATGCAAGAGGGTGCCTATACTGAATTTAAAAATGGTGCCTAAACTTGATTTGAGGGTCGTCGTGTTTATCATGATGTCAGAGACATTATGCAAATGATGGTAATGTTTTTATTTGTCACATTCAGAAGGCAGACAAATTTAGCTTTTTCAGCACCTGTGTTTCAAAACCTCGTATGTATACGAGGTTTTGAAACACAAGTGCTGACCATGTGCTGAGGGGAAACTTCCAACTTTCTTGATATTTCGCAGCAAATGTGTGAACTAGAGGTGAGATTTTATTGCAAATGGCTTGAATTGATATACGGACTGGTTTATGGCAGTTTTTTCGTTTCTATTCTTTCAAAACCTTGTATCTCCAACTTTCTTTTTTTTCATCCACACTGAAATATACACCTAGCACATAAAGTCCCTGACCAGGTGCTTTGAGGTTGGCTAATTCAAAATATATGATCGGTACCAAAAATCTGAGATATACTCTAAATGAGCAAATTTCTTCTCCGCAGTTTGATACCTCATTCAACAAAATCGAATGGATACTTTTAAAGTTATGTCGATTTCAATGACCGCGCATGCAACAGAAATGTTGCACTAG
The DNA here is from genome assembly GCA_035610835.1 of Ophiura sarsii. Taxonomy (NCBI): domain Eukaryota; kingdom Metazoa; phylum Echinodermata; class Ophiuroidea; order Amphilepidida; family Ophiuridae; genus Ophiura; species Ophiura sarsii. Next base: position 11,404,741 of record CM069452.1, on the reverse strand, counting down.
GTATAGGAAATCATTGATTTGTGTGTGATTTACCATAGACGGTAAAAATCAATGTTTTACCCGTCTATGGATTTACGCACTGAAAAACTCACAGCTTATCAGCTAAGACTTGTATTCCTCACAGCCAAATACACCCTTTGTCCCGCACATTGCGGTTATCACTAAAGACCCATTCATCTGTCTCGTTCAGATAGCACACAGTTATGACAGTAATCACACACAAATCAATGATTCCTATACCTAGTGCAACATTTCTGTTGCATGCGCGGTCATTGAAATCGCCATAACTTTAAAAGTATTCATTCCATTTTGTTGAATGAGGTATCAAACTGCGGAGAAGAAATTTGCTCATTTAATGTTTATCTCAGATTTTTGGTACCGATTATATATTTTGAATTAGTCAACCTCAAAGCACCTGGTCAGGGACTTTATGTGCTAGGTGTATATTGAACTGTTGTGTTTAGAAACTAATAGAGTGGTGAACATTTTGAAATTGTTGAAAAAGGAGTGATTTCGACCTTTTTGTTCACCAAACTGCCATTTAAAAGGTTTCCATGGAGACCACTCAATTAAAATGCCAGTTTATAACCTAAATTATGTACATTTGTACGTGTAGGCCTATACATGTGTAAGTTATGTACATTGCAGATGATACTAAAACAATATCACAGTGAATAGTGGACAAATAAGAGTAATTTTACAAGTATTTCTGCCCATAAATGTCTATTTTTGATGGTTTCCATGGTAACAAGTAATAAACAAAGCACAACTGGCACAACCAACCCATCTTAAATTATGCACCATGTTATAGAGAACATACTTGTGAAATATTGGGGTATAAATGTCAAATATAGTTGATTAAGAGCAATTTTACAGGTATATTCCCTTGAAAATGCCTGTTTTTGATGGTTTCCATGGTAACAAGCAATAACCAAATTACAAATGGTACAACCAATCCATCTAAAATTAGGCAGCATGTGATAGAGAACATATTGGTGAAATCTCGGGGTATAAATCTCAAAAATAGTTGATTTAGAGCAATTTTACTAAATCTACTATGTTTGAATGGCGGCCATTTTGAAATCCAAGATGGCCGCCGCACCATTGCTCGGAAAATGTGGGTTCCTTGATTTTTGAAATCAGCGCTTCAAAACACTCCTTTAAGCCAATTTTAATTCTTCCTGCCAGTAGTGAACATCTTTTTCACACCCGATTCACTATAATAGTGTTTTACCAGCAATAGATTGGTGAAAATGAGTGAAAATGAGTGATTTTGACATATATTTCGTCAAACCGCCATTGAAAAAGTTTCCATGGATACCACTCAAAATTGAAATGCAAATTTCTCATCCAAATTATGTATAATTACAGATGATACTAAAAGCAATTTCATGATGAATAGATGACAAAAACCTCAAAATAAGAGTGATTTTAGAGGTATTTTTGCCCAAAAATGTCTATTTTTGATGGTTTCCATGGTAACAAGTAATAAACAAAGTACAACTGGCACAACCTATCCACTTAAAATTATGCACCGTGTTATAGAGAACATATTGGTGAAATCTCATGGTATAAATGTCAACAATATTTTATTTAGAGCAATTTTACTAAATCTCCTATATTTGAATGGCGGCCATTTTGAAATCCAAGATGGCCGCCACACCATTGCTAGAAAAATGTGGGTTCCTGGCTTTTTGAAATCAGTGCATCAAAACACCCCTATATGCCAATTTTCATGCTTCCTGCCAAAAGTGAACATCTTTTTCACATATCCGCTCCACTAATAGCATTACCGACACCAAATACATAGTGAATAAATTATTGTGACTGTTAAATTCTGAGGTGTTTGTATTTAATTTAATTAATGTGACGACTTAATCCAAACACATTTCAACTCTGAAGAGGGACGATTTAACGCTTTCCACGCGGTATACGCAAAGCAGATTTTTCAAAAACATTTCAACTTTCAAAGTCTATCTCAAGGATTACTGGACCAATACTAGGCACGTTTGTACTTATTTCAATGCATTTCAGTAAAGTAGGGCATGATCTAACTAATAAAGGTCAAGAACATTGTTCATGTCAAGTGCTAACTATAACAAATTGATGGATTTCTAAACATTCAATTGATGTTTTACTATAATTATTATATGGTTTTATCATGAGTTAGGCCTAATCGAACTTGTATTAATATGCGTAATAATTGAGCGTGTCACTACATCTTTTCTGCAATACTATTTTTCCGACAACAAATTATGGTCAGTAATCATCTCTTACATTATTAAAATAATGTTCTCTCAGACTGATGACGCAAAACTATAGCCTACATTGATCAAACGGGTTCTATTGATGATTTTGGTAAATGGTCAACCGTTAACGTTTTACCATCATCATGCTCATAGACAAACACGCACTTTGAACGATTCACCAACAAGTAAAATTATATACTATAGTTTCTTTTTTTAAAAGACGGAGAATCGTTGTAGTGTGTGTTATGCCAATGAGAAATCGCCAACGTTTTACCTTTACCATCACCTTTCAGCTTCTCCGTGCATTGTATTTGTAGATATGTTGTTGCTCTCACTAAACTTTGTTCAGTCTTTTAAGACTCAAGGTGTTCCTATTGGATGTGTATCTGATAGGCTAATCCAAACAAGTCATTTATGTCATGTATCAATTCAATGGAATGTAGAAGAGGTGAGTGCCAATCATGTTACAAACACCATAGTAGTCCGTTCCGCTCTGTTTTACGGATACACTTCATATATTCCATCGAATGCAATAGTATCTTTTCTGAAAACCTTTCACTATCAACACCTCGTTTAGCTCAGTCGATAGATCGCTCGCTTGTTACCAAACCTATATGTAATGGTAGTGGGTTCGAATCTGTCATTGGCCTATCTTACTTTTATTACTTATTCTTTTCTTTTTTTAATTCTCTTCTAAATCTTATTTTCATTCATGTATTTTTATTTATTCTTTTTATTCATTTCTTTTTCTTTTTTCTTTTTATGCTATGACGTGATGCTAATTAATGTTCATAACAATATATTCTATCATTGTGGCGTGGGCATTTGGTGCTATAGTGGTTATTGCTATCTACCGTAGATAGCAGTTAGGGCCTATATGCTATATATATAGTATGTACATGACTTAAATATTACCCATGAACTCGCATTCGAGTTTGTATCAACGTTTAGATGAAATTGGTTGTCATTAATACCAAAATATTACATGTGTGTTCCATTTATTTAACCGTCAGGAAATATTGGTTGAAAATCATCACTTTGTAAAAAGTACTTAATATTTATTAATAATATTAAGTGGTCTCATTGCGCATTGTATACGCTACAATGTGTGAAAATCACATTGATATCGATTGAGTGGTTCTCAAGTTATGATGTAAAACGTGAGGCATGACAGCGCGTGTTTTCAATAGCTCAGACAATGTTAGAAAAAAGTGTTCGAACACTTAGTAGGCCTAATGTAAAGTCATCCCCCTTTCCCCCCTGATCAATGTTGAGTCGCCCAACTTGCCAAACATCAGCCCGTGGCCTAGCAACATTGATTGGTGGGGGGGAGGGGTATATTGAAGGGGGGCTTTCAGGCTAGCAGATGCAAATTGGTATTTTCACATGACTCTCAAAATGCGTACTATAGGGTAATTAAACGGTGCAAACAATGGTCAGTGTTCGAACACCTTTTTTCTATGATTGTGTATAAAATCGCTTAAGGAAATCATCTAAATTTGGTTTTTGGCGTGTATCTCCAAAAGTATATAAGCTATTCTTCTGAGATTTGGCATGATTATCAGGATGGTTTAGGCTCGTCATCGTGTGTAATATGAATGGGAACGGTGAATGTTAAGGAATTGTTCGTACGATTGAATTGTTGAATATATCTAAATGTGTGTAAATGTAAAGGTCATTATGATTATGTATCTTGTCATATACTTGAAATGTATAGCATTACCGACACCAAATACATAGTGAATAAATTATTGTGACTGTTAAATTCTGAGGTGTTTGTATTTAATTTAATTAATGTGACGACTTAATCCAAACACATTTCAACTCTGAAGAGGGACGATTTAACGCTTTCCACGCGGTATACGCAAAGCAGATTTTTCAAAAACATTTCAACTTTCAAAGTCTATCTCAAGGATTACTGGACCAATACTAGGCACGTTTGTACTTATTTCAATGCATTTCAGTAAAGTAGGGCATGATCTAACTAATAAAGGTCAAGAACATTGTTCATGTCAAGTGCTAACTATAACAAATTGATGGATTTCTAAACATTCAATTGATGTTTTACTATAATTATTATATGGTTTTATCATGAGTTAGGCCTAATCGAACTTGTATTAATATGCGTAATAATTGAGCGTGTCACTACATCTTTTCTGCAATACTATTTTTCCGACAACAAATTATGGTCAGTAATCATCTCTTACATTATTAAAATAATGTTCTCTCAGACTGATGACGCAAAACTATAGCCTACATTGATCAAACGGGTTCTATTGATGATTTTGGTAAATGGTCAACCGTTAACGTTTTACCATCATCATGCTCATAGACAAACACGCACTTTGAACGATTCACCAACAAGTAAAATTATATACTATAGTTTCTTTTTTTAAAAGACGGAGAATCGTTGTAGTGTGTGTTATGCCAATGAGAAATCGCCAACGTTTTACCTTTACCATCACCTTTCAGCTTCTCCGTGCATTGTATTTGTAGATATGTTGTTGCTCTCACTAAACTTTGTTCAGTCTTTTAAGACTCAAGGTGTTCCTATTGGATGTGTATCTGATAGGCTAATCCAAACAAGTCATTTATGTCATGTATCAATTCAATGGAATGTAGAAGAGGTGAGTGCCAATCATGTTACAAACACCATAGTAGTCCGTTCCGCTCTGTTTTACGGATACATTTCATATATTCCATCGAATGCAATAGTATCTTTTCTGAAAACCTTTCACTATCAACACCTCGTTTAGCTCAGTCGATAGATCGCTCGCTTGTTACCAAACCTATATGTAATGGTAGTGGGTTCGAATCTGTCATTGGCCTATCTTACTTTTATTACTTATTCTTTTCTTTTTTTAATTCTCTTCTAAATCTTATTTTCATTCATGTATTTTTATTTATTCTTTTTATTCATTTCTTTTTCTTTTTTCTTTTTATGCTATGACGTGATGCTAATTAATGTTCATAACAATATATTCTATCATTGTGGCGTGGGCATTTGGTGCTATAGTGGTTATTGCTATCTACCGTAGATAGCAGTTAGGGCCTATATGCTATATATATAGTATGTACATGACTTAAATATTACCCATGAACTCGCATTCGAGTTTGTATCAACGTTTAGATGAAATTGGTTGTCATTAATACCAAAATATTACATGTGTGTTCCATTTATTTAACCGTCAGGAAATATTGGTTGAAAATCATCACTTTGTAAAAAGTACTTAATATTTATTAATAATATTAAGTGGTCTCATTGCGCATTGTATACGCTACAATGTGTGAAAATCACATTGATATCGATTGAGTGGTTCTCAAGTTATGATGTAAAACGTGAGGCATGACAGCGCGTGTTTTCAATAGCTCAGACAATGTTAGAAAAAAGTGTTCGAACACTTAGTAGGCCTAATGTAAAGTCATCCCCCTTTCCCCCCTGATCAATGTTGAGTCGCCCAACTTGCCAAACATCAGCCCGTGGCCTAGCAACATTGATTGGTGGGGGGGAGGGGTATATTGAAGGGGGGCTTTCAGGCTAGCAGATGCAAATTGGTATTTTCACATGACTCTCAAAATGCGTACTATAGGGTAATTAAACGGTGCAAACAATGGTCAGTGTTCGAACACCTTTTTTCTATGATTGTGTATAAAATCGCTTAAGGAAATCATCTAAATTTGGTTTTTGGCGTGTATCTCCAAAAGTATATAAGCTATTCTTCTGAGATTTGGCATGATTATCAGGATGGTTTAGGCTCGTCATCGTGTGTAATATGAATGGGAACGGTGAATGTTAAGGAATTGTTCGTACGATTGAATTGTTGAATATATCTAAATGTGTGTAAATGTAAAGGTCATTATGATTATGTATCTTGTCATATACTTGAAATGTATAGCATTACCGACACCAAATACATAGTGAATAAATTATTGTGACTGTTAAATTCTGAGGTGTTTGTATTTAATTTAATTAATGTGACGACTTAATCCAAACACATTTCAACTCTGAAGAGGGACGATTTAACGCTTTCCACGCGGTATACGCAAAGCAGATTTTTCAAAAACATTTCAACTTTCAAAGTCTATCTCAAGGATTACTGGACCAATACTAGGCACGTTTGTACTTATTTCAATGCATTTCAGTAAAGTAGGGCATGATCTAACTAATAAAGGTCAAGAACATTGTTCATGTCAAGTGCTAACTATAACAAATTGATGGATTTCTAAACATTCAATTGATGTTTTACTATAATTATTATATGGTTTTATCATGAGTTAGGCCTAATCGAACTTGTATTAATATGCGTAATAATTGAGCGTGTCACTACATCTTTTCTGCAATACTATTTTTCCGACAACAAATTATGGTCAGTAATCATCTCTTACATTATTAAAATAATGTTCTCTCAGACTGATGACGCAAAACTATAGCCTACATTGATCAAACGGGTTCTATTGATGATTTTGGTAAATGGTCAACCGTTAACGTTTTACCATCATCATGCTCATAGACAAACACGCACTTTGAACGATTCACCAACAAGTAAAATTATATACTATAGTTTCTTTTTTTAAAAGACGGAGAATCGTTGTAGTGTGTGTTATGCCAATGAGAAATCGCCAACGTTTTACCTTTACCATCACCTTTCAGCTTCTCCGTGCATTGTATTTGTAGATATGTTGTTGCTCTCACTAAACTTTGTTCAGTCTTTTAAGACTCAAGGTGTTCCTATTGGATGTGTATCTGATAGGCTAATCCAAACAAGTCATTTATGTCATGTATCAATTCAATGGAATGTAGAAGAGGTGAGTGCCAATCATGTTACAAACACCATAGTAGTCCGTTCCGCTCTGTTTTACGGATACATTTCATATATTCCATCGAATGCAATAGTATCTTTTCTGAAAACCTTTCACTATCAACACCTCGTTTAGCTCAGTCGATAGATCGCTCGCTTGTTACCAAACCTATATGTAATGGTAGTGGGTTCGAATCTGTCATTGGCCTATCTTACTTTTATTACTTATTCTTTTCTTTTTTTAATTCTCTTCTAAATCTTATTTTCATTCATGTATTTTTATTTATTCTTTTTATTCATTTCTTTTTCTTTTTTCTTTTTATGCTATGACGTGATGCTAATTAATGTTCATAACAATATATTCTATCATTGTGGCGTGGGCATTTGGTGCTATAGTGGTTATTGCTATCTACCGTAGATAGCAGTTAGGGCCTATATGCTATATATATAGTATGTACATGACTTAAATATTACCCATGAACTCGCATTCGAGTTTGTATCAACGTTTAGATGAAATTGGTTGTCATTAATACCAAAATATTACATGTGTGTTCCATTTATTTAACCGTCAGGAAATATTGGTTGAAAATCATCACTTTGTAAAAAGTACTTAATATTTATTAATAATATTAAGTGGTCTCATTGCGCATTGTATACGCTACAATGTGTGAAAATCACATTGATATCGATTGAGTGGTTCTCAAGTTATGATGTAAAACGTGAGGCATGACAGCGCGTGTTTTCAATAGCTCAGACAATGTTAGAAAAAAGTGTTCGAACACTTAGTAGGCCTAATGTAAAGTCATCCCCCTTTCCCCCCTGATCAATGTTGAGTCGCCCAACTTGCCAAACATCAGCCCGTGGCCTAGCAACATTGATTGGTGGGGGGGAGGGGTATATTGAAGGGGGGCTTTCAGGCTAGCAGATGCAAATTGGTATTTTCACATGACTCTCAAAATGCGTACTATAGGGTAATTAAACGGTGCAAACAATGGTCAGTGTTCGAACACCTTTTTTCTATGATTGTGTATAAAATCGCTTAAGGAAATCATCTAAATTTGGTTTTTGGCGTGTATCTCCAAAAGTATATAAGCTATTCTTCTGAGATTTGGCATGATTATCAGGATGGTTTAGGCTCGTCATCGTGTGTAATATGAATGGGAACGGTGAATGTTAAGGAATTGTTCGTACGATTGAATTGTTGAATATATCTAAATGTGTGTAAATGTAAAGGTCATTATGATTATGTATCTTGTCATATACTTGAAATGTATAGCATTACCGACACCAAATACATAGTGAATAAATTATTGTGACTGTTAAATTCTGAGGTGTTTGTATTTAATTTAATTAATGTGACGACTTAATCCAAACACATTTCAACTCTGAAGAGGGACGATTTAACGCTTTCCACGCGGTATACGCAAAGCAGATTTTTCAAAAACATTTCAACTTTCAAAGTCTATCTCAAGGATTACTGGACCAATACTAGGCACGTTTGTACTTATTTCAATGCATTTCAGTAAAGTAGGGCATGATCTAACTAATAAAGGTCAAGAACATTGTTCATGTCAAGTGCTAACTATAACAAATTGATGGATTTCTAAACATTCAATTGATGTTTTACTATAATTATTATATGGTTTTATCATGAGTTAGGCCTAATCGAACTTGTATTAATATGCGTAATAATTGAGCGTGTCACTACATCTTTTCTGCAATACTATTTTTCCGACAACAAATTATGGTCAGTAATCATCTCTTACATTATTAAAATAATGTTCTCTCAGACTGATGACGCAAAACTATAGCCTACATTGATCAAACGGGTTCTATTGATGATTTTGGTAAATGGTCAACCGTTAACGTTTTACCATCATCATGCTCATAGACAAACACGCACTTTGAACGATTCACCAACAAGTAAAATTATATACTATAGTTTCTTTTTTTAAAAGACGGAGAATCGTTGTAGTGTGTGTTATGCCAATGAGAAATCGCCAACGTTTTACCTTTACCATCACCTTTCAGCTTCTCCGTGCATTGTATTTGTAGATATGTTGTTGCTCTCACTAAACTTTGTTCAGTCTTTTAAGACTCAATGTGTTCCTATTGGATGTGTATCTGATAGGCTAATCCAAACAAGTCATTTATGTCATGTATCAATTCAATGGAATGTAGAAGAGGTGAGTGCCAATCATGTTACAAACACCATAGTAGTCCGTTCCGCTCTGTTTTACGGATACACTTCATATATTCCATCGAATGCAATAGTATCTTTTCTGAAAACCTTTCACTATCAACACCTCGTTTAGCTCAGTCGATAGATCGCTCGCTTGTTACCAAACCTATATGTAATGGTAGTGGGTTCGAATCTGTCATTGGCCTATCTTACTTTTATTACTTATTCTTTTCTTTTTTTAATTCTCTTCTAAATCTTATTTTCATTCATGTATTTTTATTTATTCTTTTTATTCATTTCTTTTTCTTTTTTCTTTTTATGCTATGACGTGATGCTAATTAATGTTCATAACAATATATTCTATCATTGTGGCGTGGGCATTTGGTGCTATAGTGGTTATTGCTATCTACCGTAGATAGCAGTTAGGGCCTATATGCTATATATATAGTATGTACATGACTTAAATATTACCCATGAACTCGCATTCGAGTTTGTATCAACGTTTAGATGAAATTGGTTGTCATTAATACCAAAATATTACATGTGTGTTCCATTTATTTAACCGTCAGGAAATATTGGTTGAAAATCATCACTTTGTAAAAAGTACTTAATATTTATTAATAATATTAAGTGGTCTCATTGCGCATTGTATACGCTACAATGTGTGAAAATCACATTGATATCGATTGAGTGGTTCTCAAGTTATGATGTAAAACGTGAGGCATGACAGCGCGTGTTTTCAATAGCTCAGACAATGTTAGAAAAAAGTGTTCGAACACTTAGTAGGCCTAATGTAAAGTCATCCCCCTTTCCCCCCTGATCAATGTTGAGTCGCCCAACTTGCCAAACATCAGCCCGTGGCCTAGCAACATTGATTGGTGGGGGGGAGGGGTATATTGAAGGGGGGCTTTCAGGCTAGCAGATGCAAATTGGTATTTTCACATGACTCTCAAAATGCGTACTATAGGGTAATTAAACGGTGCAAACAATGGTCAGTGTTCGAACACCTTTTTTTCTATGATTGTGTATAAAATCGCTTAAGGAAATCATCTAAATTTGGTTTTTGGCGTGTATCTCCAAAAGTATATAAGCTATTCTTCTGAGATTTGGCATGATTATCAGGATGGTTTAGGCTCGTCATCGTGTGTAATATGAATGGGAACGGTGAATGTTAAGGAATTGTTCGTACGATTGAATTGTTGAATATATCTAAATGTGTGTAAATGTAAAGGTCATTATGATTATGTATCTTGTCATATACTTGAAATGTATAGCATTACCGACACCAAATACATAGTGAATAAATTATTGTGACTGTTAAATTCTGAGGTGTTTGTATTTAATTTAATTAATGTGACGACTTAATCCAAACACATTTCAACTCTGAAGAGGGACGATTTAACGCTTTCCACGCGGTATACGCAAAGCAGATTTTTCAAAAACATTTCAACTTTCAAAGTCTATCTCAAGGATTACTGGACCAATACTAGGCACGTTTGTACTTATTTCAATGCATTTCAGTAAAGTAGGGCATGATCTAACTAATAAAGGTCAAGAACATTGTTCATGTCAAGTGCTAACTATAACAAATTGATGGATTTCTAAACATTCAATTGATGTTTTACTATAATTATTATATGGTTTTATCATGAGTTAGGCCTAATCGAACTTGTATTAATATGCGTAATAATTGAGCGTGTCACTACATCTTTTCTGCAATACTATTTTTCCGACAACAAATTATGGTCAGTAATCATCTCTTACATTATTAAAATAATGTTCTCTCAGACTGATGACGCAAAACTATAGCCTACATTGATCAAACGGGTTCTATTGATGATTTTGGTAAATGGTCAACCGTTAACGTTTTACCATCATCATGCTCATAGACAAACACGCACTTTGAACGATTCACCAACAAGTAAAATTATATACTATAGTTTCTTTTTTTAAAAGACGGAGAATCGTTGTAGTGTGTGTTATGCCAATGAGAAATCGCCAACGTTTTACCTTTACCATCACCTTTCAGCTTCTCCGTGCATTGTATTTGTAGATATGTTGTTGCTCTCACTAAACTTTGTTCAGTCTTTTAAGACTCAAGGTGTTCCTATTGGATGTGTATCTGATAGGCTAATCCAAACAAGTCATTTATGTCATGTATCAATTCAATGGAATGTAGAAGAGGTGAGTGCCAATCATGTTACAAACACCATAGTAGTCTGTTCCGCTCTGTTTTACGGATACACTTCATATATTCCATCGAATGCAATAGTATCTTTTCTGAAAACCTTTCACTATCAACACCTCGTTTAGCTCAGTCGATAGATCGCTCGCTTGTTACCAAACCTATATGTAATGGTAGTGGGTTCGAATCTGTCATTGGCCTATCTTACTTTTATTACTTATTCTTTTCTTTTTTTAATTCTCTTCTAAATCTTATTTTCATTCATGTATTTTTATTTATTCTTTTTATTCATTTCTTTTTCTTTTTTCTTTTTATGCTATGACGTGATGCTAATTAATGTTCATAACAATATATTCTATCATTGTGGCGTGGGCATTTGGTGCTATAGTGGTTATTGCTATCTACCGTAGATAGCAGTTAGGGCCTATATGCTATATATATAGTATGTACATGACTTAAATATTACCCATGAACTCGCATTCGAGTTTGTATCAACGTTTAGATGAAATTGGTTGTCATTAATACCAAAATATTACATGTGTGTTCCATTTATTTAACCGTCAGGAAATATTGGTTGAAAATCATCACTTTGTAAAAAGTACTTAATATTTATTAATAATATTAAGTGGTCTCATTGCGCATTGTATACGCTACAATGTGTGAAAATCACATTGATATCGATTGAGTGGTTCTCAAGTTATGATGTAAAACGTGAGGCATGACAGCGCGTGTTTTCAATAGCTCAGACAATGTTAGAAAAAAGTGTTCGAACACTTAGTAGGCCTAATGTAAAGTCATCCCCCTTTCCCCCTGATCAATGTTGAGTCGCCCAACTTGCCAAACATCAGCCCGTGGCCTAGCAACATTGATTGGTGGGGGGGGGGAGGGGTATATTGAAGGGGGGCTTTCAGGCTAGCAGATGCAAATTGGTATTTTCACATGACTCTCAAAATGCGTACTATAGGGTAATTAAACGGTGCAAACAATGGTCAGTGTTCGAACACCTTTTTTCTATGATTGTGTATAAAATCGCTTAAGGAAATCATCTAAATTTGGTTTTTGGCGTGTATCTCCAAAAGTATATAAGCTATTCTTCTGAGATTTGGCATGATTATCAGGATGGTTTAGGCTCGTCATCGTGTGTAATATGAATGGGAACGGTGAATGTTAAGGAATTGTTCGTACGATTGAATTGTTGAATATATCTAAATGTGTGTAAATGTAAAGGTCATTATGATTATGTATCTTGTCATATACTTGAAATGTATAGCATTACCGACACCAAATACATAGTGAATAAATTATTGTGACTGTTAAATTCTGAGGTGTTTGTATTTAATTTAATTAATGTGACGACTTAATCCAAACACATTTCAACTCTGAAGAGGGACGATTTAACGCTTTCCACGCGGTATACGCAAAGCAGATTTTTCAAAAACATTTCAACTTTCAAAGTCTATCTCAAGGATTACTGGACCAATACTAGGCACGTTTGTACTTATTTCAATGCATTTCAGTAAAGTAGGGCATGATCTAACTAATAAAGGTCAAGAACATTGTTCATGTCAAGTGCTAACTATAACAAATTGATGGATTTCTAAACATTCAATTGATGTTTTACTATAATTATTATATGGTTTTATCATGAGTTAGGCCTAATCGAACTTGTATTAATATGCGTAATAATTGAGCGTGTCACTACATCTTTTCTGCAATACTATTTTTCCGACAACAAATTATGGTCAGTAATCATCTCTTACATTATTAAAATAATGTTCTCTCAGACTGATGACGCAAAACTATAGCCTACATTGATCAAACGGGTTCTATTGATGATTTTGGTAAATGGTCAACCGTTAACGTTTTACCATCATCATGCTCATAGACAAACACGCACTTTGAACGATTCACCAACAAGTAAAATTATATACTATAGTTTCTTTTTTTAAAAGACGGAGAATCGTTGTAGTGTGTGTTATGCCAATGAGAAATCGCCAACGTTTTACCTTTACCATCACCTTTCAGCTTCTCCGTGCATTGTATTTGTAGATATGTTGTTGCTCTCACTAAACTTTGTTCAGTCTTTTAAGACTCAATGTGTTCCTATTGGATGTGTATCTGATAGGCTAATCCAAACAAGTCATTTATGTCATGTATCAATTCAATGGAATGTAGAAGAGGTGAGTGCCAATCATGTTACAAACACCATAGTAGTCCGTTCCGCTCTGTTTTACGGATACACTTCATATATTCCATCGAATGCAATAGTATCTTTTCTGAAAACCTTTCACTATCAACACCTCGTTTAGCTCAGTCGATAGATCGCTCGCTTGTTACCAAACCTATATGTAATGGTAGTGGGTTCGAATCTGTCATTGGCCTATCTTACTTTTATTACTTATTCTTTTCTTTTTTTAATTCTCTTCTAAATCTTATTTTCATTCATGTATTTTTATTTATTCTTTTTATTCATTTCTTTTTCTTTTTTCTTTTTATGCTATGACGTGATGCTAATTAATGTTCATAACAATATATTCTATCATTGTGGCGTGGGCATTTGGTGCTATAGTGGTTATTGCTATCTACCGTAGATAGCAGTTAGGGCCTATATGCTATATATATAGTATGTACATGACTTAAATATTACCCATGAACTCGCATTCGAGTTTGTATCAACGTTTAGATGAAATTGGTTGTCATTAATACCAAAATATTACATGTGTGTTCCATTTATTTAACCGTCAGGAAATATTGGTTGAAAATCATCACTTTGTAAAAAGTACTTAATATTTATTAATAATATTAAGTGGTCTCATTGCGCATTGTATACGCTACAATGTGTGAAAATCACATTGATATCGATTGAGTGGTTCTCAAGTTATGATGTAAAACGTGAGGCATGACAGCGCGTGTTTTCAATAGCTCAGACAATGTTAGAAAAAAGTGTTCGAACACTTAGTAGGCCTAATGTAAAGTCATCCCCCTTTCCCCCCTGATCAATGTTGAGTCGCCCAACTTGCCAAACATCAGCCCGTGGCCTAGCAACATTGATTGGTGGGGGGGAGGGGTATATTGAAGGGGGGCTTTCAGGCTAGCAGATGCAAATTGGTATTTTCACATGACTCTCAAAATGCGTACTATAGGGTAATTAAACGGTGCAAACAATGGTCAGTGTTCGAACACCTTTTTTTCTATGATTGTGTATAAAATCGCTTAAGGAAATCATCTAAATTTGGTTTTTGGCGTGTATCTCCAAAAGTATATAAGCTATTCTTCTGAGATTTGGCATGATTATCAGGATGGTTTAGGCTCGTCATCGTGTGTAATATGAATGGGAACGGTGAATGTTAAGGAATTGTTCGTACGATTGAATTGTTGAATATATCTAAATGTGTGTAAATGTAAAGGTCATTATGATTATGTATCTTGTCATATACTTGAAATGTATAGCATTACCGACACCAAATACATAGTGAATAAATTATTGTGACTGTTAAATTCTGAGGTGTTTGTATTTAATTTAATTAATGTGACGACTTAATCCAAACACATTTCAACTCTGAAGAGGGACGATTTAACGCTTTCCACGCGGTATACGCAAAGCAGATTTTTCAAAAACATTTCAACTTTCAAAGTCTATCTCAAGGATTACTGGACCAATACTAGGCACGTTTGTACTTATTTCAATGCATTTCAGTAAAGTAGGGCATGATCTAACTAATAAAGGTCAAGAACATTGTTCATGTCAAGTGCTAACTATAACAAATTGATGGATTTCTAAACATTCAATTGATGTTTTACTATAATTATTATATGGTTTTATCATGAGTTAGGCCTAATCGAACTTGTATTAATATGCGTAATAATTGAGCGTGTCACTACATCTTTTCTGCAATACTATTTTTCCGACAACAAATTATGGTCAGTAATCATCTCTTACATTATTAAAATAATGTTCTCTCAGACTGATGACGCAAAACTATAGCCTACATTGATCAAACGGGTTCTATTGATGATTTTGGTAAATGGTCAACCGTTAACGTTTTACCATCATCATGCTCATAGACAAACACGCACTTTGAACGATTCACCAACAAGTAAAATTATATACTATAGTTTCTTTTTTTAAAAGACGGAGAATCGTTGTAGTGTGTGTTATGCCAATGAGAAATCGCCAACGTTTTACCTTTACCATCACCTTTCAGCTTCTCCGTGCATTGTATTTGTAGATATGTTGTTGCTCTCACTAAACTTTGTTCAGTCTTTTAAGACTCAAGGTGTTCCTATTGGATGTGTATCTGATAGGCTAATCCAAACAAGTCATTTATGTCATGTATCAATTCAATGGAATGTAGAAGAGGTGAGTGCCAATCATGTTACAAACACCATAGTAGTCCGTTCCGCTCTGTTTTACGGATACACTTCATATATTCCATCGAATGCAATAGTATCTTTTCTGAAAACCTTTCACTATCAACACCTCGTTTAGCTCAGTCGATAGATCGCTCGCTTGTTACCAAACCTATATGTAATGGTAGTGGGTTCGAATCTGTCATTGGCCTATCTTACTTTTATTACTTATTCTTTTCTTTTTTTAATTCTCTTCTAAATCTTATTTTCATTCATGTATTTTTATTTATTCTTTTTATTCATTTCTTTTTCTTTTTTCTTTTTATGCTATGACGTGATGCTAATTAATGTTCATAACAATATATTCTATCATTGTGGCGTGGGCATTTGGTGCTATAGTGGTTATTGCTATCTACCGTAGATAGCAGTTAGGGCCTATATGCTATATATATAGTATGTACATGACTTAAATATTACCCATGAACTCGCATTCGAGTTTGTATCAACGTTTAGATGAAATTGGTTGTCATTAATACCAAAATATTACATGTGTGTTCCATTTATTTAACCGTCAGGAAATATTGGTTGAAAATCATCACTTTGTAAAAAGTACTTAATATTTATTAATAATATTAAGTGGTCTCATTGCGCATTGTATACGCTACAATGTGTGAAAATCACATTGATATCGATTGAGTGGTTCTCAAGTTATGATGTAAAACGTGAGGCATGACAGCGCGTGTTTTCAATAGCTCAGACAATGTTAGAAAAAAGTGTTCGAACACTTAGTAGGCCTAATGTAAAGTCATCCCCCTTTCCCCCTGATCAATGTTGAGTCGCCCAACTTGCCAAACATCAGCCCGTGGCCTAGCAACATTGATTGGTGGGGGGGAGGGGTATATTGAAGGGGGGCTTTCAGGCTAGCAGATGCAAATTGGTATTTTCACATGACTCTCAAAATGCGTACTATAGGGTAATTAAACGGTGCAAACAATGGTCAGTGTTCGAACACCTTTTTTTCTATGATTGTGTATAAAATCGCTTAAGGAAATCATCTAAATTTGGTTTTTGGCGTGTATCTCCAAAAGTATATAAGCTATTCTTCTGAGATTTGGCATGATTATCAGGATGGTTTAGGCTCGTCATCGTGTGTAATATGAATGGGAACGGTGAATGTTAAGGAATTGTTCGTACGATTGAATTGTTGAATATATCTAAATGTGTGTAAATGTAAAGGTCATTATGATTATGTATCTTGTCATATACTTGAAATGTATAGCATTACCGACACCAAATACATAGTGAATAAATTATTGTGACTGTTAAATTCTGAGGTGTTTGTATTTAATTTAATTAATGTGACGACTTAATCCAAACACATTTCAACTCTGAAGAGGGACGATTTAACGCTTTCCACGCGGTATACGCAAAGCAGATTTTTCAAAAACATTTCAACTTTCAAAGTCTATCTCAAGGATTACTGGACCAATACTAGGCACGTTTGTACTTATTTCAATGCATTTCAGTAAAGTAGGGCATGATCTAACTAATAAAGGTCAAGAACATTGTTCATGTCAAGTGCTAACTATAACAAATTGATGGATTTCTAAACATTCAATTGATGTTTTACTATAATTATTATATGGTTTTATCATGAGTTAGGCCTAATCGAACTTGTATTAATATGCGTAATAATTGAGCGTGTCACTACATCTTTTCTGCAATACTATTTTTCCGACAACAAATTATGGTCAGTAATCATCTCTTACATTATTAAAATAATGTTCTCTCAGACTGATGACGCAAAACTATAGCCTACATTGATCAAACGGGTTCTATTGATGATTTTGGTAAATGGTCAACCGTTAACGTTTTACCATCATCATGCTCATAGACAAACACGCACTTTGAACGATTCACCAACAAGTAAAATTATATACTATAGTTTCTTTTTTTAAAAGACGGAGAATCGTTGTAGTGTGTGTTATGCCAATGAGAAATCGCCAACGTTTTACCTTTACCATCACCTTTCAGCTTCTCCGTGCATTGTATTTGTAGATATGTTGTTGCTCTCACTAAACTTTGTTCAGTCTTTTAAGACTCAAGGTGTTCCTATTGGATGTGTATCTGATAGGCTAATCCAAACAAGTCATTTATGTCATGTATCAATTCAATGGAATGTAGAAGAGGTGAGTGCCAATCATGTTACAAACACCATAGTAGTCCGTTCCGCTCTGTTTTACGGATACACTTCATATATTCCATCGAATGCAATAGTATCTTTTCTGAAAACCTTTCACTATCAACACCTCGTTTAGCTCAGTCGATAGATCGCTCGCTTGTTACCAAACCTATATGTAATGGTAGTGGGTTCGAATCTGTCATTGGCCTATCTTACTTTTATTACTTATTCTTTTCTTTTTTTAATTCTCTTCTAAATCTTATTTTCATTCATGTATTTTTATTTATTCTTTTTATTCATTTCTTTTTCTTTTTTCTTTTTATGCTATGACGTGATGCTAATTAATGTTCATAACAATATATTCTATCATTGTGGCGTGGGCATTTGGTGCTATAGTGGTTATTGCTATCTACCGTAGATAGCAGTTAGGGCCTATATGCTATATATATAGTATGTACATGACTTAAATATTACCCATGAACTCGCATTCGAGTTTGTATCAACGTTTAGATGAAATTGGTTGTCATTAATACCAAAATATTACATGTGTGTTCCATTTATTTAACCGTCAGGAAATATTGGTTGAAAATCATCACTTTGTAAAAAGTACTTAATATTTATTAATAATATTAAGTGGTCTCATTGCGCATTGTATACGCTACAATGTGTGAAAATCACATTGATATCGATTGAGTGGTTCTCAAGTTATGATGTAAAACGTGAGGCATGACAGCGCGTGTTTTCAATAGCTCAGACAATGTTAGAAAAAAGTGTTCGAACACTTAGTAGGCCTAATGTAAAGTCATCCCCCTTTCCCCCTGATCAATGTTGAGTCGCCCAACTTGCCAAACATCAGCCCGTGGCCTAGCAACATTGATTGGTGGGGGGGGGGAGGGGTATATTGAAGGGGGGCTTTCAGGCTAGCAGATGCAAATTGGTATTTTCACATGACTCTCAAAATGCGTACTATAGGGTAATTAAACGGTGCAAACAATGGTCAGTGTTCGAACACCTTTTTTCTATGATTGTGTATAAAATCGCTTAAGGAAATCATCTAAATTTGGTTTTTGGCGTGTATCTCCAAAAGTATATAAGCTATTCTTCTGAGATTTGGCATGATTATCAGGATGGTTTAGGCTCGTCATCGTGTGTAATATGAATGGGAACGGTGAATGTTAAGGAATTGTTCGTACGATTGAATTGTTGAATATATCTAAATGTGTGTAAATGTAAAGGTCATTATGATTATGTATCTTGTCATATACTTGAAATGTATAGCATTACCGACACCAAATACATAGTGAATAAATTATTGTGACTGTTAAATTCTGAGGTGTTTGTATTTAATTTAATTAATGTGACGACTTAATCCAAACACATTTCAACTCTGAAGAGGGACGATTTAACGCTTTCCACGCGGTATACGCAAAGCAGATTTTTCAAAAACATTTCAACTTTCAAAGTCTATCTCAAGGATTACTGGACCAATACTAGGCACGTTTGTACTTATTTCAATGCATTTCAGTAAAGTAGGGCATGATCTAACTAATAAAGGTCAAGAACATTGTTCATGTCAAGTGCTAACTATAACAAATTGATGGATTTCTAAACATTCAATTGATGTTTTACTATAATTATTATATGGTTTTATCATGAGTTAGGCCTAATCGAACTTGTATTAATATGCGTAATAATTGAGCGTGTCACTACATCTTTTCTGCAATACTATTTTTCCGACAACAAATTATGGTCAGTAATCATCTCTTACATTATTAAAATAATGTTCTCTCAGACTGATGACGCAAAACTATAGCCTACATTGATCAAACGGGTTCTATTGATGATTTTGGTAAATGGTCAACCGTTAACGTTTTACCATCATCATGCTCATAGACAAACACGCACTTTGAACGATTCACCAACAAGTAAAATTATATACTATAGTTTCTTTTTTTAAAAGACGGAGAATCGTTGTAGTGTGTGTTATGCCAATGAGAAATCGCCAACGTTTTACCTTTACCATCACCTTTCAGCT
The DNA here is from genome assembly GCA_035610835.1 of Ophiura sarsii. NCBI lineage: Eukaryota > Metazoa > Echinodermata > Ophiuroidea > Amphilepidida > Ophiuridae > Ophiura > Ophiura sarsii. The sequence continues at coordinate 11,384,759 of CM069452.1, read as the reverse complement.
TCTCCGTGCATTGTATTTGTAGATATGTTGTTGCTCTCACTAAACTTTGTTCAGTCTTTTAAGACTCAATGTGTTCCTATTGGATGTGTATCTGATAGGCTAATCCAAACAAGTCATTTATGTCATGTATCAATTCAATGGAATGTAGAAGAGGTGAGTGCCAATCATGTTACAAACACCATAGTAGTCCGTTCCGCTCTGTTTTACGGATACACTTCATATATTCCATCGAATGCAATAGTATCTTTTCTGAAAACCTTTCACTATCAACACCTCGTTTAGCTCAGTCGATAGATCGCTCGCTTGTTACCAAACCTATATGTAATGGTAGTGGGTTCGAATCTGTCATTGGCCTATCTTACTTTTATTACTTATTCTTTTCTTTTTTTAATTCTCTTCTAAATCTTATTTTCATTCATGTATTTTTATTTATTCTTTTTATTCATTTCTTTTTCTTTTTTCTTTTTATGCTATGACGTGATGCTAATTAATGTTCATAACAATATATTCTATCATTGTGGCGTGGGCATTTGGTGCTATAGTGGTTATTGCTATCTACCGTAGATAGCAGTTAGGGCCTATATGCTATATATATAGTATGTACATGACTTAAATATTACCCATGAACTCGCATTCGAGTTTGTATCAACGTTTAGATGAAATTGGTTGTCATTAATACCAAAATATTACATGTGTGTTCCATTTATTTAACCGTCAGGAAATATTGGTTGAAAATCATCACTTTGTAAAAAGTACTTAATATTTATTAATAATATTAAGTGGTCTCATTGCGCATTGTATACGCTACAATGTGTGAAAATCACATTGATATCGATTGAGTGGTTCTCAAGTTATGATGTAAAACGTGAGGCATGACAGCGCGTGTTTTCAATAGCTCAGACAATGTTAGAAAAAAGTGTTCGAACACTTAGTAGGCCTAATGTAAAGTCATCCCCCTTTCCCCCCTGATCAATGTTGAGTCGCCCAACTTGCCAAACATCAGCCCGTGGCCTAGCAACATTGATTGGTGGGGGGGAGGGGTATATTGAAGGGGGGCTTTCAGGCTAGCAGATGCAAATTGGTATTTTCACATGACTCTCAAAATGCGTACTATAGGGTAATTAAACGGTGCAAACAATGGTCAGTGTTCGAACACCTTTTTTCTATGATTGTGTATAAAATCGCTTAAGGAAATCATCTAAATTTGGTTTTTGGCGTGTATCTCCAAAAGTATATAAGCTATTCTTCTGAGATTTGGCATGATTATCAGGATGGTTTAGGCTCGTCATCGTGTGTAATATGAATGGGAACGGTGAATGTTAAGGAATTGTTCGTACGATTGAATTGTTGAATATATCTAAATGTGTGTAAATGTAAAGGTCATTATGATTATGTATCTTGTCATATACTTGAAATGTATAGCATTACCGACACCAAATACATAGTGAATAAATTATTGTGACTGTTAAATTCTGAGGTGTTTGTATTTAATTTAATTAATGTGACGACTTAATCCAAACACATTTCAACTCTGAAGAGGGACGATTTAACGCTTTCCACGCGGTATACGCAAAGCAGATTTTTCAAAAACATTTCAACTTTCAAAGTCTATCTCAAGGATTACTGGACCAATACTAGGCACGTTTGTACTTATTTCAATGCATTTCAGTAAAGTAGGGCATGATCTAACTAATAAAGGTCAAGAACATTGTTCATGTCAAGTGCTAACTATAACAAATTGATGGATTTCTAAACATTCAATTGATGTTTTACTATAATTATTATATGGTTTTATCATGAGTTAGGCCTAATCGAACTTGTATTAATATGCGTAATAATTGAGCGTGTCACTACATCTTTTCTGCAATACTATTTTTCCGACAACAAATTATGGTCAGTAATCATCTCTTACATTATTAAAATAATGTTCTCTCAGACTGATGACGCAAAACTATAGCCTACATTGATCAAACGGGTTCTATTGATGATTTTGGTAAATGGTCAACCGTTAACGTTTTACCATCATCATGCTCATAGACAAACACGCACTTTGAACGATTCACCAACAAGTAAAATTATATACTATAGTTTCTTTTTTTAAAAGACGGAGAATCGTTGTAGTGTGTGTTATGCCAATGAGAAATCGCCAACGTTTTACCTTTACCATCACCTTTCAGCTTCTCCGTGCATTGTATTTGTAGATATGTTGTTGCTCTCACTAAACTTTGTTCAGTCTTTTAAGACTCAAGGTGTTCCTATTGGATGTGTATCTGATAGGCTAATCCAAACAAGTCATTTATGTCATGTATCAATTCAATGGAATGTAGAAGAGGTGAGTGCCAATCATGTTACAAACACCATAGTAGTCCGTTCCGCTCTGTTTTACGGATACACTTCATATATTCCATCGAATGCAATAGTATCTTTTCTGAAAACCTTTCACTATCAACACCTCGTTTAGCTCAGTCGATAGATCGCTCGCTTGTTACCAAACCTATATGTAATGGTAGTGGGTTCGAATCTGTCATTGGCCTATCTTACTTTTATTACTTATTCTTTTCTTTTTTAATTCTCTTCTAAATCTTATTTTCATTCATGTATTTTTATTTATTCTTTTTATTCATTTCTTTTTCTTTTTTCTTTTTATGCTATGACGTGATGCTAATTAATGTTCATAACAATATATTCTATCATTGTGGCGTGGGCATTTGGTGCTATAGTGGTTATTGCTATCTACCGTAGATAGCAGTTAGGGCCTATATGCTATATATATAGTATGTACATGACTTAAATATTACCCATGAACTCGCATTCGAGTTTGTATCAACGTTTAGATGAAATTGGTTGTCATTAATACCAAAATATTACATGTGTGTTCCATTTATTTAACCGTCAGGAAATATTGGTTGAAAATCATCACTTTGTAAAAAGTACTTAATATTTATTAATAATATTAAGTGGTCTCATTGCGCATTGTATACGCTACAATGTGTGAAAATCACATTGATATCGATTGAGTGGTTCTCAAGTTATGATGTAAAACGTGAGGCATGACAGCGCGTGTTTTCAATAGCTCAGACAATGTTAGAAAAAAGTGTTCGAACACTTAGTAGGCCTAATGTAAAGTCATCCCCCTTTCCCCCCTGATCAATGTTGAGTCGCCCAACTTGCCAAACATCAGCCCGTGGCCTAGCAACATTGATTGGTGGGGGGAGGGGTATATTGAAGGGGGGCTTTCAGGCTAGCAGATGCAAATTGGTATTTTCACATGACTCTCAAAATGCGTACTATAGGGTAATTAAACGGTGCAAACAATGGTCAGTGTTCGAACACCTTTTTTCTATGATTGTGTATAAAATCGCTTAAGGAAATCATCTAAATTTGGTTTTTGGCGTGTATCTCCAAAAGTATATAATCTATTCTTCTGAGATTTGGCATGATTATCAGGATGGTTTAGGCTCGTCATCGTGTGTAATATGAATGGGAACGGTGAATGTTAAGGAATTGTTCGTACGATTGAATTGTTGAATATATCTAAATGTGTGTAAATGTAAAGGTCATTATGATTATGTATCTTGTCATATACTTGAAATGTATAGCATTACCGACACCAAATACATAGTGAATAAATTATTGTGACTGTTAAATTCTGAGGTGTTTGTATTTAATTTAATTAATGTGACGACTTAATCCAAACACATTTCAACTCTGAAGAGGGACGATTTAACGCTTTCCACGCGGTATACGCAAAGCAGATTTTTCAAAAACATTTCAACTTTCAAAGTCTATCTCAAGGATTACTGGACCAATACTAGGCACGTTTGTACTTATTTCAATGCATTTCAGTAAAGTAGGGCATGATCTAACTAATAAAGGTCAAGAACATTGTTCATGTCAAGTGCTAACTATAACAAATTGATGGATTTCTAAACATTCAATTGATGTTTTACTATAATTATTATATGGTTTTATCATGAGTTAGGCCTAATCGAACTTGTATTAATATGCGTAATAATTGAGCGTGTCACTACATCTTTTCTGCAATACTATTTTTCCGACAACAAATTATGGTCAGTAATCATCTCTTACATTATTAAAATAATGTTCTCTCAGACTGATGACGCAAAACTATAGCCTACATTGATCAAACGGGTTCTATTGATGATTTTGGTAAATGGTCAACCGTTAACGTTTTACCATCATCATGCTCATAGACAAACACGCACTTTGAACGATTCACCAACAAGTAAAATTATATACTATAGTTTCTTTTTTTAAAAGACGGAGAATCGTTGTAGTGTGTGTTATGCCAATGAGAAATCGCCAACGTTTTACCTTTACCATCACCTTTCAGCTTCTCCGTGCATTGTATTTGTAGATATGTTGTTGCTCTCACTAAACTTTGTTCAGTCTTTTAAGACTCAAGGTGTTCCTATTGGATGTGTATCTGATAGGCTAATCCAAACAAGTCATTTATGTCATGTATCAATTCAATGGAATGTAGAAGAGGTGAGTGCCAATCATGTTACAAACACCATAGTAGTCCGTTCCGCTCTGTTTTACGGATACACTTCATATATTCCATCGAATGCAATAGTATCTTTTCTGAAAACCTTTCACTATCAACACCTCGTTTAGCTCAGTCGATAGATCGCTCGCTTGTTACCAAACCTATATGTAATGGTAGTGGGTTCGAATCTGTCATTGGCCTATCTTACTTTTATTACTTATTCTTTTCTTTTTTTAATTCTCTTCTAAATCTTATTTTCATTCATGTATTTTTATTTATTCTTTTTATTCATTTCTTTTTCTTTTTTCTTTTTATGCTATGACGTGATGCTAATTAATGTTCATAACAATATATTCTATCATTGTGGCGTGGGCATTTGGTGCTATAGTGGTTATTGCTATCTACCGTAGATAGCAGTTAGGGCCTATATGCTATATATATAGTATGTACATGACTTAAATATTACCCATGAACTCGCATTCGAGTTTGTATCAACGTTTAGATGAAATTGGTTGTCATTAATACCAAAATATTACATGTGTGTTCCATTTATTTAACCGTCAGGAAATATTGGTTGAAAATCATCACTTTGTAAAAAGTACTTAATATTTATTAATAATATTAAGTGGTCTCATTGCGCATTGTATACGCTACAATGTGTGAAAATCACATTGATATCGATTGAGTGGTTCTCAAGTTATGATGTAAAACGTGAGGCATGACAGCGCGTGTTTTCAATAGCTCAGACAATGTTAGAAAAAAGTGTTCGAACACTTAGTAGGCCTAATGTAAAGTCATCCCCCTTTCCCCCCTGATCAATGTTGAGTCGCCCAACTTGCCAAACATCAGCCCGTGGCCTAGCAACATTGATTGGTGGGGGGAGGGGTATATTGAAGGGGGGCTTTCAGGCTAGCAGATGCAAATTGGTATTTTCACATGACTCTCAAAATGCGTACTATAGGGTAATTAAACGGTGCAAACAATGGTCAGTGTTCGAACACCTTTTTTCTATGATTGTGTATAAAATCGCTTAAGGAAATCATCTAAATTTGGTTTTTGGCGTGTATCTCCAAAAGTATATAAGCTATTCTTCTGAGATTTGGCATGATTATCAGGATGGTTTAGGCTCGTCATCGTGTGTAATATGAATGGGAACGGTGAATGTTAAGGAATTGTTCGTACGATTGAATTGTTGAATATATCTAAATGTGTGTAAATGTAAAGGTCATTATGATTATGTATCTTGTCATATACTTGAAATGTATAGCATTACCGACACCAAATACATAGTGAATAAATTATTGTGACTGTTAAATTCTGAGGTGTTTGTATTTAATTTAATTAATGTGACGACTTAATCCAAACACATTTCAACTCTGAAGAGGGACGATTTAACGCTTTCCACGCGGTATACGCAAAGCAGATTTTTCAAAAACATTTCAACTTTCAAAGTCTATCTCAAGGATTACTGGACCAATACTAGGCACGTTTGTACTTATTTCAATGCATTTCAGTAAAGTAGGGCATGATCTAACTAATAAAGGTCAAGAACATTGTTCATGTCAAGTGCTAACTATAACAAATTGATGGATTTCTAAACATTCAATTGATGTTTTACTATAATTATTATATGGTTTTATCATGAGTTAGGCCTAATCGAACTTGTATTAATATGCGTAATAATTGAGCGTGTCACTACATCTTTTCTGCAATACTATTTTTCCGACAACAAATTATGGTCAGTAATCATCTCTTACATTATTAAAATAATGTTCTCTCAGACTGATGACGCAAAACTATAGCCTACATTGATCAAACGGGTTCTATTGATGATTTTGGTAAATGGTCAACCGTTAACGTTTTACCATCATCATGCTCATAGACAAACACGCACTTTGAACGATTCACCAACAAGTAAAATTATATACTATAGTTTCTTTTTTTAAAAGACGGAGAATCGTTGTAGTGTGTGTTATGCCAATGAGAAATCGCCAACGTTTTACCTTTACCATCACCTTTCAGCTTCTCCGTGCATTGTATTTGTAGATATGTTGTTGCTCTCACTAAACTTTGTTCAGTCTTTTAAGACTCAAGGTGTTCCTATTGGATGTGTATCTGATAGGCTAATCCAAACAAGTCATTTATGTCATGTATCAATTCAATGGAATGTAGAAGAGGTGAGTGCCAATCATGTTACAAACACCATAGTAGTCCGTTCCGCTCTGTTTTACGGATACATTTCATATATTCCATCGAATGCAATAGTATCTTTTCTGAAAACCTTTCACTATCAACACCTCGTTTAGCTCAGTCGATAGATCGCTCGCTTGTTACCAAACCTATATGTAATGGTAGTGGGTTCGAATCTGTCATTGGCCTATCTTACTTTTATTACTTATTCTTTTCTTTTTTTAATTCTCTTCTAAATCTTATTTTCATTCATGTATTTTTATTTATTCTTTTTATTCATTTCTTTTTCTTTTTTCTTTTTATGCTATGACGTGATGCTAATTAATGTTCATAACAATATATTCTATCATTGTGGCGTGGGCATTTGGTGCTATAGTGGTTATTGCTATCTACCGTAGATAGCAGTTAGGGCCTATATGCTATATATATAGTATGTACATGACTTAAATATTACCCATGAACTCGCATTCGAGTTTGTATCAACGTTTAGATGAAATTGGTTGTCATTAATACCAAAATATTACATGTGTGTTCCATTTATTTAACCGTCAGGAAATATTGGTTGAAAATCATCACTTTGTAAAAAGTACTTAATATTTATTAATAATATTAAGTGGTCTCATTGCGCATTGTATACGCTACAATGTGTGAAAATCACATTGATATCGATTGAGTGGTTCTCAAGTTATGATGTAAAACGTGAGGCATGACAGCGCGTGTTTTCAATAGCTCAGACAATGTTAGAAAAAAGTGTTCGAACACTTAGTAGGCCTAATGTAAAGTCATCCCCCTTTCCCCCCTGATCAATGTTGAGTCGCCCAACTTGCCAAACATCAGCCCGTGGCCTAGCAACATTGATTGGTGGGGGGAGGGGTATATTGAAGGGGGGCTTTCAGGCTAGCAGATGCAAATTGGTATTTTCACATGACTCTCAAAATGCGTACTATAGGGTAATTAAACGGTGCAAACAATGGTCAGTGTTCGAACACCTTTTTTCTATGATTGTGTATAAAATCGCTTAAGGAAATCATCTAAATTTGGTTTTTGGCGTGTATCTCCAAAAGTATATAAGCTATTCTTCTGAGATTTGGCATGATTATCAGGATGGTTTAGGCTCGTCATCGTGTGTAATATGAATGGGAACGGTGAATGTTAAGGAATTGTTCGTACGATTGAATTGTTGAATATATCTAAATGTGTGTAAATGTAAAGGTCATTATGATTATGTATCTTGTCATATACTTGAAATGTATAGCATTACCGACACCAAATACATAGTGAATAAATTATTGTGACTGTTAAATTCTGAGGTGTTTGTATTTAATTTAATTAATGTGACGACTTAATCCAAACACATTTCAACTCTGAAGAGGGACGATTTAACGCTTTCCACGCGGTATACGCAAAGCAGATTTTTCAAAAACATTTCAACTTTCAAAGTCTATCTCAAGGATTACTGGACCAATACTAGGCACGTTTGTACTTATTTCAATGCATTTCAGTAAAGTAGGGCATGATCTAACTAATAAAGGTCAAGAACATTGTTCATGTCAAGTGCTAACTATAACAAATTGATGGATTTCTAAACATTCAATTGATGTTTTACTATAATTATTATATGGTTTTATCATGAGTTAGGCCTAATCGAACTTGTATTAATATGCGTAATAATTGAGCGTGTCACTACATCTTTTCTGCAATACTATTTTTCCGACAACAAATTATGGTCAGTAATCATCTCTTACATTATTAAAATAATGTTCTCTCAGACTGATGACGCAAAACTATAGCCTACATTGATCAAACGGGTTCTATTGATGATTTTGGTAAATGGTCAACCGTTAACGTTTTACCATCATCATGCTCATAGACAAACACGCACTTTGAACGATTCACCAACAAGTAAAATTATATACTATAGTTTCTTTTTTTAAAAGACGGAGAATCGTTGTAGTGTGTGTTATGCCAATGAGAAATCGCCAACGTTTTACCTTTACCATCACCTTTCAGCTTCTCCGTGCATTGTATTTGTAGATATGTTGTTGCTCTCACTAAACTTTGTTCAGTCTTTTAAGACTCAAGGTGTTCCTATTGGATGTGTATCTGATAGGCTAATCCAAACAAGTCATTTATGTCATGTATCAATTCAATGGAATGTAGAAGAGGTGAGTGCCAATCATGTTACAAACACCATAGTAGTCCGTTCCGCTCTGTTTTACGGATACACTTCATATATTCCATCGAATGCAATAGTATCTTTTCTGAAAACCTTTCACTATCAACACCTCGTTTAGCTCAGTCGATAGATCGCTCGCTTGTTACCAAACCTATATGTAATGGTAGTGGGTTCGAATCTGTCATTGGCCTATCTTACTTTTATTACTTATTCTTTTCTTTTTTTAATTCTCTTCTAAATCTTATTTTCATTCATGTATTTTTATTTATTCTTTTTATTCATTTCTTTTTCTTTTTTCTTTTTATGCTATGACGTGATGCTAATTAATGTTCATAACAATATATTCTATCATTGTGGCGTGGGCATTTGGTGCTATAGTGGTTATTGCTATCTACCGTAGATAGCAGTTAGGGCCTATATGCTATATATATAGTATGTACATGACTTAAATATTACCCATGAACTCGCATTCGAGTTTGTATCAACGTTTAGATGAAATTGGTTGTCATTAATACCAAAATATTACATGTGTGTTCCATTTATTTAACCGTCAGGAAATATTGGTTGAAAATCATCACTTTGTAAAAAGTACTTAATATTTATTAATAATATTAAGTGGTCTCATTGCGCATTGTATACGCTACAATGTGTGAAAATCACATTGATATCGATTGAGTGGTTCTCAAGTTATGATGTAAAACGTGAGGCATGACAGCGCGTGTTTTCAATAGCTCAGACAATGTTAGAAATAAGTGTTCGAACACTTAGTAGGCCTAATGTAAAGTCATCCCCCTTTCCCCCCTGATCAATGTTGAGTCGCCCAACTTGCCAAACATCAGCCCGTGGCCTAGCAACATTGATTGGTGGGGGGAGGGGTATATTGAAGGGGGGCTTTCAGGCTAGCAGATGCAAATTGGTATTTTCACATGACTCTCAAAATGCGTACTATAGGGTAATTAAACGGTGCAAACAATGGTCAGTGTTCGAACACCTTTTTTCTATGATTGTGTATAAAATCGCTTAAGGAAATCATCTAAATTTGGTTTTTGGCGTGTATCTCCAAAAGTATATAAGCTATTCTTCTGAGATTTGGCATGATTATCAGGATGGTTTAGGCTCGTCATCGTGTGTAATATGAATGGGAACGGTGAATGTTAAGGAATTGTTCGTACGATTGAATTGTTGAATATATCTAAATGTGTGTAAATGTAAAGGTCATTATGATTATGTATCTTGTCATATACTTGAAATGTATAGCATTACCGACACCAAATACATAGTGAATAAATTATTGTGACTGTTAAATTCTGAGGTGTTTGTATTTAATTTAATTAATGTGACGACTTAATCCAAACACATTTCAACTCTGAAGAGGGACGATTTAACGCTTTCCACGCGGTATACGCAAAGCAGATTTTTCAAAAACATTTCAACTTTCAAAGTCTATCTCAAGGATTACTGGACCAATACTAGGCACGTTTGTACTTATTTCAATGCATTTCAGTAAAGTAGGGCATGATCTAACTAATAAAGGTCAAGAACATTGTTCATGTCAAGTGCTAACTATAACAAATTGATGGATTTCTAAACATTCAATTGATGTTTTACTATAATTATTATATGGTTTTATCATGAGTTAGGCCTAATCGAACTTGTATTAATATGCGTAATAATTGAGCGTGTCACTACATCTTTTCTGCAATACTATTTTTCCGACAACAAATTATGGTCAGTAATCATCTCTTACATTATTAAAATAATGTTCTCTCAGACTGATGACGCAAAACTATAGCCTACATTGATCAAACGGGTTCTATTGATGATTTTGGTAAATGGTCAACCGTTAACGTTTTACCATCATCATGCTCATAGACAAACACGCACTTTGAACGATTCACCAACAAGTAAAATTATATACTATAGTTTCTTTTTTTAAAAGACGGAGAATCGTTGTAGTGTGTGTTATGCCAATGAGAAATCGCCAACGTTTTACCTTTACCATCACCTTTCAGCTTCTCCGTGCATTGTATTTGTAGATATGTTGTTGCTCTCACTAAACTTTGTTCAGTCTTTTAAGACTCAAGGTGTTCCTATTGGATGTGTATCTGATAGGCTAATCCAAACAAGTCATTTATGTCATGTATCAATTCAATGGAATGTAGAAGAGGTGAGTGCCAATCATGTTACAAACACCATAGTAGTCCGTTCCGCTCTGTTTTACGGATACACTTCATATATTCCATCGAATGCAATAGTATCTTTTCTGAAAACCTTTCACTATCAACACCTCGTTTAGCTCAGTCGATAGATCGCTCGCTTGTTACCAAACCTATATGTAATGGTAGTGGGTTCGAATCTGTCATTGGCCTATCTTACTTTTATTACTTATTCTTTTCTTTTTTTAATTCTCTTCTAAATCTTATTTTCATTCATGTATTTTTATTTATTCTTTTTATTCATTTCTTTTTCTTTTTTCTTTTTATGCTATGACGTGATGCTAATTAATGTTCATAACAATATATTCTATCATTGTGGCGTGGGCATTTGGTGCTATAGTGGTTATTGCTATCTACCGTAGATAGCAGTTAGGGCCTATATGCTATATATATAGTATGTACATGACTTAAATATTACCCATGAACTCGCATTCGAGTTTGTATCAACGTTTAGATGAAATTGGTTGTCATTAATACCAAAATATTACATGTGTGTTCCATTTATTTAACCGTCAGGAAATATTGGTTGAAAATCATCACTTTGTAAAAAGTACTTAATATTTATTAATAATATTAAGTGGTCTCATTGCGCATTGTATACGCTACAATGTGTGAAAATCACATTGATATCGATTGAGTGGTTCTCAAGTTATGATGTAAAACGTGAGGCATGACAGCGCGTGTTTTCAATAGCTCAGACAATGTTAGAAATAAGTGTTCGAACACTTAGTAGGCCTAATGTAAAGTCATCCCCCTTTCCCCCCTGATCAATGTTGAGTCGCCCAACTTGCCAAACATCAGCCCGTGGCCTAGCAACATTGATTGGTGGGGGGAGGGGTATATTGAAGGGGGGCTTTCAGGCTAGCAGATGCAAATTGGTATTTTCACATGACTCTCAAAATGCGTACTATAGGGTAATTAAACGGTGCAAACAATGGTCAGTGTTCGAACACCTTTTTTCTATGATTGTGTATAAAATCGCTTAAGGAAATCATCTAAATTTGGTTTTTGGCGTGTATCTCCAAAAGTATATAAGCTATTCTTCTGAGATTTGGCATGATTATCAGGATGGTTTAGGCTCGTCATCGTGTGTAATATGAATGGGAACGGTGAATGTTAAGGAATTGTTCGTACGATTGAATTGTTGAATATATCTAAATGTGTGTAAATGTAAAGGTCATTATGATTATGTATCTTGTCATATACTTGAAATGTATAGCATTACCGACACCAAATACATAGTGAATAAATTATTGTGACTGTTAAATTCTGAGGTGTTTGTATTTAATTTAATTAATGTGACGACTTAATCCAAACACATTTCAACTCTGAAGAGGGACGATTTAACGCTTTCCACGCGGTATACGCAAAGCAGATTTTTCAAAAACATTTCAACTTTCAAAGTCTATCTCAAGGATTACTGGACCAATACTAGGCACGTTTGTACTTATTTCAATGCATTTCAGTAAAGTAGGGCATGATCTAACTAATAAAGGTCAAGAACATTGTTCATGTCAAGTGCTAACTATAACAAATTGATGGATTTCTAAACATTCAATTGATGTTTTACTATAATTATTATATGGTTTTATCATGAGTTAGGCCTAATCGAACTTGTATTAATATGCGTAATAATTGAGCGTGTCACTACATCTTTTCTGCAATACTATTTTTCCGACAACAAATTATGGTCAGTAATCATCTCTTACATTATTAAAATAATGTTCTCTCAGACTGATGACGCAAAACTATAGCCTACATTGATCAAACGGGTTCTATTGATGATTTTGGTAAATGGTCAACCGTTAACGTTTTACCATCATCATGCTCATAGACAAACACGCACTTTGAACGATTCACCAACAAGTAAAATTATATACTATAGTTTCTTTTTTTAAAAGACGGAGAATCGTTGTAGTGTGTGTTATGCCAATGAGAAATCGCCAACGTTTTACCTTTACCATCACCTTTCAGCTTCTCCGTGCATTGTATTTGTAGATATGTTGTTGCTCTCACTAAACTTTGTTCAGTCTTTTAAGACTCAAGGTGTTCCTATTGGATGTGTATCTGATAGGCTAATCCAAACAAGTCATTTATGTCATGTATCAATTCAATGGAATGTAGAAGAGGTGAGTGCCAATCATGTTACAAACACCATAGTAGTCCGTTCCGCTCTGTTTTACGGATACACTTCATATATTCCATCGAATGCAATAGTATCTTTTCTGAAAACCTTTCACTATCAACACCTCGTTTAGCTCAGTCGATAGATCGCTCGCTTGTTACCAAACCTATATGTAATGGTAGTGGGTTCGAATCTGTCATTGGCCTATCTTACTTTTATTACTTATTCTTTTCTTTTTTTAATTCTCTTCTAAATCTTATTTTCATTCATGTATTTTTATTTATTCTTTTTATTCATTTCTTTTTCTTTTTTCTTTTTATGCTATGACGTGATGCTAATTAATGTTCATAACAATATATTCTATCATTGTGGCGTGGGCATTTGGTGCTATAGTGGTTATTGCTATCTACCGTAGATAGCAGTTAGGGCCTATATGCTATATATATAGTATGTACATGACTTAAATATTACCCATGAACTCGCATTCGAGTTTGTATCAACGTTTAGATGAAATTGGTTGTCATTAATACCAAAATATTACATGTGTGTTCCATTTATTTAACCGTCAGGAAATATTGGTTGAAAATCATCACTTTGTAAAAAGTACTTAATATTTATTAATAATATTAAGTGGTCTCATTGCGCATTGTATACGCTACAATGTGTGAAAATCACATTGATATCGATTGAGTGGTTCTCAAGTTATGATGTAAAACGTGAGGCATGACAGCGCGTGTTTTCAATAGCTCAGACAATGTTAGAAAAAAGTGTTCGAACACTTAGTAGGCCTAATGTAAAGTCATCCCCCTTTCCCCCCTGATCAATGTTGAGTCGCCCAACTTGCCAAACATCAGCCCGTGGCCTAGCAACATTGATTGGTGGGGGGAGGGGTATATTGAAGGGGGGCTTTCAGGCTAGCAGATGCAAATTGGTATTTTCACATGACTCTCAAAATGCGTACTATAGGGTAATTAAACGGTGCAAACAATGGTCAGTGTTCGAACACCTTTTTTCTATGATTGTGTATAAAATCGCTTAAGGAAATCATCTAAATTTGGTTTTTGGCGTGTATCTCCAAAAGTATATAAGCTATTCTTCTGAGATTTGGCATGATTATCAGGATGGTTTAGGCTCGTCATCGTGTGTAATATGAATGGGAACGGTGAATGTTAAGGAATTGTTCGTACGATTGAATTGTTGAATATATCTAAATGTGTGTAAATGTAAAGGTCATTATGATTATGTATCTTGTCATATACTTGAAATGTATAGCATTACCGACACCAAATACATAGTGAATAAATTATTGTGACTGTTAAATTCTGAGGTGTTTGTATTTAATTTAATTAATGTGACGACTTAATCCAAACACATTTCAACTCTGAAGAGGGACGATTTAACGCTTTCCACGCGGTATACGCAAAGCAGATTTTTCAAAAACATTTCAACTTTCAAAGTCTATCTCAAGGATTACTGGACCAATACTAGGCACGTTTGTACTTATTTCAATGCATTTCAGTAAAGTAGGGCATGATCTAACTAATAAAGGTCAAGAACATTGTTCATGTCAAGTGCTAACTATAACAAATTGATGGATTTCTAAACATTCAATTGATGTTTTACTATAATTATTATATGGTTTTATCATGAGTTAGGCCTAATCGAACTTGTATTAATATGCGTAATAATTGAGCGTGTCACTACATCTTTTCTGCAATACTATTTTTCCGACAACAAATTATGGTCAGTAATCATCTCTTACATTATTAAAATAATGTTCTCTCAGACTGATGACGCAAAACTATAGCCTACATTGATCAAACGGGTTCTATTGATGATTTTGGTAAATGGTCAACCGTTAACGTTTTACCATCATCATGCTCATAGACAAACACGCACTTTGAACGATTCACCAACAAGTAAAATTATATACTATAGTTTCTTTTTTTAAAAGACGGAGAATCGTTGTAGTGTGTGTTATGCCAATGAGAAATCGCCAACGTTTTACCTTTACCATCACCTTTCAGCTTCTCCGTGCATTGTATTTGTAGATATGTTGTTGCTCTCACTAAACTTTGTTCAGTCTTTTAAGACTCAAGGTGTTCCTATTGGATGTGTATCTGATAGGCTAATCCAAACAAGTCATTTATGTCATGTATCAATTCAATGGAATGTAGAAGAGGTGAGTGCCAATCATGTTACAAACACCATAGTAGTCCGTTCCGCTCTGTTTTACGGATACACTTCATATATTCCATCGAATGCAATAGTATCTTTTCTGAAAACCTTTCACTATCAACACCTCGTTTAGCTCAGTCGATAGATCGCTCGCTTGTTACCAAACCTATATGTAATGGTAGTGGGTTCGAATCTGTCATTGGCCTATCTTACTTTTATTACTTATTCTTTTCTTTTTTTAATTCTCTTCTAAATCTTATTTTCATTCATGTATTTTTATTTATTCTTTTTATTCATTTCTTTTTCTTTTTTCTTTTTATGCTATGACGTGATGCTAATTAATGTTCATAACAATATATTCTATCATTGTGGCGTGGGCATTTGGTGCTATAGTGGTTATTGCTATCTACCGTAGATAGCAGTTAGGGCCTATATGCTATATATATAGTATGTACATGACTTAAATATTACCCATGAACTCGCATTCGAGTTTGTATCAACGTTTAGATGAAATTGGTTGTCATTAATACCAAAATATTACATGTGTGTTCCATTTATTTAACCGTCAGGAAATATTGGTTGAAAATCATCACTTTGTAAAAAGTACTTAATATTTATTAATAATATTAAGTGGTCTCATTGCGCATTGTATACGCTACAATGTGTGAAAATCACATTGATATCGATTGAGTGGTTCTCAAGTTATGATGTAAAACGTGAGGCATGACAGCGCGTGTTTTCAATAGCTCAGACAATGTTAGAAAAAAGTGTTCGAACACTTAGTAGGCCTAATGTAAAGTCATCCCCCTTTCCCCCCTGATCAATGTTGAGTCGCCCAACTTGCCAAACATCAGCCCGTGGCCTAGCAACATTGATTGGTGGGGGGAGGGGTATATTGAAGGGGGGCTTTCAGGCTAGCAGATGCAAATTGGTATTTTCACATGACTCTCAAAATGCGTACTATAGGGTAATTAAACGGTGCAAACAATGGTCAGTGTTCGAACACCTTTTTTCTATGATTGTGTATAAAATCGCTTAAGGAAATCATCTAAATTTGGTTTTTGGCGTGTATCTCCAAAAGTATATAAGCTATTCTTCTGAGATTTGGCATGATTATCAGGATGGTTTAGGCTCGTCATCGTGTGTAATATGAATGGGAACGGTGAATGTTAAGGAATTGTTCGTACGATTGAATTGTTGAATATATCTAAATGTGTGTAAATGTAAAGGTCATTATGATTATGTATCTTGTCATATACTTGAAATGTATAGCATTACCGACACCAAATACATAGTGAATAAATTATTGTGACTGTTAAATTCTGAGGTGTTTGTATTTAATTTAATTAATGTGACGACTTAATCCAAACACATTTCAACTCTGAAGAGGGACGATTTAACGCTTTCCACGCGGTATACGCAAAGCAGATTTTTCAAAAACATTTCAACTTTCAAAGTCTATCTCAAGGATTACTGGACCAATACTAGGCACGTTTGTACTTATTTCAATGCATTTCAGTAAAGTAGGGCATGATCTAACTAATAAAGGTCAAGAACATTGTTCATGTCAAGTGCTAACTATAACAAATTGATGGATTTCTAAACATTCAATTGATGTTTTACTATAATTATTATATGGTTTTATCATGAGTTAGGCCTAATCGAACTTGTATTAATATGCGTAATAATTGAGCGTGTCACTACATCTTTTCTGCAATACTATTTTTCCGACAACAAATTATGGTCAGTAATCATCTCTTACATTATTAAAATAATGTTCTCTCAGACTGATGACGCAAAACTATAGCCTACATTGATCAAACGGGTTCTATTGATGATTTTGGTAAATGGTCAACCGTTAACGTTTTACCATCATCATGCTCATAGACAAACACGCACTTTGAACGATTCACCAACAAGTAAAATTATATACTATAGTTTCTTTTTTTAAAAGACGGAGAATCGTTGTAGTGTGTGTTATGCCAATGAGAAATCGCCAACGTTTTACCTTTACCATCACCTTTCAGCTTCTCCGTGCATTGTATTTGTAGATATGTTGTTGCTCTCACTAAACTTTGTTCAGTCTTTTAAGACTCAAGGTGTTCCTATTGGATGTGTATCTGATAGGCTAATCCAAACAAGTCATTTATGTCATGTATCAATTCAATGGAATGTAGAAGAGGTGAGTGCCAATCATGTTACAAACACCATAGTAGTCCGTTCCGCTCTGTTTTACGGATACACTTCATATATTCCATCGAATGCAATAGTATCTTTTCTGAAAACCTTTCACTATCAACACCTCGTTTAGCTCAGTCGATAGATCGCTCGCTTGTTACCAAACCTATATGTAATGGTAGTGGGTTCGAATCTGTCATTGGCCTATCTTACTTTTATTACTTATTCTTTTCTTTTTTTAATTCTCTTCTAAATCTTATTTTCATTCATGTATTTTTATTTATTCTTTTTATTCATTTCTTTTTCTTTTTTCTTTTTATGCTATGACGTGATGCTAATTAATGTTCATAACAATATATTCTATCATTGTGGCGTGGGCATTTGGTGCTATAGTGGTTATTGCTATCTACCGTAGATAGCAGTTAGGGCCTATATGCTATATATATAGTATGTACATGACTTAAATATTACCCATGAACTCGCATTCGAGTTTGTATCAACGTTTAGATGAAATTGGTTGTCATTAATACCAAAATATTACATGTGTGTTCCATTTATTTAACCGTCAGGAAATATTGGTTGAAAATCATCACTTTGTAAAAAGTACTTAATATTTATTAATAATATTAAGTGGTCTCATTGCGCATTGTATACGCTACAATGTGTGAAAATCACATTGATATCGATTGAGTGGTTCTCAAGTTATGATGTAAAACGTGAGGCATGACAGCGCGTGTTTTCAATAGCTCAGACAATGTTAGAAAAAAGTGTTCGAACACTTAGTAGGCCTAATGTAAAGTCATCCCCCTTTCCCCCCTGATCAATGTTGAGTCGCCCAACTTGCCAAACATCAGCCCGTGGCCTAGCAACATTGATTGGTGGGGGGAGGGGTATATTGAAGGGGGGCTTTCAGGCTAGCAGATGCAAATTGGTATTTTCACATGACTCTCAAAATGCGTACTATAGGGTAATTAAACGGTGCAAACAATGGTCAGTGTTCGAACACCTTTTTTCTATGATTGTGTATAAAATCGCTTAAGGAAATCATCTAAATTTGGTTTTTGGCGTGTATCTCCAAAAGTATATAAGCTATTCTTCTGAGATTTGGCATGATTATCAGGATGGTTTAGGCTCGTCATCGTGTGTAATATGAATGGGAACGGTGAATGTTAAGGAATTGTTCGTACGATTGAATTGTTGAATATATCTAAATGTGTGTAAATGTAAAGGTCATTATGATTATGTATCTTGTCATATACTTGAAATGTATAGCATTACCGACACCAAATACATAGTGAATAAATTATTGTGACTGTTAAATTCTGAGGTGTTTGTATTTAATTTAATTAATGTGACGACTTAATCCAAACACATTTCAACTCTGAAGAGGGACGATTTAACGCTTTCCACGCGGTATACGCAAAGCAGATTTTTCAAAAACATTTCAACTTTCAAAGTCTATCTCAAGGATTACTGGACCAATACTAGGCACGTTTGTACTTATTTCAATGCATTTCAGTAAAGTAGGGCATGATCTAACTAATAAAGGTCAAGAACATTGTTCATGTCAAGTGCTAACTATAACAAATTGATGGATTTCTAAACATTCAATTGATGTTTTACTATAATTATTATATGGTTTTATCATGAGTTAGGCCTAATCGAACTTGTATTAATATGCGTAATAATTGAGCGTGTCACTACATCTTTTCTGCAATACTATTTTTCCGACAACAAATTATGGTCAGTAATCATCTCTTACATTATTAAAATAATGTTCTCTCAGACTGATGACGCAAAACTATAGCCTACATTGATCAAACGGGTTCTATTGATGATTTTGGTAAATGGTCAACCGTTAACGTTTTACCATCATCATGCTCATAGACAAACACGCACTTTGAACGATTCACCAACAAGTAAAATTATATACTATAGTTTCTTTTTTTAAAAGACGGAGAATCGTTGTAGTGTGTGTTATGCCAATGAGAAATCGCCAACGTTTTACCTTTACCATCACCTTTCAGCTTCTCCGTGCATTGTATTTGTAGATATGTTGTTGCTCTCACTAAACTTTGTTCAGTCTTTTAAGACTCAAGGTGTTCCTATTGGATGTGTATCTGATAGGCTAATCCAAACAAGTCATTTATGTCATGTATCAATTCAATGGAATGTAGAAGAGGTGAGTGCCAATCATGTTACAAACACCATAGTAGTCCGTTCCGCTCTGTTTTACGGATACACTTCATATATTCCATCGAATGCAATAGTATCTTTTCTGAAAACCTTTCACTATCAACACCTCGTTTAGCTCAGTCGATAGATCGCTCGCTTGTTACCAAACCTATATGTAATGGTAGTGGGTTCGAATCTGTCATTGGCCTATCTTACTTTTATTACTTATTCTTTTCTTTTTTTAATTCTCTTCTAAATCTTATTTTCATTCATGTATTTTTATTTATTCTTTTAATTCATTTCTTTTTCTTTTTTCTTTTTATGCTATGACGTGATGCTAATTAATGTTCATAACAATATATTCTATCATTGTGGCGTGGGCATTTGGTGCTATAGTGGTTATTGCTATCTACCGTAGATAGCAGTTAGGGCCTATATGCTATATATATAGTATGTACATGACTTAAATATTACCCATGAACTCGCATTCGAGTTTGTATCAACGTTTAGATGAAATTGGTTGTCATTAATACCAAAATATTACATGTGTGTTCCATTTATTTAACCGTCAGGAAATATTGGTTGAAAATCATCACTTTGTAAAAAGTACTTAATATTTATTAATAATATTAAGTGGTCTCATTGCGCATTGTATACGCTACAATGTGTGAAAATCACATTGATATCGATTGAGTGGTTCTCAAGTTATGATGTAAAACGTGAGGCATGACAGCGCGTGTTTTCAATAGCTCAGACAATGTTAGAAAAAAGTGTTCGAACACTTAGTAGGCCTAATGTAAAGTCATCCCCCTTTCCCCCCTGATCAATGTTGAGTCGCCCAACTTGCCAAACATCAGCCCGTGGCCTAGCAACATTGATTGGTGGGGGGAGGGGTATATTGAAGGGGGGCTTTCAGGCTAGCAGATGCAAATTGGTATTTTCACATGACTCTCAAAATGCGTACTATAGGGTAATTAAACGGTGCAAACAATGGTCAGTGTTCGAACACCTTTTTTCTATGATTGTGTATAAAATCGCTTAAGGAAATCATCTAAATTTGGTTTTTGGCGTGTATCTCCAAAAGTATATAAGCTATTCTTCTGAGATTTGGCATGATTATCAGGATGGTTTAGGCTCGTCATCGTGTGTAATATGAATGGGAACGGTGAATGTTAAGGAATTGTTCGTACGATTGAATTGTTGAATATATCTAAATGTGTGTAAATGTAAAGGTCATTATGATTATGTATCTTGTCATATACTTGAAATGTATAGCATTACCGACACCAAATACATAGTGAATAAATTATTGTGACTGTTAAATTCTGAGGTGTTTGTATTTAATTTAATTAATGTGACGACTTAATCCAAACACATTTCAACTCTGAAGAGGGACGATTTAACGCTTTCCACGCGGTATACGCAAAGCAGATTTTTCAAAAACATTTCAACTTTCAAAGTCTATCTCAAGGATTACTGGACCAATACTAGGCACGTTTGTACTTATTTCAATGCATTTCAGTAAAGTAGGGCATGATCTAACTAATAAAGGTCAAGAACATTGTTCATGTCAAGTGCTAACTATAACAAATTGATGGATTTCTAAACATTCAATTGATGTTTTACTATAATTATTATATGGTTTTATCATGAGTTAGGCCTAATCGAACTTGTATTAATATGCGTAATAATTGAGCGTGTCACTACATCTTTTCTGCAATACTATTTTTCCGACAACAAATTATGGTCAGTAATCATCTCTTACATTATTAAAATAATGTTCTCTCAGACTGATGACGCAAAACTATAGCCTACATTGATCAAACGGGTTCTATTGATGATTTTGGTAAATGGTCAACCGTTAACGTTTTACCATCATCATGCTCATAGACAAACACGCACTTTGAACGATTCACCAACAAGTAAAATTATATACTATAGTTTCTTTTTTTAAAAGACGGAGAATCGTTGTAGTGTGTGTTATGCCAATGAGAAATCGCCAACGTTTTACCTTTACCATCACCTTTCAGCTTCTCCGTGCATTGTATTTGTAGATATGTTGTTGCTCTCACTAAACTTTGTTCAGTCTTTTAAGACTCAAGGTGTTCCTATTGGATGTGTATCTGATAGGCTAATCCAAACAAGTCATTTATGTCATGTATCAATTCAATGGAATGTAGAAGAGGTGAGTGCCAATCATGTTACAAACACCATAGTAGTCCGTTCCGCTCTGTTTTACGGATACACTTCATATATTCCATCGAATGCAATAGTATCTTTTCTGAAAACCTTTCACTATCAACACCTCGTTTAGCTCAGTCGATAGATCGCTCGCTTGTTACCAAACCTATATGTAATGGTAGTGGGTTCGAATCTGTCATTGGCCTATCTTACTTTTATTACTTATTCTTTTCTTTTTTTAATTCTCTTCTAAATCTTATTTTCATTCATGTATTTTTATTTATTCTTTTTATTCATTTCTTTTTCTTTTTTCTTTTTATGCTATGACGTGATGCTAATTAATGTTCATAACAATATATTCTATCATTGTGGCGTGGGCATTTGGTGCTATAGTGGTTATTGCTATCTACCGTAGATAGCAGTTAGGGCCTATATGCTATATATATAGTATGTACATGACTTAAATATTACCCATGAACTCGCATTCGAGTTTGTATCAACGTTTAGATGAAATTGGTTGTCATTAATACCAAAATATTACATGTGTGTTCCATTTATTTAACCGTCAGGAAATATTGGTTGAAAATCATCACTTTGTAAAAAGTACTTAATATTTATTAATAATATTAAGTGGTCTCATTGCGCATTGTATACGCTACAATGTGTGAAAATCACATTGATATCGATTGAGTGGTTCTCAAGTTATGATGTAAAACGTGAGGCATGACAGCGCGTGTTTTCAATAGCTCAGACAATGTTAGAAAAAAGTGTTCGAACACTTAGTAGGCCTAATGTAAAGTCATCCCCCTTTCCCCCCTGATCAATGTTGAGTCGCCCAACTTGCCAAACATCAGCCCGTGGCCTAGCAACATTGATTGGTGGGGGGAGGGGAGGGGTATATTGAAGGGGGGCTTTCAGGCTAGCAGATGCAAATTGGTATTTTCACATGACTCTCAAAATGCGTACTATAGGGTAATTAAACGGTGCAAACAATGGTCAGTGTTCGAACACCTTTTTTCTATGATTGTAGCTACGCCACTGCATGCCCACGCTGACAGCTTGCCCAGGCTGAACGCATACACTGTCTGAAATTATACATTACTCAACAAAAATCAAAAGTGTGTATAATAATATAATTAGTATATTTTTACATTATTCTCAAAAATTCATAATTGAAGGGGTGTGTGCAATAAAGTTCTAAGTTATTGCACCCACCACCCTTTCAATTGTGTATATGCTTATTGTATTTCATGTATTTGTAGGATGTGTTTGTAACAAGAAAGGGGCTCAAAACTTTTTTCTACATGCCAGAGGGGTCATAACTTTCTAGTATCTAGGGATGGAGGAGGGGGGTCATGTTTTTTTGGTTGTTGTTTTCTTCCAGCTACCGCCCCCCCCCCCCCCCCCCTCCGATAGAAATAATGAACGGTCCCTAAGTAAGCCAAAAAATACGCAGACTATTTTTTTAGAACGCTTAAAACCAACACATGGCCAAAGAAGACCTGGTCGTCCATGCACATCGTAATTAATTGACCTATATACAACGTATACTAGGGGATAATGAAGGTATATAAATTCAACGACAAAACAGTAAAACAGTCACTCTAAATTGCTCAAGATCGCTGTGCATGGAGAAAACGTGTTGTCGTGTTGCTCTGCAGCTGAAGGATGATGATGAATGACCATAATGACAACGTAGAACTAACTGTCACTGGTGCGGGCAATGTGCTGATAGCTATCTCTCCTCGAAAGAAAGAAACCCCATCCACTTTGTGCGTACTTTTATACTAATTGATAATTTAGAGAAGAGATGCACGATGCACCAATCATTATAGCGCTTTAATATTAATTGATAATTTAGAGAAGAGATGCACCAATCAATATAGCGCTTTGATGAGTTTGTTTTAAAAACATGCTCTGTTGACGTTTAAGTCACGTTACTGCATGATGAGCGATGCGCGCCACTTGAATACAAATATTAGTATATTTCTGTAGTTCTCGCTGTCTCTCACAATTCGCTAATCAAATGGGTTGATGGCATCAATGGGCAACTACTAGTTGATATGTACGATTGGCTATATTATTTTCTCATGATTTCTCACGGCAACTATATGGTTAGTTTAGTGCTAATAATTGAGACATATAGATATTTTCTCGAGATTTCTCACAGCCACTTTACGACTTGATGAGCTGTGAACGATATGAAATGCATAAAAGATGAAATCGCGATTTATATAATTGCGGAACATTACCGGTTTCGTTGGATGAGATAAAAAGCACAACCAACATAAACTATGGCATCAGCAACAAGAAGCTTATCTACCATCGTCACTTCTGTCGACGACATAATCTTTTGGAATGAAACCACTACGACGAGAGATGATACACACAAAACCACTTCAAATTCTATTTTGATTGACAAAGCAGACGACGAAGTCTGGACTGCCTTGGATGAGACGTATCTGATTCTTACATGTATAATTCTGGTAATTGGAGGCATTGGAAACATGCTGGTCATTGGTGCGGTAGTGTCTCACAGGTTAGTGTTTGTATTTTTCTTGGAAGGCATAGCCTATATGCAGTGATGTTGAAGCAACCTTTTTGCTCCAGGATATTTTACCGTGTATTTGCTTCAAAACCATAACATTTGCTAACAAACCAATTAGCACCTCCCCAAAAAATCATATAATTCTGTCAATATATTTAAAATATCAGGAGCATTAACACATTTTCAACTTCATAAAAGGGGCGTTATCACCCTTTTTCATATGGACACTTAATAAAACATTAAAAGATTCCATTTTTAAATCTAGAAACAGAGGTTTCCTATTTGTTTCTGACTCAGATTAATGTTGTATTGTTTTCAACATGGACGTTGTCGCTATTTTGCTAAGGAATGGAATAATTTCCCAATCAACGTTTTATTGGAGACAGTAAGTCACTATAAATGAAATAGTTCTTGGCGTGACGATATTTAAGCACTAAATGATCTGCTTGGTCAATACTAATTCTTGCTGGGTTATAACTCTTACAATAATTCGAAATATATGGAAAAGAAGATTAAAGCACTATGAATAAGATCCCGACAAGGTATTATGATACCAACTTATTCAAAATCTCTAGCTACATAATGTCTTAGTTATTTGACAAATCCGACGTCTAATACCTAAAGATGATTGTTTTGCTGAAGTTTATAATTTGTAAACATCGAGATGATAAAATAAAAAGTGGTACGTATATGATATCACGCATGTAAATGAATCACAGACCATCGTAAGTACTATTCAAATTACTACATGTAGCAGTTCCACTATTGTTTCTGCACAACGTTATCATGGTTATAATATGCACACACAAAAGCCTTATACTAGCAACTTGCGACTTGCTTTTTGGTTGTTGTATATGTCCAGGCAAATGACCAAATCTGGAAATGTGCTTTATCTGGAAATCGATTGCCTGATCTGGAAATCAATGCTTTGCATATGATGTTCTGATTTAAAAACTACAAACTTTATTATTACATAGATTTCAGCAATAATGTGTACTTTTTTTAGTTTAAAAATGAATTATACATAGCTACAAATTTATAAAATAGCAAAAATAATTACCCAACGACAATATATCCACTAATTAATACTTAATTAAATTAATTCCTTTATTTTTAAAACGGCACGATCAATAATTAAACGCCACGGTGATTATTTAATGAATTCTTTTTTAAACATGATTTACCAAGAATGAGTTTGTCCTTTTATATAATAACCAGTCCCTGGGCAGAAAACTGCTTATTTCGTGAACCGTTTAATTTCTTTTGTTTCTGACTCAGTTTATTGTTGTTTTGTTTTCAATATGGACGTTGTCGCTATTTTGCTAAGGAACGGAATAATTTCTCAATCAACGTTTTATTGAAGACAGTAAGTCACTATGAATGAAATAGTTCTTGGCGTGGTTTAGCACTGAATGATTTGCTTAGTCAATATTAATTCTTGCTGGGTTATAACTCTTACAAGAATTCGAAATATATGGAAAAGAAGATTAAAGCACTATGAATAAGATCCCGACAAGGTATTATGATACCAACTTATTCAAAATCTCTAGCTACATAATGTCTTAGTCATTTGACAAATCCGACGTCTAATACCTTAAGATGATTGTTTTGCTGAAGTTTATAATTATGTGAACATCGAGATGATAAAATAAAAAGTGGTACGTATATGATATCACGCATGTAAATGAATCACAGACCATCGTAAGTACTATTCAAATTACTACATGTAGCAATTCCACTATTGTTTCGCACAACGTTTAATATGCACACACAAAAGCCTTATAGCAACTTGCTACTTGCTTTTTGGTTGTTGTATATGTCCAGGCAAATGACCAAATCTGGAAATGTGCTTTATCTGGAAATCGATTGCCTGATCTGGAAATCAATGCTTTGCATATGATGTTCTGATTCAAAAACTACAAACTTTATTATTACATAGATTTCAGCAATATTGTGTACTTTTTTAGTGTAAAATGAATTATACATAGCTACAAATTTATAGAATAGCAAAAATAATTACCCAACGACAATATATCCATTAATTAATGCTTAATTAAATGAATGAATTAATCAATTAATTCCTTTATTTTTAAAACGGTACGATCAATAATTAAACGCCACGGTGTGAATTCTTTTTTAAACATGATTTACCTAGAATGAGTTTGTCCTGTTATATTATAACCAGTTTTAATAATAACTATTTCATTTCGCTAGTGCTTAAATTCGTGAAAATAATTACCTAAACAAATGGCAGTATATTTATAATGATATGTTTCTATGGTTTCGAATCGTAAAAATTAAGTATCCACAAAATTGAAACACTTTGGCAATTCACAAAAATAACTACCTGCAAAATTAATGTATCACTATAATATCTGGACGTCTGATGGGCATCAGGAGAACCTACACAACAAACTAAATCTACCTGGAGCTGCCTGTTGTCACCTGTCGGGGCGTCGTGGCCGTATCACCAGCCCAGCTTATGTTCAATCATATGCGTATGCATGGGAATTCAAAAAAAACCTGTTGACAGGTTAATTCGAATATTAAATTATAAACAAATTATCTAAATAGAAATATATCAATATCGTTAGCATTTTATTTCTCCTGATGGTTCAATTACAGACGTTCCATCCACCGACAGTCGTGTACATTATAAGTATTGTCTTTTACCTTGACCATGCTGACGTATGAAATACTCCTACTTACAATGCATTAAGCTCATTGATATACAAGCATCGGGCAAGCATACCAAAAGAAGTGAAATGAAAACAAAGTATTAAGCATCAATACACTAATTGGACACACAAAAGCCTTATACTAGCAACTTGCGACTTGCTTTTTGGTTGTTGTATATGTCCAGGCAAATGACCAAATCTGGAAATGTGCTTTATCTGGAAATCGATTGCCTGATCTGGAAATCAATGCTTTGCATATGATGTTCTGATTTAAAAACTACAAACTTTATTATTACATAGATTTCAGCAATAATGTGTACTTTTTTTAGTTTAAAAATGAATTATACATAGCTACAAATTTATAAAATAGCAAAAATAATTACCCAACGACAATATATCCACTAATTAATACTTAATTAAATTAATTCCTTTATTTTTAAAACGGCACGATCAATAATTAAACGCCACGGTGATTATTTAATGAATTCTTTTTTAAACATGATTTACCAAGAATGAGTTTGTCCTTTTATATAATAACCAGTCCCTGGGCAGAAAACTGCTTATTTCGTGAACCGTTTAATTTCTTTTGTTTCTGACTCAGTTTATTGTTGTTTTGTTTTCAATATGGACGTTGTCGCTATTTTGCTAAGGAACGGAATAATTTCTCAATCAACGTTTTATTGAAGACAGTAAGTCACTATGAATGAAATAGTTCTTGGCGTGGTTTAGCACTGAATGATTTGCTTAGTCAATATTAATTCTTGCTGGGTTATAACTCTTACAAGAATTCGAAATATATGGAAAAGAAGATTAAAGCACTATGAATAAGATCCCGACAAGGTATTATGATACCAACTTATTCAAAATCTCTAGCTACATAATGTCTTAGTCATTTGACAAATCCGACGTCTAATACCTTAAGATGATTGTTTTGCTGAAGTTTATAATTATGTGAACATCGAGATGATAAAATAAAAAGTGGTACGTATATGATATCACGCATGTAAATGAATCACAGACCATCGTAAGTACTATTCAAATTACTACATGTAGCAATTCCACTATTGTTTCGCACAACGTTTAATATGCACACACAAAAGCCTTATAGCAACTTGCTACTTGCTTTTTGGTTGTTGTATATGTCCAGGCAAATGACCAAATCTGGAAATGTGCTTTATCTGGAAATCGATTGCCTGATCTGGAAATCAATGCTTTGCATATGATGTTCTGATTCAAAAACTACAAACTTTATTATTACATAGATTTCAGCAATATTGTGTACTTTTTTAGTGTAAAATGAATTATACATAGCTACAAATTTATAGAATAGCAAAAATAATTACCCAACGACAATATATCCATTAATTAATGCTTAATTAAATGAATGAATTAATCAATTAATTCCTTTATTTTTAAAACGGTACGATCAATAATTAAACGCCACGGTGTGAATTCTTTTTTAAACATGATTTACCTAGAATGAGTTTGTCCTGTTATATTATAACCAGTTTTAATAATAACTATTTCATTTCGCTAGTGCTTAAATTCGTGAAAATAATTACCTAAACAAATGGCAGTATATTTATAATGATATGTTTCTATGGTTTCGAATCGTAAAAATTAAGTATCCACAAAATTGAAACACTTTGGCAATTCACAAAAATAACTACCTGCAAAATTAATGTATCACTATAATATCTGGACGTCTGATGGGCATCAGGAGAACCTACACAACAAACTAAATCTACCTGGAGCTGCCTGTTGTCACCTGTCGGGGCGTCGTGGCCGTATCACCAGCCCAGCTTATGTTCAATCATATGCGTATGCATGGGAATTCAAAAAAAACCTGTTGACAGGTTAATTCGAATATTAAATTATAAACAAATTATCTAAATAGAAATATATCAATATCGTTAGCATTTTATTTCTCCTGATGGTTCAATTACAGACGTTCCATCCACCGACAGTCGTGTACATTATAAGTATTGTCTTTTACCTTGACCATGCTGACGTATGAAATACTCCTACTTACAATGCATTAAGCTCATTGATATACAAGCATCGGGCAAGCATACCAAAAGAAGTGAAATGAAAACAAAGTATTAAGCATCAATACACTAATTGGAGAGCGAACACATTACAACTAACCTTGAACTAACGAAGATCGAGATGCGTACACATCTGGACGCCACGCGATACCGGAAATTGACTTCTTGTACAAGAAGTCAATTTCCGGTCAAAAAGAAGTTGTACGAGAATGAGTATTTGTTTAAAAATATACCAAACAAATTTGACAAACCAATGAGGCACGTTTTCAAAGGGCAACTTATTCCGCTTATATGACAAAAGGAATCATTGAAATCGGTCAATTATATCAGGAGCTATGCCTGTTTTAATAAAAGAAACCCTTTTTTTAGCTGTCCACGGAACGCTTAATCTTCTTGAAATCTATCCACTCTAAGTGGGCAGAAAAATGTACACACGGGCATTCATATTCAAATGAGATTAAAGCCCGGGAGTTTCAACACAAGTGGGAATGGTGTGCATAAAATAAAAAATCAGTGATAACAATAAGAAAATGATTAAACATTGAAGGCCCACTTAAAACAATTCAGACACCTTAGAGGACAAACATCAGCAACCATTTTGCTGCCCACTTAGAGTGGAAAGATTTCAAGAGAATTAAGCGTTCCGTGGACAACTAAAAAAAGGGGTTCTTTTATTACAACAGGCATTATAGCTCCTGATATAAATGATCGATTTCAATAATTCCTTTTGTAATACGAGCGGAATAAGTTGTTCTTTGAATACGTGCCTCATTGGTTTGTCAAATTTGTTTGGTCTTTTTTTAAACAAATATTCATTCCCGTACAACTTCTTTTTGACTCACCCTGTATGTGCTTTGTTCCACATGACTCCCTTCATTCGATGAAGCGAGCGTACACATTACACATTTGCTTTATCGAATTAACATGTATCAACAAAAACTTCCCGAGGTTCATCGAATGAAGTTGATTTAACGTTTGTTCAATGACGGGCGGAGCTTATATACACTGTGCACCTTTATTAGTTAATCTTCAATAGTGCTTCATCGAACTAAGGGCTTTTTGCTAGTGTGTACGTACGGGTCAATGTCAAGATAGTGATGAACGTTTACTAATATTGATTATTTGCTACTGTATGCTATTCCAGGAATAATGTGTCACGTGCAAGATGTAGTAAGCACAGTGTTGCATGTTATATAGGCTGTATGTTGAATTCACATTCAATAAGATGAAAAGACAAGTAGTTTCATTTCACAATTTATTTATCACAATTATATTTCATGAACTAATATGACAAGTATAGTAATACATATACATGTATATAACAATACACAATTATTCAAATAACCAGTATAACCATACATACAATAAGATCCACATATGAGTACAATTATTGTTATTGGAAAATAATTATACACCCAGAGCTCTTTTTATGATCGAGTATCGATACCCTTTATAAAGTTGACTGTTATTTTGCGCACGATTTAGAGCTGTGTTGTTACAAACTCATGATACCGTAATTGCCCGATGTTGATGTTTTGTTTATAACGTCTTCGCGTTCGTGAAAGTTCATAGCTGTTGGACTTCTTAGTTGTTGGAATTTCTAGTTGTTGGACCTCCTAGGGATGGCATCCAGATTCGTACGGAGTGAAAACCGTAGATCAGAGAGGGCCCACGCATTGGCTGTCCGTTCACGGGAGTTGTTCAATGCATTCGCTAAGCATGGCTAAACACGTATTGGTTGAACGTTATTTAACCGCGTTCCGTTTATCTACACAAAACTGTCCGTTTACCCTCTCCGATCTACGGTTTACAATCCGTACGAATCTGGATGCCATCCCCTAGTTCTTGCCAAGCGTTGATATCGCTGTGTGGCTATCACCGGTAGTCGCTTCAACAGTTTAGATGAAACAGTTGACAGTTTGATAACCCATTATCTTAAAAACGGCTGTATAGAAATCATACAGAGAATTTTATGAACACCAGTTCTAATTATATGTGATAGGTATGTAACATATATCAAATAACTCATTTTAAAACATTGCTGAATTATATTGAACGAACACAATTAATAATCATCAGTTGTGAAACACACAAGATAACTTATGATCCTAGTAAATTGACTATCACTGTCTGAATTATGTATCATAACATGCATTACACAATAATTACAAATAAACACTGTATATTCTTGTACAGATGTACTCTCTGACAGTGGCATTTCACACAAACTCCATAAAACAAACCACCATAGATTCAGTTGCATTCTATCTATCTGTAACATGTTAGCACTTTAAAATCAGTCTGCATTACGATATTCCGCAGTGTAGAAACAGTAGAAAAAAATGTGGATCTGCCAAAATCTATTATAGGTCTTGACATACCAATGGTCAAAATTTGTCTGCCTCCCCCCCCCCCCAAATATCATCTCTCAGCCATATTGTGATTGGCTGAATCTCAAAACAAATAAGCTGTGATTGGACAAACTAGCATGACTTAAATACAAATTGGGTAAATTAACACATCACAATATTGTTGTCAGTTTACCGTGCATGGATGGTTATATGATTTACACTTACTAGGACACTATAGAATATATGTATGATATAACCTTTTATATTTGACATACTGGCATTATAAATGCTTTTAGCAAATACATTACGTCAATATAAATCAAGATCTGCCTTTATAATTAGGAAATGTTTACGCATTAAGGAAATTACAGTAGCGGGTTGCCGCCACATCAAACTCAATATCACCAACTAAATTGACCATGATAATTACCTTGAGGTCCAGTTATATTTTACCCATTTCATCAGAAATGTAATGACTCCATTTAGAGTTTTTACAAAAATCAAATCAATGGTTATATTTGTCTTTTCCTTAGTCCATTTTATAACATTGCACATAGATTTAAATATGGTCGGGCATTCACCGTTGATGTAGACATAGTTTGTACATCTCTATAGCCTTTCGGTCTCGTGAGCACTGTGCCTTTCCAACTGATGTTACTAACGTCATATTTTTTAAAAAAATCGAGGTTGTGTTTGAGGACATTGCTTTTCTCTTCGAGCTGCTTAAATATTAAATGTACAGAAAAGCGTAACAAAATAAACTGAATTCTTGCAGATTTAGTCTATGAATTGATTGTTTGAATTTGATAACATGCCCCTTCAAATGGAATAGCCGGTCCGTTGTCAAAATTTGCCGATAATAAAACTATCTTGCACCCGTCAGTTTCCAAATCAACGCTTTTTCTGATTAGATTAGGTAAAAATGATAAGGGCAAGGGCAATTGATGAGCCACAGGACATATCAAGGGATCTCATTATCGACTGCGGATGAAACCACGTACTCCACATCGATTTCTTATGACTCAAATTATTTCTTGCGTTTGCGTAGCTCTGCTCTTAAAACTCTTTCCCTGACAAATTATTTTTTGAAGAAATTGTGAATTTGCACATGCATGTAAATATCAACTTATAATTTGGATATGAGACTCTGTAAGGTAGTAAAACTATATATATTCTGAAAGCTTATGAGTGGCCGGACACTTCTGTGAAAAATTCAACGATACCGGACGATCGTGGCGGTTGCCATGGTAACCGTTACCCAGCATGCAATTTTTGTAACATATTTTTTTACAAATATTTAGTAGTCCTGTATGAAAACTATACTACTTGAGCCCTTCAAAATGCTTTCAAGAGATGGGCATTATAATTCTGAACATTTTGATACCAAATTTGCTGTAGTGGGTTATTCGGTTATGGCGCAACGACTAGAATCGTGTACGACCAGCACGACAAATATAATCCAAAATCAAAATCCAAAATGGCCGCCATACAGGGGCACAAAAATTCAAATGCCTTTAATTACACTAAAAGGCATACCAAATTGTTCGGCTGAGCACAAGGATTCCAAAAAGGTATAGTTTGCCATACTTCCGATGTTTGGTTAACGAGTTATAGGGTAAAACGTAAAAAAGGTTGTGTTGACGCATTAATGCGTCTATGTCAGGTAAAGAGTTAAATCAGGTGTACCATAAAACCTCCTTTGAGACATTTCAACTGTAAATACAGTCCAATCCATATTATCTCGTTAACGCGTCTCGTCCATAGATCAATTCAGCTTGGAGTGTATACGTCTGTTATACTTCTCTGGTTGCCATGACGACTGGTCTGTTCTGTGCAGTAAACTGGCATAATAAGGTTTGATCTAATGTCAACCAACGTATTAAAGATCTGCTACCTTCAACCTCATTGTTAACACATTTCTTAGAAGTCGATATTATGAGATAATTAGATCATTTAATCCTATTTATAATCGCAGCGCATGGCAATATAGACTTTATCTTTCAATAACGACATCCACGTTTTGGGAGTTGACTTGACGAGATAATTTGTCTCACCATGACGACATCCACTTTTTATGAAATCAACATGTCCAGATACTTTATCTCACCATGACGACATCATCTTTCGCAGAAGTCAACTTGGCAAGATAATCTATCTCACCATGACGACATCTACTTTTTGTGAAGTCGACTTGACGATAAAGTCTATATTGCCATGACGACATTCACTTTTTATGAAGTCAACTTGGCAAGATAATCTATCTCACCATGACAACATCTACTTTTTGTGAAGTCGACTTAACGATATAATCTATCTCACCATGACGATATTTACATTTTGTGAAGTCGACTCGACGAGATATTGTATCTCGCCATGACGACATCTATGTTTTGTAAAGTCAACTTGACAAGATAATCATGACGACTAATAAAACTGTTAAAGTCAAGAATGTGAGAAACAATATGTGACTATCTCAACATAACGTTGATAATATGTCGACTTGTCAAGATAATTATGTAGCCTTCTAATGGCACTTTAAACGCTCCGCAATAATTACATTGCATTTAGTTATTGGCTTGACGATAGGCTAGTTGTCCATTGAATGATCTGCTTAGTCAATACTGATTCCTGCTGGGTTATAACTCTTACAATAATTCGAAATATATGAAAAAATGGTTAAAGCACTATGACACAAAAAGATCCTGACAAGGTGTTATGATACCAACTTATTCAAAGTCTGTAGCTAATGTTACAACTCTCATGTATTTGTCAATTTATCATTTGTCATTTGACAAATCTAACGTCTTGTACCTAAAGATGATTGTTTAACTGAGATTTTTTTAAATCTCAGTTAAACAATCATCTAACAATTAAAATTGTTTGAACATTGAGATGATGAAATTAAAAAAAGTGGTACGTATGATACAACTCCTCAACTCACTATCAGTGCCACTATTGTTTACATCAACTAGGTCTATTAATTACATTGAATAAGTTTTCCAACTGCACCGATATTCGTCTGGTTTTCTTAAATTTAATTAAGCTATGAACATGATATCTTGAATCTTTAACTTTAAATAAAAAACTTGCAATTTGCCGATTTGGGTAAATCGTCTCCAAGGTCGTCTGTTTTATCTGAAAAGATCGTTTAGTTTTCAAAATAGCTCAGACCCTTCCCATATATTTAATACTTTAACATTTCATATCGTACTTGTTACAAAGATTGCAGGCATGTTTAAGTGTATGTTCATACTATATGAAGACTAAATAACCTTATAACAAAAAGGGGAGTTCTTACAAATGTATTATGAAAGGTTAATTCCAGGACCTGAAAACGGATTTTATGGATTTACTTTATTTCCTTACGATCAAACGGACACGTGTCGAGAGGGTATACTATTAGATTTCAGTTATTTATGATTAATGTACTTCAAGCAGCAATCGTCTAAACAGGTTTTAGATGCATAAACAGTCATCTGGACAGTTTTAGGTACAACAAACAGCCGTCTAAACCGGTTTTAGGTACATCATACAGCCGTCTTTGGGTTTAATTGTAATAGTCTTCTCCATCTCAAAACTCTGGTCTGGAACCAATTCCATATTGAAATGTTTGATTAGCTTGGCTAGCACGATCCGAGCCTCAATCTGAAAATACAAAATAACGTTATGCAACTTTAAATATTTATTATAAGGGGCATGGTGGGTTTTTATCTTGTAGGGATTCGAATACCACAGTTTTGGGCATGCAGTTATTTGGACAATATTTCAGAGCTTTCAAAAATATCCACTGATAGGGCCTATATGATGTATACCATTATAAAGCCTTTTTAGGGAACATTAAAAAACACTAGTATTGCTTTCTTTTTCGTGTCATTTTCTGGTAACAGTCTCTGCCTGTAAAAGCGTACCATATGGCGATTAATGGGTCCTCAGATCAACTTTAAAAAGAAAACCAGGGATTACCATACCATTATAATTTGGCCAAATTTTAAAGTTGATTGCGTATTAAGTTATAATACTCACCCATTGTAGCTTCAAAAAATAGTAACACTTTTGTTACGGTCGTAAACAAATCATCGAAATTTCAATCAAAAAATCCCAGTAAAACGATTACTACGTATCCCCAATGTATGAATATGCGCGCCAAGCATAGCACAACGAAAGGAAAACATATTTTCAAACCTCCAGTTGGTTACATAACAAAATTGGAAAGAAATCGTTGGGATCTCGTTGACGCGTCACATTACGCTGACCCGAACCTTCGAACGAACAGCGCCCTCATGCAGTTTTCAAGCCCTTATAATTGTATTCACCAACAAAATCCCATTAAATAATTAAGTTCATATGAAAGAACTCAAAGTCTTTCACAAATTCAAAAGTAAAAATTGATGCACGGAGATAATCAAGGTCAAAGGTCAAATTTTACCATATTAACCATTTTCGCACCTCCATAAATCCGTGCGCCATCTTTAAAACACCTTGGAAATGACATCTAGTTGCAAAGATGATTTGCTTTGAATAACAAATGAAGAAACCAGCTTGAAATAAACTTGTTTATTTAATGGGATCTTGTTGGCGCATTGAGTTTTGAGGTCTTAAGAGGGCGCTGTTCATCAAAGATTCAAGTCAGAATTACACCAGGAGTGGGCGACTCAACTTGCCGATCTCAAGCTACTTTTAAGTTTAACTTTGGCTGTGCGCATATTTTTGGTGGCTGTGTTTTCCTTGTTGTCGCCTACTTTAGGTATAGACTTAATTAAAGTTTACACAGAATTGTTGGACAAATTCCCAAACAATTGTGCGGTTTTAAAAATTTATGATAAATATACCTGCTGGACGGTTTTTACAAGCCTGAAATATATGATACTTTCCGTTTCATGATTTATTTTATGCATTTTAATTTTCTTACTTTACACCATACCGTCATTGTTTGTGTCTAACGGACTTGATGCAAGTCTATAAATTCCTTCTTGCATTCCGATGACGTGACCTCTTGTTTGTGTCCTCATAAAGTGGCGCTGGTTGCATTAAAAACGCGAACTGATATCTATTTGTGCGCAGTATAGGACTTTCCCATCCTAAAATTAATAGAATCCCTGATTACCCAACGCGCCAACGAGATCCATTTTTTGTTTAGGCCTACATTTGCTTGGAATGCAGTGAACGCTTCACTGAGACTTTTTTGCTTAAACTTCAAAGATTTGTTACGACTAAACCAAAACACTCAGAGAGCTAAAATTCTTGATATGTCCATTTGGTATTATAATAGGGCCTACACCATTTTTTTAGAAGATGATCTGAGGACCTAATGAATTACCCCCACCCCCCCCCCCCCCCCCACCCCCATATACCTCATGAGGCTGATTAACTATAAGCACGTCAAATTAAATATTTCTGCCACATTTAGTGTATTGATCATACATTTAATTGTTTCTATCTTTTCTGCAGGCCTATTCTCTGTTATCCTTTTCTTGTTTCCTGCTGTTTCTTGTTGCTCTTCAAGCGCCATGAGCGCTTTTTGCGGATTTGCGCGCTTTACATGCGTTTAATATTATTATTTAGGAACCAATAAATGATCAGAAGCAGTTTCTCCATTGATTGTAGTATTGTATAAAAGGTCTATGCTAAAGAATAACTACAGTATAATATAATCATTATCAAATTAAACTACAAGATTAGAAAAGTTACATTCTATAAGGGGTGGCGTCCAAACAAATCGGCAATGCTTTGCCGATATCTGGAATGAGGTAGAAGTAAGTTCAGTTGTCTATGTGATGACACAAGCGAAGACGGCATCTAGAAAGTTTCTCATTTCAGATATCGACAACGGCAAAGCATTGGATGCCTCCACTAACTTACCAACGCAAAGTGCTGTCCAATGCAATTTCGTGATCCAGATGAAAACGGGAAGAACGCTTGACCAATGCTGAAATAGGATCAATGTATGAGTTCAGAACGCTATTCACATAATCAATCAATAGTATAGGTTATCCGTGTTTCGGATAAGGTGCCATCTTAATCTTGACGGGATAATATTAATAATCGTGTTTAACATGTTTAAGTTTTTCAAGAAGACACATCTATTTCATGGTATGTATGCCAATTAGGTAACACGGTTCATGAAACAAATTGGACATCAAGCACCTATTCAATTGAATGCAGAATAGGCCAGGTTCGTTTCCCCTTTGTCCGTTGTGTATGGCTACATTGATCGATACTGGTGCGCCACAACAAACTTTATAATAATACGAATAGTCGATCAAACTACACGCTTCTCATACATAAAACAAAGAACAGGATGATCCTACATGTAATGTATATTGAGCAGAAATAATTGAACGAAACCAAGTGTAAGAACAGTTTATATTCAGAAACTTTTTTACATGTTTTATACAAACGTTAGTCAATGCTATTGATACAAGAAACTGTGGTGATTCTGAATAAGAGTAGGGCACTGACAAGGACCCCAATGGAAATAAGCCCTTTTTAGAGCTTTCTTGGGCTATCCTTGGCATTATATGTTTTCTTGTATTAATATGTTGTGTTAATTTTGTAAGTTTTTAAGATTTGTATATTTGATCTGATGTATTGTATCTCTGTGTCTTGATATGCCAAATAAAACTAAACTAAACTAGACGGTCGTGATTACTTTGTTATAAATCCTAATGGAAACACGTCATTTTTACGAAACAATTATGACCCTATAGTATGCCTACCACCTAAGCTGGGGTTTATCGCAAGCCATGAGGTCCATAACGTATTGCGACAACGCGTTGCTTTCCCAAAGCAACGCGTTGCCTAGCGAGCCAATAAGATTACGGCTTTTGACCACGTGTTGTTTTCCAAAGCAACGTGTTGTTTTGGCCAAAGCAACGCGTTGTTTTGGGAACGGAATAAATCGCAATATTTGACACTGTTGAAGTGATTTTGAAACATAATTATATGCCAAAGCACTCAGGGGGTTGGTGGTCGGGGAGGTAAAAACAAGGATGGCACAAGCTAAAACTATTTATTGGATATCCAACAATCTTAAACTATAAATATTGTGTTATTGCGATTTATTCCGTTTGCGAAAGCAACGCGTTGCCGCAATACGTTATGGACCTCATGGCTTGCGATAGGGGTTAGGTCGTCAAAATAGGATGGTTGATTCCGTTGAGTTATAATGTTGGTATACATTTAATATTATTTGATCACGTGTAATTTGAATAACGATTAGGCTCTTGACAATTATTTCGCATATAGATTCTATGTAAACGTAGAACCAGATCTACAAGCATGAGGCTTGGCTTTTTCATTTTTCCAAAATTATACCAAATGTCATTGCATTTGTAATGACTGAATCACCTATATACATACTTGTCATCCCCAGCTAGAAATCTATCCGGATCATATTGTAACGGTTCATTGAAATAACGCGCCATCCGTGACATCACATACATCTGTACCTGAAACATAGTCATAAAATATACCTTACACAAAAAGTTCCTGACCGGGTGCTTTTTTATTATCTCCTTTTGTAATTCGCCACAATATGACACCTCATCCATATATGGATATTTTTTTATAAAGTTATGATGATTTTTGTAACCACAACCAACGAAGAAAACGTGTTGTTGTACGGAATGTTAGGTTGTGATTCATTTCACACAAAATGTCACTGCTGACCACACACTAGGCAATGATAAATAAATAATGTTACTAACTTTGTTTTCGGTTAGTCTGGATATTGTAAGTCAACATAACTTTAAATATATCCACTCGATTGTTATGAATAAGGTCTCAAAGTGTGGGGAAGAAATTTGCTCGTTTAATGTAGGCCTATATCTAAGATGATTGATAACAATTTTCAATTAACTAACATCAATTAACTAACATAAGCACCTGGTCATGATTTGTGTGTCAAGTGTAAGTATAATACTATTATAATTAGTAGAATTGATGAGGTACCGTGCATGGTCAACAAAACTGGCGTTCACGTGATGAAAGCGCTGGCTTGTGGGGGACCTAAAGAAATCTTCTTTGGTGCATGGTGTAAGGTATTCAGGAGCTAGACGTGTGTCAAGACTCCATTACGGAAAAGAGCTGTCGGGTAATATAGTTTTTGTGTGCATAATAGTACCGACTATGCTGTTCTACACCAAGGTTTATATCTCGGAGTGTATGACGGATAATTGATACGTATGCGGGGTGTGTACATGTATATCGAAACACATTCTAACAGAATGCATTATCAATAATTGGATGAACATGAAAATGGAACATCATTCATGCATATCTTTTCATCATTTTAAATGGATGGAACATCCAACTATACGAAAGGATATATAGTCCCCCTGGAGCTATAGTCCGACATCCATAGACATACACGGGATGAAGCGTGAAGCTATAGTGTTGCGTGTAGAGATGAGTGCCCTATACTTTCCTTCACTGTACAAGCCGGACTATATCACCAGGGGAATATATCTCCTTATTATACACCGTACCATCATAATGGAACCCTTTGGTACATTATATCCATCAATGTTCACGTCATATGCAGCCTCTCTTACTGTTCCAATTGCTGGAGGGTGTAAACGTAAAGATTCTTTCAACACCTAGGCAAATGAAAACTTCAGTAGCAAAATGTAGGTCTTAAAAACAACCATCAACAGAACGTACAAGTATAGCCATCTTTAAAATAAATTTGGTACATTCGTAAAGAGGAAATAAAATCAGTTTTACATTGGAAACTTCTTTATGT
Organism: Ophiura sarsii; assembly: GCA_035610835.1. Lineage (NCBI taxonomy): Eukaryota > Metazoa > Echinodermata > Ophiuroidea > Amphilepidida > Ophiuridae > Ophiura > Ophiura sarsii. The sequence continues at coordinate 11,344,462 of CM069452.1, read as the reverse complement.
GAAAATATTGTCGAATTCCAGCTTTTTGAGATCTTTTAGAAAAATAATAAATAGCAACTCGCAGGAGTTCCCATGAGGTAAAATATTCTGTTAAAACAATGTATCATTATCATGTTATGATGGTGGAATGACGTATAACAGCACCATAAATGCATGATCAATTATCAGGCGTCATGTGGACAACAGACCGGCTATGAGGCTGAGATAATTTGTATACAAGTTTATAATTTTCAATTAAAGATTTCAAAGAAAATATGAGAAGATATCTTACCGCCATAGTATACTCCAGTTTTAACCCATCTTCGTAGGATATTTCTGACTTATCACCCAAAATGGCGTCAACTTCTGTCCTTAAACTGTGGGAGCAATACAGCAACAACGATTAACACGTCATGTATATAAGTCACGCGACACGAGTCATATGAATGAACTCCTTATTGAAGTTATTCCTGTCAGCAATATAACATTTAAAATATTGTAAAAATAAAAACTTAGATTGGCGTATATTTTATAATACAAGGTTGGATCAGTTAAAGCGATAGTCAATACCACCGCTTTAGGCCTATTCCTTTCTTTAACGTTTTAAACTTAGTTAACATGGTAAAGCATGTGCTTCAGAGAGAGGCTTGATCCATTAATATGTCTATGTTTCAAACCCTTATAATGTGATAATGTATTATGGTATATCATAGGAGAACAGGTTAAACTATGCATGTAGTCATAATTAATTAAATGAAATGTCAAAGTTCAGATAATTTTTCTCGGAAAAAGGTGTAATTGTACATTTGGTGACAAAATATTCTAAAAGTCTTGTCCATCCGGGTATAATCAGTGATAATATTAATATATAACGCAATTTTGTAGTTGAGATATGGCGTTTTAAGCAATTTTGGAGAAATAATCATCTACACGCGAGAGTATGGTGGTCATGCTCCTTTGTGTTGATAGAGTGCTGTTGATCTCCTATCAGGCCTATACTGATACTGACGTACGTTGGACAAACAACAATGGGGGAGGGTATAATATATCAGTTTAAATCTATATAAACACAATCCTCAGAAGAAAAATATGGTTTCATACCGGTAAATAATTTCAGGTCTTCTGCCAATTTCCATGAGAGTCGAAGACAATAGGTTTCCCGTTGTTTCTTGTCCTATTAAAGAGGGCAAAAAAAGAGATTATGAGATTGTGATCGTCACATAACATGGCCGCTTGCAACAAACACCAACTGATATAGTGCCGTGTAGCACATGATAAAGGACAACAGATTGTAACCGCGTGGCCGCAACGCAACCATTGTAGGATCCAGCAAGGGTGGATCGCAAGTTTTCTGATCAGGCATGGATTCCAGATGTGGTACATACATTGACAAATGACAGATTAGGTCATTTACCTGCAACTACTCCCTGGAGCTTGTCTCAGCAGATGTATACATTTCATTTATTTAAAATATGATTTTATGCCATATTTTGTTTGTTTATTATAGCATGGACAGAGCCTATGTCAATATAATAATCTCGTCAAAAGTGTACTTGAATTTTCTAAGTTTATATTTGACATTGCATTCCCTGTTGATGACCTCGTTAAATTATCTCTTACCTGCAAAGAAAAACGTTACAAACTCATCTAACATCTCCTCCATCTGCATAACTTGTTCCCCATTCTGAGTGCTACGAAGCAAGTTGGACAAGAGATTATCAGGAACATCATTTCCATGCTTTATATCCTCCAACATTTTCGTAATACACCGTCGTCCTGTATCACGAAGAAAGTTACAAGATGCTTGCACTTTGGTTTGGTATTCTCGCTCCGCGTGGGATGGAAAATATTTTCGTCTCATCTAAAAATGAACAGAATGGAGCACGTACAACTTTAAATAGTGGCTAGAATTTGCAGAATGAAGTATGAATGATTTTCGAAATGGTATCATTCTCGAATAATAAATCTTCTGCCTTTTCCCTTTCTCCTATTTTCTAATATGTGCATGTGTGAGTGCTACCGATACATGTAGTCGTGATAAAAATAGCAACGATCTGCTGATTCAAGGGTTCAATGTAACGTTTTTATTGGATCACATATTCCAAGAATGTGACAAGACCAAGACTGATTGGATGAGCGTTATTTGAACCAATAGCTTCTAGTCTACATGACTACCCGTTTAGCCATGCTATTAATACTGGCTTGAACGCTGGCATAAATTCTGGTTCAAGGAGTTATCATTCAGGAACAGCCTGTATTGTCAAATCATTTACTCGTACACTTACAGTAGTCATTGGCGAACTTGTAATCACGATTTCATGAGCCTCAGTTGCCAATTTTATGGCGTTCAAAAACTTCTTTTCTGTCCCATCGTATAGCTGTAAATCCATTCCAAAGGCAACCTGTTGATATTTGTACATCATCATGTACATCGGGTACAAATCGAGTTGTTTTATGAGAAAAAATATAATTGTATTATTATAAGTTACTATAGAAACGAATAAAAAGTATCTATTTTGATTATGGGTTTATAATTAGCCCCACTGCCAAAACCGATGAACTTTAACAGACATGAACATCACTCTAAGGAGTTCTATCCCATCTGTTACGTAATCTGGAAAGAAATGTTTCAGAAGACAAGGGAATTTTGAGCAAGTATTTATTTCAGTATCATTGTCGTACCGCTTATTAGAGTCTTACTCACGCGATGTCCACCAATGATAATGGCCTTGATTGAAATGGAGAGTGGGCCATATTTGTCGTTCTATGCGAGGTCTATGGTAAACCTATGTTTCAGTTGGTACACTAAATGCGGTTATGTTGAAAGTATCTAGCTAGTTACATATGCATAACATCTTATTTATCATCGTTGAGAATATTCTACGTTAAGCATCTGAATTGTTACCTTGCCAATGATATCTAATGCAGTCGTGTTGAGAGTATCGAGCATGCGCACTTTTGTTTTGCCGTCTGCACTCTTCATTAACCAGTCCACCATTAGATCGGCACTTGAGTTGAATTGATTTATGCACGTCTTTAGGTAACTACAGAGGTAGAAATACGGAAATTGAGGGAATCAGGAAGAGAAGACCTTTGGTAATCTATCTGTGATTTTGAATCCATTTAAAGCATTACGCACGTATTGCGCCAAATCTACAAAAATCTTATTGCTGAATGACTATTGAATTAAATTAAATTAAACAAATTAATTGAGAACTCTTCTATTTGAATTTAACACTGATTCCACTCCTTAGTACTGTTACCTAAACTTAGCCTGATTTAATGTTACACAACTTGTCTTGTCCTCTCGTGTAACCTGAAATCCTACTATAGCAATAATTTGAACACAATGACTTAACGTATGCCGAGATATGAAGAAAGTATGTAAGTAAACTCGAAACGACATGCCTACCTGCGATGGAAAACAGGATTAAATAAAGCGCGGTTTCGTGCATGAAGATCCTGGTCTAATACTGTTAATAATCCCGATCCCATGAAGGGTGCGCCACACATCGTCTGAAGGTTTCTGTATATCATAATTGACTTGGGGTGATTATCTGACAGTAACTCCTACGATATAGATAAAACGAATTATAAATAATTTGAACCAGGAAAATAGTTAAGTGTTAGATTTACAATGCACATTTTGAACATGCTCAAACAAATACCTAGACCCCAGCGCACCACCACGAACCCTAGCGAGCCACCAACGTATACCAAATATGTCACAAATATGTCATATGCTCAATATATAGCGGCGTATTGATCACAATTGCAACGCAAGTCATACGCTCAAAATGTTAAACATGTTTGAAGATAGAGAATTAACAAACATGCACAGGTCATTCAAACACGCTCTACATAATGGCTGCTACACCTACGGCGATCAGGCCTTGCGCTTGCGTTGCGCTGAAAAAAGTATCAAAACGCCAAGCAAACGCATTAAGGTATCTTAGAACCGATTGGGGACGCAGTAGACACTGGCTAGAACGGGAGAGGGTCCTCATGTAAAACACAGGAAGAGCTCCTCAAAATTGTCAAATGTTTAAAACAATGTAGGTCCTATCCCGCTTATCACATTTTCACGGCGCTCTTATTACGACCCATTGTGTTTCTACTTTGAAGTCTCACGGGCTCTTACTGCGCTGCCACTACGCTGTAAACGTTCTTAGTGCGTCCAAGTCACTACCTGCGTTACTAG
>CM069452.1:11186553-11340182 GCA_035610835.1 Ophiura sarsii | reverse complement strand
GATGTATACTGCTTATAATTAAGATGTTTCAATTGATTTCGTGATTTATTGCATTGTATAATTGTTGCTTTTTATGCATTATTTGTATATGTATAATGTTCTCTGCTCTGGTTTCATTGTTTCTTTTTGTTTAATTGCTCAATGCGCCATGAGTGCTTTGGCAGATTTGCGCGCATTATAAATGTTCAGTATTATTATTATTATTATTATTATATCTCTTCTCAGCACTTGTGAGGGTCTTGCTTGCAAATGCAATTGGTTTGTTGTCCTGTATCAATGCAGCTCCTAAACCTTTCAAAGAGGCATCTACCTGAACTACGGTGTGCTTATTAGGGTCAAAATATGTCAACGTACATTCTGTAATGTACTGATCAATGACTTCACATTATCAAATGCTTTCTGGTGCGCTGCTGTCCATTCCCACTCACTACCTTTGTGTGTGAGTGCACGAAGCGCATCTGTATGGTCTGCAAAATTCGCAAAGAAAGGTGTCATACGTGACTAACCCAAGTAATTGTTGTAACTCTGTGACGTTGGTGGGTGGTGGTATCGCATGAAGAGCTTCTATCTTACCTGGATCAGGGTGAACACCACTTGCATCGTAGTAGCATCCAAAGAATTTGATGCGTGGTATGTTGATCTCAGATTTGTCTATGTTGTAGACCAATCCATACTTCCGAGCAACCTCCATCGAATTGTGAAGATTCTTCTGATGCTCCAATTCATCTTTACCAAACACTGCCACGTCGTCAGCACTACCTATGGTACCTGGACATTGTTCCAAAAATCATGTCCATCTTCTCCTGGAAAATATCCTGCGAGACTTTCAAACCAAACGGAAGCCTCAAAAATCTGTAGCGTCCGTAAGGAGTGTGGAAGGTACACTCTTAGAAGGTCAGGATCAAATATGAGACGAAAAGGATCAATTTTGATCCAGAAGCGGTATCACATATGAGCTTACCCTTTCCGGATCAAAGTGATCCGACAAGCAGGATCAAAAAGTTTGATCCGAAATGGGATCAAATATTTCTGTCAAATGATACTGAAACGGATCAAAATAATGATCCTGCTTGTCGGATCACTTTGATCCGGAAAGGGTAAGCTCATATGTGATACCGCTTCTGGATCAAAATTGATCCTTTTCGTCTCATATTTGATCCTGACCTTCTAAGAGACCCACTGCAGACTATATATCGAGTGCAGTAAGCTTACTACATCGTGTAGGCGTAGTACATCGCAGTGATCGTGACATTTTGTGAGGAGCATTTTGACCGAAAATCGTACTGATGGCACTGGTCAGGTACAAGAAATTTGTTCACAAGAATAGAGCATGTTCAAACATAAAAAATAAAACTACTTTACCGACAAAATCATGTAACATTTTACAGATTAGACTGGATAACTTACCGCGGTATTTCACCCCATGTTTCAATGGCGACCGAATTCAAAAGATCGTCTGCTTGTCGTCTATCGGTTTGCGAAAGAGTGACGTCAGTCACCTATTGACCAATGAACTTTTTCATCGAATTGATCCGGAAATCAGATCAAAGTTGATCAAGGTGAATTTGATCCGTTTGTTGATATCTATCTGGAAACGGATCAAAACGATCCGAAAACGGATCAAAACGATCCGAAAATGATCCTTAAAGGATCAAAACAAAGTGAGCCGGAAATCTACTCATGTATTTGATCCTGACCTTCTAAGAGTGTAGTCATCAAGCTAGATTCTTTGTCTATAACAATACTCCAGTATCCACGACGTGCATCCAATTTACTAAAAACCTTTGCACCATGAAGTTTGTGGGTTAATTCTTTCAGCGTTGGCGTTTTGTGGTAAGTACGCTTGGAGGCCTTATTTAGAGCCTGCGGATCTAGACACACTCTCAACTTACCGTTATCTTTCCGTCTGAAAGTAAGCGCGGAAACCCAATCTGTTGGTTCCTTCTGCTGGGTGATAACTTTGAGAGACTCCATCCTGTCTAACTCTGCTTTAATTTAATCTTTTAACTGAATCGGGTACTTACGTGGAGGCACTGCTCGTGGGCATGCATCTTCCATCAACGTAATGTGGAACTCACCAGGAAATCGACCTATACCATTAAAACGATCTGGATACATTTGTTCAAGATCTGACTTACCAGTTATATAGGCTCATGCACATGTGTACTATGCATGTACTATCACTACTAGGGACAGATTTGTTTACAGCACAATGCATGGTAAGTAGTTTCATGTCGACTGAGAACTTAAAACCTGTGATTGCCGGTCCTTCTAACTCTGTGACATAAAACTCAGCGTCTACCAACTTACCATTTTTATACTGACAAGGCATGACGAGAGTACCATACTGAGGAATTTTAGTACCGTTGTACGCGGTTAGGCTTGTGTTTGGCTTTTGTTTCAGTGCACCGGGCTTAGGAAAACCTCCAGCGTCAATAAGTGATGGGAGCATTCTGCGAAAAATTCTCAACGGAAGCACGTCACCATTCGCGCCCGTGTCAACTTTGCGATGGACACCCTTGCGTTTCGCGATCTTAACGTCAAGATCAACAAAAACCTCATCGCGACTATCAATCTCAGCGGAGTCTGTGCTAAATACTGTGTCAATGTTTTGATTGATATCTATGGTGACAAAATGTAAACTATCAAACTTGTCTGAAACTGTTTCATTAATACTGTCTTGTTTCACTGTTCTGTCCTGTGGTGTTTTACTGTCCGTCCTCTGTGGTGGCCTGCCTCGTGATCTAGAACGGCGTCTTCTCCCGGTTCCAAGGTCTGGTTTGTCAGATTTACACATAGCTTTCCAATGTCCTACACGGCAACATTTCCTGCATTTACTACTTTGCGCATGACAGTATTTATCTCTGTGGTGGTTCTTACCACAGTTTTTGCATGTATTTTGTCTCTGTACGGCATCAATGTTATTGTTGCTGCTTCTCTCCGTATTCAGGGCAGCAGAATATCGCGCCATATGATTTATACTTGCCCCATGCCGGCGGCATAGATAAACAGTCCGTCAGTTTGAAATCTTTCGGCTTTACTCAGCAAGTCTTTTCGGACAGAGGGATACGTATTGCCTGCTGTAATACCTTCTATTACCTTTTTTCCAGCTCTTTATCGTCTCTGCATTCGCATTTCTGCGCTTTCGCTTTACAGCGAGTGAAGAAATCGTCTACAGTTTCATTTTTCCCTTGCTTGAACTCCGTCAAATTGCAACCTGTGGATTCGAAAGTTTTCTTTCGGCTCGATGTGGTCAATAAACTTGTCCCACACATCTTTTGGGTTTTTTAGTTGTTCGTCCGTCAATCCCCAGGTGTTGAACATCCGCAGACCTTCCAGGCCCGACTACAGTATAATGTAACTGTGTTGGTCCTTTTCTTCACTGCGAACCATAATTTAGACATTGTCTAAATTCCTGAAATGCTTGGGGTCTATCGGAATTGTCCCAGTCCAATGTTGGGTATGGCAAAGCCTCAGCCATCGTCCGTCGGTGGTTATTTCAGTTCCCAAATCAGTGCAAATCGTGTTTTTAGCTATACCGCCCAGCACTAGTTACAAAAACTGCACTAAATGAATAAACTTGTTGTTTAAGTGTCTTAATGCATTAACAAAAACAGACTGTCTAAAGCATAAATAGGAATATCATTCTATAATTTAGATGCACAAATAGTAAAAGCCCTGTCAAAAGAAGTAGCTCAGTCAGTATTTTATTCTCTGTATAACAAATAATCGGTAGCATTTCATCATCATAATATGTCCCCACTCTCATCAGATTTAATAATGATAAACAGTTTGACGCCTTTTTGCTGAGATCCTTAGCATCTACATTCCCACGATTGGTCTCAAGTTTGATTGAATTTTCGCTTGATTAGTCTTTACCTTTAGGCGGCAATGTGTGGATTGCCTTTCTTTGACTACAGGCAACACACAATCAAAGCCTTGATTTGAAACAGCAGCCAATAAGAAACATTTTATATCGCTGCATTCAGAGGTGTGTCGAAACAGGCTTTCTTGTCGGTTTTGATTCTAAGTTTGTTTAAGTTGGTTAGGTTTATCAAAACGTCCGTCGCAAATGGTGGAAACCGTTTATAGGTTATTATCAACAATACGATTTTTTTCTGAAATCTCTTTTTCTTAATTAGGTGCCAGATACTGGTATACCAGTAGGCCTATCGTTCAATACTGAAACATAAAAGATGCCAGTGCCCAGTATCGCTCGATACTGGTACGATTTTACTGTTCCATTATCGGTCGTTGCTGCAAATTGTGTTCCAGTACTGGAACGTTTTTGTACACATACTACCAGTAGTGATTTGTCCTAGAATTGAACGATACTGGTACATAATAATGTGTCCCACTATAGCCCGATACTGGGACATTTTATATATCGTCCGATAGAACACTGACTTTACGGTACATCCATGGAAGTAACATCTGTTACTTTCATGTTCTAACATAGTTTATGGTTATAATCATGACATTAATTTTTACCATTTTACTTATTGGTCAATGTAGCTGCTAATGTGTTAACAAGTGTGAACTCAACAAGTGTTCCATGACCATTCTCTCTTTCTTCAATAAAATCCAATTCCGAGCGAATTATCTTATGGCTGCAAAACTGCGTAGAAATCTTTTGGAACAGCTAGTGGTCATTTAGCAGCCGTTTAGGCTTTCACTGAAAGCCAAACTGGAGTCAAGTGACTCTTGAAATGGAGTAAATCGGCCATGACTCTCCAAAGGAGTCATCCTGACTCTTCAAAGGAGTCATCTTGACTCTCCAAAGGAGTCGTCCTGACTCCCCAAAGGAGTCATCCTAGCCGTCGGAAAGAGTCATCGGCCATGACTCTCCAAAGGAGTCATCCTGACTCTCCAAGGGAGTCATCCTGACTCTTCAAAGGAGTCATCCTGATTCTCCAAAGGAGTCATCCTGACTCTCCAAAGGAGTCATCCTAGCCGTCGGAAAGAGTCATCGCCCATGACTCTCCAAAGGAGTCATCCTGACTCTCTGGAGCTAATTTGCATATTTTACTTGGTCTTATATTAGACGAGTAAAATGCACAAATCGCTCATTAGCATAATTGCAATGGTACAAAAATTAGCACCGATGCTCGTGTATACCATTTCAATTATGCTAATGAGCTAATTTGCACATTTTATTTATTTAAACCTATTAATTTATTTCAATTAAGTCGATGCCTTAATTTAACACCGTTGAATGTATATTGATATATGCATATTTCTCACTGGTTAAGGAAGGGGAGTGATTGCTCACTAAGTAAATGCAAATACATTGAGCAAGAACATAAACATCAAAGAACCAATTACCTTAAAGGCCCCCCCCCCCACCTCCAGTTCTCAGTGTCTTATTCCTACCTGAAGTCACGGTGACTCTATTTAGCCAGTTGGAATCATTATTACTCTCGAAAGGGAGTCCAGCCTACATGTGACTCTATGTCAATATTGACTCCATTTGAAGAGTCACAAGACTCCCTTGAAGAGTCATGCATCATGACTCTCCAAAGGAGTCAGTAAATGTTGACTCTCCAAGGGAGTCATGTGACTCTCCAAACAGAGTCAATATTGACATAGAGTCACATGTAGGCTGGACTCCCTTTATAGAGTAACCCTGACTCCAGTTTGGCTTTCAGTGTTTATTGTGTTCTTAGTTTGTAGTTTTTATTTTTTATTTCTCTGTATTTGATTGTGTGAACAGCATATTCGTTGAGAATGTTGATACATAATATAGGAAGCTTTACTAATGTTATCATTGTAAGTTATTGTCGACAACATTTCTTTTAAAAAGTTCACATTTTTATTATTTTATTTATTCATTTGTTGACAGATGTTTCAACAATGCAATACATAAATTCGTATTACAATGTCATTTATTTTTTGATATCATAATATAGCTTAACCTTTTTCCTGAATAAGGGGAATGATGGTTAACCTTCCTCCATTTTTGTCTTATAAATATATAAACGGCATAATTAAAGTAGAGTATTAGATTTAGAGCACTCATCTTGAGGTTAAGAATACCAAAAAGCTGAACCAGCTTATCCAAAATGATAGTAAGATTCACCATTTCATAGGGCCAGTTACATCAACATTAGCAGCCGTATTGGAATATAGTCACCTTCAATAGATGATAGTCATGATAGTCATTTTAATTTCTCTCTGCCGGGTAGCATTTGATTGCTACACTACAAATAAACTACTTCTGACTTATACTATTTAAAAAGTCTTATTAAAGGCATACAAACATAATGCTATTTGTAATCCATGGACGCCATTTTAAATTTGGCCATCATTTTAGCTTACATTACAATCATCTTATTATCTACTATAGATATATGGACTAAACCAGTGTAAACCTTTCGATAGATCATACCTTAACACATCAATCCGTTAATGTCGAAAACAAATCGTAGCCTAAAATCATTTATGATGAAGTTTGATTGCATTTGAATTTAAAACAAGTAACTAAAACAACAAAGATTGCACAGCAATTTTTTATTGCTTGTCCCCATAGCATTTCCGTGTGTTATTGTTTTTTTTGTTATTTATCTCTTTTATCGCGTTATTCTCCCTTGTTATTACCTGTTTCCCTACACCCTCTTGGTATATCTTGTTTTTACTCTTAGCATTTTTACATTTTCGAGATATCCTCTTGTATCAGTTTTCTGATCCGTGTGTTTTGTTCCTGGTTCCGTTGGATTCATCTTTTTATATTTTATACTTCGGACAATGTTTTATGATATTATGATACTTTCATGTTTTAAGCCACTCTGTTCGTACCAACTTACAGACATCTACTAAACTTGCTTTGATTTCCCGATATTTCTGTTATAACGATTGTTGTTAACTTCAATTATAGAATTTTTCAAAGTTTTCCGAGCGAAAAATAGCTTGGATTATTCGAATACAAATTATGTTGGTTCCGAACATCACTAACGTTCATCATGTTCATAGAAACACCGCTGGAACCAACATGCCCATTCCGTTGGTTGAGCACCTGACGAGTCAGAATAGTCTAAAGAGTCAATTTTGTTTCTAAATATCTTTATGTATGAACACAAGTCATCCTCAGCAATAAAATATAATATGTATAAGTAGTTCCACGTCCTTATTGTCAAGGTTACGATCGATTCAATAAGTTGTGTTCGATTCAATAAGCAATTCATACAACCAACCATTGTTACTATGCAATAATTATGTTTTATTTGCACAGATGCATAAAGATGGACGGAATGTGGTATTATCTTAGGTAAACGTGATGTCTGGAGCCAAAAGAATAACTTGTACTTATATGCAATGTAAACTTGACGAAAAACATAATTTACGATATGAAATGTAAACATGATGAAACTATGAAATGTGAAAATTATGTGAACATGAATGTAAACATGCCATAAAAGCATATAAAAATGTGCTATACATGATATACAATGTTATGTAATGATATGCAATGATGAAAAGCATATGAAAATGTGTTATACATGTAACGATAATGCAATGAAAAAATGATGAAACTATGTGAAATGTGAAAGTTATGATAGTAATAAACAATAAAAGATAAAATTTAAAAAAACCTGTACTTGGTAAAACTCACCTTCTGCACTTAGGCCTATATGGTAAAACAACAGGGGAAGTCGAATGGGAGGAACATTTCGGACCCAAATTGAATGTCAACCACTCTAGTGACTATTGACCATGCATTAAAACACTGACGAATGGATTTATCGTATACCCTTGAATCTAATATCGAGATCAAATTGATTGGCTTCTTTCAAACAACTTTAAATAGTTATTCTTGATGAACGGTTACAATTGTTTCTTCTAATTATAGTTCGGTTTCTGATGTAACGGGTTATTGACATTTACACTTAATCTACCTAATATGCAATTGTTTCATCTAATTAGAGGTCGGTTTCTGATGAAAGGTTAAGGACGTTTCATCTTAATCTGCCTAATGTGCAATTGTTTCGTCTAATTAGAATTTGGTTTCTGATAAAAGGTTAAGGACGTAACATCTGAATCTGCTTTAAATGCAATTATTTCAGCTAATTCGTAGAGTTTTGTGTCTATGAAAACATAATATCGCCAGACGACTAACATATTTGCAGCGTATTTATTGTTGCGCGCGATCGTCATCAAAAAATCTAACTAGAATAGAATCCTTAATAGTCTGTCTCTCTGTAAGAATTGATTTCCTTTATAGATCGTTGTTTACGACATTCTATACGAGCTACGATCCCTCACCTCAAGAGGTGGCTAACTCTGTTACGGTGACCGGCATTGATTTGCTTCAAAATAGCAGATGATGTGTACATTGATAAGAAAAGAAGATACGCCTCTGTTTTTGTATCGAAATCATGGACATCTGTGTACCTACAGGTTATATTTTATGTCAAAACGGCATGTTTGTCTGTTAGTTTCTTTGTTTGGGGGTTGTTTTATTGTTAGTTTGTTTGGTTGATTTTGGTTGTTTATTTATTTCTTCATTTTGTCAAATGTCGTTATATACTTGTATGTAAAACTTAGAGATCTGAGCTGATAAACCCGGGACTGATAATTATCAACATGTCAAATTCGGCCTTTTTTTGACGTAGCCTGCATTGTACTGCGGCAATTGCAATGTAAATTTTGATGATTGTAGGGTTGTTTTTCTACTGTCAATTTTGGGTCCTTGATTTGATGTATTTGATGGAGGCCAAAATACGCAGACCATTTTTTAGAACTCTTAAAAATTTGCTTTTTTCGTCCTTTCCCACATACATTGTTTTAGAATATTTTAGGTATGTTGACGAAAGTGTTGAAATCGGAGGTAATAAAAATGTCCAAGTGATTGTCAGGATTAGTGCTAATTAGCACCAATACGAATGCCATACAAAACATTTAAATGAAAACAAAAGGATACCAACAACAATAAAGCGCCATATCAATTGCAAAATTGAAATAAGATTTCACAATTACATTAATGTGACCAGCTATATTCCTTGGATATATTCCCCGTCTCCCTGATAAAGAGACTGCTAGGAAATATTCCACCCGGGATGCCACCTAACCAACTTATGGCCAAAGGAGACCTGGTCGTCCATGCACATCATATATTAACCTATACAGGGTGAATCAAAAGAGATTGTGCACGATTTGAAAATGCCATTTGACCTTGATGCGTGTATTGAGCTGTAAAATTGTTGTTGTTTGTATAAAGCGTTGTCAAACTAGTTTATCCTCATAAAAATTAAAGTAATCGACTGAAAATAAGCAAACGGTGGCAAGATAATTAAGGTATGATTCAAGAACGACAGATAGGCACTCTTGTTTTTATGTCTGCCGTGATTATGTCCGCCGTGTGTTGTCGTGTTGCTCTGCAACTGAAGGATGATGATGAATGACCATGATGACACCGTAGAAACTGTCAATGTTGCGAGCAATGTTGCCCGATTGTGCAGAGTGATAGCTCTCTCCTCAAATAGAATACAACCAAGCACCTTGTGCGTACTCATGGTACATGCGAATTGATAGACAAGAGATGCACCAATCATTATAGCGCTTTGATGAGTTTGTTTTACAAACATGCTCTGTTGACGTTAAAGTCACGTTACTGCATGTCGAGCGATGCGCGCCACTTAAATATAAAAATTATTAGTCTATTTCTGTGGTTCTCGCTGTCTTTCGCAATTCACGTATAATCAAATGACGGCATCAATGGGCAGCTACTAGTTGATCTGTACGATATTCGATTGTCTATATTATTTTCTCACAGTAACTCTATTATTAGTTTCAGTGCTCATAATTGAGCCATATAGTGATTTTGCTCGAGATTTCTCACAGCCACTTTACGACTTGATGAGCTGTGAACGATATGAAATGCATAAAAGATGAAATCGCGATTTAATTGAGGAACATTACCGGTTTCGTTGGATGAGATAAAAAGCACAACCAACATAAACTATGGCATCAGCAACGAGTAGCTTATCTACCATCGTCACTTCTGTAAACGACATAATCTTTTGGAATGAAACCACTTCTACGAGTGATGATACACACAAAACCACTGCAAATTCTATTTTGATTGACAAAGCAGACGACGAAGTCTGGACTGCCTTGGATGAGACGTATCTGATTCTTACATGTATAATTCTGGTAATTGGAAGCATTGGAAATATGCTGGTCATTGGTGCGGTATTGTCTCACAGGTGAGTGTTAGTATACACTTGGATGGCATATACATTCAGTGATTTTGAAGCCACCTTTTTTCCCTGGATATTTTACCGTGTATTTGCTTCAAAACCACGCTAAAACAGTAAGCGCCTCCAAAAAACTCATACAAATCTATCAATATCTTTAAAAATATCCTGAACATTTACACATTTTCAACTTTAATAAAAGGGGCGTTATCATTTCATTCATTTTTGCATATGCACATGCAAATTCTTTCGTTTGTCAATATTTCTTTTTCAAATCTAGAAACAAAGGTTTCCTCTTTGCTTCTGACTCAGTTTATTGTTGTATTGTTTTCAATATGAACGTTGTCGCTATTTTTCTATGTAATTGATTTCCCAATCAACGTTTTATTTATTGAAGACAGTCACTATGAATGAAATAGTTCTTGACGTGACGCTAGTTTAGCACTAAATGATCTGCTTGGTCAATATTGATTCTTGCTGGGATATAACTCTTACAATAATTCAAAATATATGGAAAAATGATTAAAGCACTATGACACAAAAAGATCCTGACAAGGTGTTATGATACCAACTTATTCAAAATCTATAGCTAATGTAAGAAATCTCATGTGTATTTGTCTTAGTCATTTGACAAATCTAACGTCTTATACCTAAAGATGATTGTTTAGCTAAAGTTTATAATTATGTGAACATCAAGATGAAAACAAAAAGTGGTACGTTTATGATATCACGTGTGTAAATTAATCACAGACCATCGTTATGCACACAAAAAAGCATAATAGCAACTTGCTACTTGCTTTATGCTTAAGTTCATACGCGTATGGGAATTCAAAAAACCCTGTTGCCAGGTTAATTCGAATATTAAATGATAGAACAAATTATCTAAATAGAAGTATATCAATATCGTTAGCATTTCATTACAGACGTTCCATCCACCGACAGTCGTGTACATTATAATTTAATATTATCTTTTACCTTGGCCATGCTGACGCATGAAATACTCCTACTTACAATGCATTAAGATAATTAATATACAAGCATTGGGCAAGCATATCAAAAGAAATGAAATGGACACACAGTATAAAACATCACTACACTGACGGGATGTACATTGAAGGTGGGACGTGTCGATATAGTCACCAAAAGGTGCGACGTCTCGGTAGCCAACAGTAGCTTCACCATACATTACATCCAAGCCATTAAATGACCCTATAGAAGGTCTGTCATAATGGAAGTCCTACATTTATTATCGAAAAAGGACACAGGGCAGAAAGTTGTTTGATAAATTATAATGATTTGTTGTTCTTCTTCGGCATTGAAACAAATAGTGAAAGTTTATTTGATTGAAACTTGATTACACTTATCAAAGATCTCTTTGCCCTTCATTCAATGACCTCAACACGAAGCAAGCACCTTTCTCCTTTTATCTATATGTTTGTGAGAATCCCTGGAAAACGTATAAACAAAGATGATTCTGTACATTTCTATTGAAATGTCGTTAAGAACTGTTACTACAGGGTGTCACAGAATGTTTTATACCGGGAAAGGTACATTTATTGAGCTATTAATGCCATTGTTATTGGTTAAAATCTTTATGATTCTAGCATCTACATATTTAGCTTTTGTAGAAATTTTGAATTTTAAAAATCAGACTTTTCTGACAGAAATTTTGAATTTTTTGGTAAAAATGAATGTATTAAATTCGAGATATTAAATAATCACATCACGTCACCGTGTCCGATTAAAGTAACGATATTTATGATATTTTGTACATAACTTCTCCACCCAGTGGTTTTTTTTTTGGGGGGGGGGGGCGAAGCCACCCTTATAGCATGAGATTGCAAAAACTTACACATTTTGGTCTTTCTAGACATAAGTGGGGGTCGCCATGTTTGTAGTCTTTGTAAATGACATGTACCTATGCAGTTTATTTCAACAGTACCCGCAGTCTGTGCTGGAGGCAAAGCTATATTTGTTTAGTTGATTAGAGATGTGCTACTCCCAACAGAGAGACATAATAGCTTATCTTGTTTGACTAGCTTATCTTGTTTGACCAAGGTCATAAATACCTAGATTGTTCTTCAGACTGTACCCCCCCCCCCCTCCCCCTCCATGCACACAAATCAACTTGATTGGTTTCCTGTACTATTTTTAGACTGCGGTGTTTTGATTCTTTTTTGGTTTGAATTATAGAAAATACATACACACTTTTCCCTATTTTGGTATGAAACAGATATTTGGTTACAAAACATGCTTCTTTCTCTTGGATCGCCCCCCATTCCATTTCAATGGAATTTTTATATAGAACTAAACTCGAACCCTTGCACAAAATGGGTAATGTTCGCATATTGGTTAGATCAATAGTATAGATGCAATCGTTATCGTTCAGGGAACGATGGTGAACATTGATTAATGACTTGGTGTTGATTTATTACATGACAGGGCTAACTATTTCATGGTTTTCATCTTGGTCCGAAATACACGTAGCTTCAAACGACTTGGCGCACATAAGTATCCCCTAATTTAGAATATCTTCGGTTTGAACAAGCACGAAAAGAGTGTCTTAAAGCGCCTCGTAACAGCACGTCATCTTTCAATGTCAGAACCGACATGTCATTAGTAACGAAAGGTTGAATCCGGTTGAACAACAAAGGAATTATTCCCGGGGAGGATTGGCTATTGTAGATGATGATAACGCTCAAACCTGTCATTTCTGTTACGTTCCAGTATCGTACCAGTATTGAGCGATACTGGCAATTTTGGACCTAAAGTATACTTTTCCCAACTTGTTCCACAACCGAAAATAAATGACAACTAATGGATGTGTGTGTGACCGGTGGGTGGGGGTGGGGGGGGGGGGGGGGTCAATTAGGAGTTATGAGATGAAGAAGCTTTATCAAATAGATAAAGTTTGCACTTGAAACCCTAAATTTTGACAATCCAGAATTACAATCGACACATAATAGATGATGACATTGGCGAACTTTTGTTTTAAACACGGCAGGTTAAATGTTCATCTTTAACATGGACACAATACCGTATGTGATCAGGAATGTCTCGGTGATGGCATTTCCCCCCAAATAATTTTAGTGGAGAACCCGATCACCCCTGATCCAAACAGTGCTTGGGATTCTATATAGGTCCTACATGACGTAGTCTACCGGAATCATGGCGGACTACTGAACTTTGATCACCAACACTATAAGCTAAATATCCCATTTCATAATCATGTGTTTTTACATCTGTTTAAAAAAATCCCGCGTCAATTCAAAGAATAAACTGAATGGACTGTGAAACGCCATAAATAATGATCCCGGTGAATGACGCATGGTCGATTCCTTTAGTTTAGACATGGTAAATCCGATCGATGTCTTGTGCAGGGCCTCTACATCGTAAATACCATGAAGCAGTAATACGGCCATGTGTTTTGAACTCGCCACCCTTCCCGTTGCATGTCCAGGTTTTTACATTTTACACCATCTGAGATTCGAATTAGCATATCGCAATATCTGCTTGTTCTACCCCAGAAAAGGTATATATTTTCTGAACGGTAATCTCACAATAAATTCAAATATGCTATTGGAATTTAGGTAGGACATAATGGTAACATGTTGTGATTAAGAACGTTCAAATGATATCGATTTTTTTTCATATTTAATTTGAGCTCAATATGTTTTTTATTCCTATCCCAATCATAATTTTAAAGTGCATATTCAGTAGACCATCCAAAGGCAATAAATGTGCTTTAAAAAAATGCATCACGGCATTTTTTGTTACAGCTCTACATTTAGGCTAAATTAAGTGCTTAAATAGTAAGGTTTCCAATGAAGGGGGGTGACAAAATAGAAATCGTTTTTTAGGCCATTTTCAGCATAAAATGACCGTTTTTGGGCAAAAATAAGATTTTTGTGTTTTTTGGTGCAATTCATATCTTTGAACAATGTACTATCCACCAGTAATCAGTTTGACCTGATTTAATGTTTAGTTAAGGAATAATCCGTAATTAAAGCTGCTTAAATATAAAGAAAATAAAAGCATAAGGGAGTACAAAAGGGCACTTTTCTCAGTTTTGTAGTTGTATTTGCCACTTATATTCGCTAGTTGCTTAATCTGTCATGCGATGATTGAATAAATCAGCAAACTAGTTTGACATGGTCTATGACATTTATAGATAGTTTTATGATGACAAGTATGGTAAAATTCAACATTAAAGGGGTATTCCATGGTTATTTAACATAAAGATCTAGAATCGTTATAGTGACTTAAAATTAGAGGTGTATTTAAGGGAGTGTCTTCTGTGCACTAACAGGACTCCCAAACCTACTTTTTGAAGCTCTTTTCATGGTCCTAAAACATATTCAGGGTTTTACCAAAATTAATGTTAGTATGCTAAGGGGTTATTCAAAATGGCCGCCAAAAGGGTCAAATTTCGTAAATGTATCATAAAAGTATACTTTTTAACAACGGGGCAGTTCCACGCAAAACAGGACATTTCAAAATAATTGAAAAAATCCTGTAAATTTACAATTTTAAGTACTTCCATCACATATTTAGTATCAAATGAAAGATATTTTTAAGCTCTTTCAAATGAGCTGGTTTTCCTTTTAATTGATATACATTAACTATGAAATGTTGTGATTTTTTTTCTTCAGAAAAGTGCCCATTTGTAGCACCCTTCTCTGACCCCCCCTTTTTTTATGGTTTCACACATTTTGTTGTTGTAGTTGGTAGTTGCTAACTTAGGGCTTAAATTTTCATAAATTTACACTTTTAACATGATTTTTTTTCTCTTATGTATTTTATTATGAATTTTGCATTGCGGACAAAACGTCACGCTGTTACCGTCATGCTGTTACCGTATGCAAATTTGTTTATTGTATATCATATATTTAAAATCATAAGATATTTTCTTTTTTATACAGGGAAGTTATAGCTGACTTTCTTATAATTACAATCCACCTGATGAAACTTAAAAAATATAAAAAAGTTCACAGAGTTTTAACCATTCATAAATGAGAAAAATACCTATGTCCTTTTTAGCGTCACGCTGTTACCGCACTCATTAATATTCATATTTCATAAATGTGAATTGTTTTTTTCTTCTTTCTATGTGTAGGTTGTACTAGTAGTAGTAGAAATGCAATAAAAAAAGGTTCTGAATAATTCAAGTGTGTATGTTATTTGCATATGAAGTGTGAAAATATCTTCCAAACCGTCACGCTGTTACCGTGGAATTGCCCAACGGTAATACTTTGAGTTACTCGGTATGTATGTAGTAACTCATATCCAGTACTTTTGCATTGTTAAAATAAATTAAATCAAGATGGCCGCCAAAATGGCCGCCCTAATTGTAAAAATAGCGTATAACAGCGTATATTGCATCATATATACCATGTTCTAAACTGCTAAACTAATGCTTTTAGATAAACGACTCACCTCTGTGAAAGTTTTGAATATTTATCGCATTCTAAAATGGCTGCCAGACGATTAGAACTGATGTTAAATGACCTAAAACAGGTGGTTTACATTATAAAAATAACATGTAAAACAATGTAATATACCGCCAAAGCTAATGAAACAGCATTCATTATATTTCTATGATAAAATGTGATATTTTTAATATTTTAAAATATCCAAGATCGTCGACGAAAAAGTTAATCATTGAATAACCCTGGGTGATCATTTAATGATCCCAACTCACCATTAAGAGACCGGAGCCGTCATGTAACACAAACCCTACATGACCATTTATTGACTCGATACAACTGATATTGTAATAAACCTAAGTGACCATTGACATTTGTTTAATGACTCCAAATGATCCGAGTGATCATTTCAATACCCCGTGAGATCATTTAATGACCCTAGGTGAAAGGTTAACGACACCGAGCAATCATTAAGTGACCCGGATGGTCGCTTAATAACCCCAGGTGATCATTCAATCAACCAAAATGTACGATGACAGTGTAGTTTTAACTATAGCGTGTATGTATTAAACTCTCATCCAGCACGTTTGCATTGTTAACATACTTTGAATCCTAGATGGCCGCCAAAATGGCCGCCTAAACATAAAAATAGCCAATAATAACAGCATATTTTGTATCATATTCATCAAATGATTTAAGGCTACCAGATGGACTCCATTAACTACCAATTGGTCAGAAGAAAATAGCAAGATGGCTACCAAATTGATTACAATATGGTCAGAAATAGCTGATTGGACCTTATCTACTATACATTTTCGCTATCTACCAGTATCCACCTTTCTAAACAGATAAGTTAGTGATGTAATGGGGATAATTATGATGGGCTTCAAAACCCTATTGAAATATCCAAAAGGATCATCAATCAATCCCAATCGCCACCAAGTATGCATAGGTAGTTGTTTGAATCCATCAATGACCTTATTAATCAGATATCCTTTATATTACTTACTTAATTGATTGGGGTCATTTCGGTATCACTCGCGGTCTGTAGATGATCACCTAGGTTAATCAAATAATTACTCGGAGTCATTAACTGATCCTTTTGGATCATTGAATGGTCATTTGGGTTAATAGAATGATCACCTTGGGTAAGTAAGCGAACGTCCGGGTCATTGTATGATTTCTTGGGGTCATTACGTTATCACCTAGGGTCATTAAATTATCAAATGGTGTAATGAAATGATCACTCAGGATCGCATTGGGTCATTGAACAGTCACTTTGTGTCAATGATCACCAAGGGTTATAAAATTATCACTTGGATCGAGTCAATAAATATTACCTTGGGGTCATAAATTCATCTCTTGGTGTTACTGGATTACAGTTTGGGCGGCTTGAGTAATCACATGATGGATTGGGCCATAACATATCACTTGGTATCATTAATGAATACTCAAGAGTCATTACACGGTCCATTTGAGTCATTACACGATCCAGTTGAGTCATTACACGATCCAGTTGAGTCATTACACGATCCAGTTGAGTCATTACACGATCCAGTTGAGTCATTACACGATCCAGTTGAGTCATTGAATGATCACCTGTGGTTATTAAGCGACCAACCGGGTCATTAAATGATTGCTTGGTGTCATTAACTTATCAGCTAGGGTCATTAAATGATCCCCCGGGGTAATGAAATGATCACTCAGGATCACATGAAGTCATTAAACAATCCCTTTGAGTCAAGTCAATGGTCACTTAGATTTATTACAATATCACTTGGATCGAGTCAATAAATGGTCATGTAGGGTGTGTGTTAGATGACGGCCCCGTCAATAAATGGTGAGATGGCGTCATTAAATGATCACTCAGGGTTATTCAATGATTCACTTTTTCGGCGACCATCTTGCACATTTTAAAATATTAAAAATATTACGTTTTATCATAGAAATATAAAGAATGCTGTTTCATTAGCTTTTGCGGTATAGGTATTACATTGTTTTATGTTATTTTTATAATGTAAACCACCTGTTTTAGGTCATTTAACATCAGTTCTAATCGTCTGGCAGCCATTTTAGAATGCGATAAATATTCAAAACTTTCGTTTATCTAAAAGCATTAGTTTAGAACATGGTATATATGATGCAATATACGCTGTTATACGCTATTTTTACAATTAGGGCGGCCATTTTGGCGGCCATCTTGATTTAATTTATTTTAACAATGCAAAAGTACTGGATATGAGTTACTACATACATACCGAGTAACTCAAAGTATTACCGTTGTTAAAAAGTATACTTTTATGATACACTTACGAAATTTGACCCTTTTGGCGGCCATGTTGGACGCCATTTTGAATAACCCCTTAACATACTAACATTAATTTTGGTAAATCCCTGAATATGTTTTAGGACCATGAAAAGAGGTTCAAAAAGTAGGTTTGGGAGTCCTGTGAGTGCACAGAAGACACTCCCTTAAATACACCTCTAAGTCACTATAACGATTCTACACCTTTATGTTAAATAACCATGGAATACCCCTTTAATGTTGAATTTTACCATACTTGTCATCATAAAACTATCTATAAATGTCATAGACCATGTCAAACTAGTTTGCTGATTTATTCAATCATCGCATGACAGATTAAGCAACTAGCGAATATAAGTGGCAAATACAACTACAAAACTGAGAAAAGTGCCCTTTTGTACTCCCTTATGCTTTTATTTTCTTTATATTTAAGCAGATTTAATTACAGATTATTCCTTAACTGAACATTAAATCTGGTCAAACTAATTACTGGTGGATAGTACATTGTTCAAAGATATAAATTGCACCAAAAAACACAAAAATCATATTTTTGCCCCAAAACGGTCATTTTATGCTGAAAATGGCCTAAAAATCGATTTATATTTTTGTCACCCCCCTTCATTGGAAACCTTACTATTTAAGCACTTAATTTAGCCTAAATGTAGAGCTGTAACAAAAAATGCCGTGATGCATTTTTTTAAAGCACATTTATTGCCTTTGGATGGTCTACTGATTAGTTCCTCATGTAATTTACCCATCAGAACTTAATGGTTGTCAAGGGTAACTTGTTGAAATATACTATATCAGGAAGTGAATGAGCACACACGTTTAAATTTCATATTTATTAGAGTTTACACATATATTTTTGGGCTATTCGTCCTATCCTGATTTAAACGGCATTTTTGAATTCCCCTATTAAAAATGTATTATTTTGCTATCATCGGTTGAATACTTTTTGTTGTTTTTACAGTCATGTATGTAAAACCAATGAATTAGGGCAAGTTCACTGTGTAGCGAATAGAGAGAAAGCCAAGGACAATGCAAACGATTCGTGTTTACTTGCTTGCTTAATTCTTGCTTAATTCGGGTCGTGTCCCCGATCTACGATGCTTCTCCACACTCTTCTGTCGTTCATTGCTGTCTTTATGTTACTCGTCTCCAGTCCAGTATCTTGCTTGAGTAAATCGATAAATGTCAGAGCAGGTCGTCCCGGCTTTCTTTTGCCATGTTTGGGGATCAAGTGCACTAGTTTGGATACAGGCTCCTCACTTCTGTAGCAGTGGCCAGCAAACCTTGTTCGTCTCTTCCGGATCTTCTGGCTTATTTTGGGGAGGTCGCCATACAGTTGGGTGTTTGGTATATGTTGTTTCCAGTTGACATTGAGTACTGCTCGCAGCATTCTGGTGTAGCAGCCATCTAGCTCTTTCTGTAGCTTGGGAGTAATGGTCCAAGCTTCACATCCATATAGCAGAACTGACTCGTGTTTACAATTGTTACATAATAGTTGTCACGTTTGTTGAAGCAGAAACTTGTAGAATATAAAACAATCTCTAAAATGAGAGCAAAACCATGTTTGTACCATACAGAGATGAGAAGTTTTGTACATTGAACGTTGATTTGGTAACATTTTCTATATTCCCCATCAAGCCCATAGAGATTGTACACAGCGCCGCCGCCACCGTCGCCGCCTGCACCCCGACATTCAAAATATAATCAATCATATCTCAGCCAAACAATTATAGAAATACTTGATTTATTTACACAATGTAGCTAGATAAATAGGCTTTCAAATGACACCTAAACCATTGCTCTACCACATTTAGTTGTTAAGTTAATAGAAAGTGATGGATGACTCGTCACCAAAAATGCAACGCCGCCACCCTTTTTGGGTGGTCAGTTCAAAACACATGGCCATACATAAATATTCTTTTGAAAACAAGGATTATTCGCGTAATTGGTATTCTGTCGGAGACTTCTTCTGCATGTGCTCATATTAGCTCAACATGATATTATCAATAACGCGGGTACTGTTGGTTCTGACAATCATCAGATCATATACTTCATCCAAAATAAACTCAAATCGGATTCAAAATCACTTTCAAAACATCCTATCCTACTCAATCGTTTATTACATACAATGAACTTTGCATAAACAATCAATTTATATCCTATACCTTTATTCAATTAGTTCATACTCATCTACTCATGCATATTGTGACACACGTGACCTAATAATTTAACCATTATCGAAGCAGTGATTTTAACCCTTTGTCATCGTTTATTCAAAATGTAATAATGAATTCTATACATTCTAAATATTACCATACATTCAAATAACTAAGAGTATAAGTATTATGTTTATCTAAAGAAAGGTGCGGCGAAGCATTTCGCATTGGACCACATACGTGGGCGCTAGGATAACGAGCGCTCATGTTAGATATAAAGGCTAAAGATGATTTTGTTAGATATAAGTGTGACAGGCACAACCGAGTTGACACATCATTTGCAAGAGAGTTTGGCTTCCAAGTAGTTCGGAATGTTACGGGTACTTACCCTAGGTCAGAAATAACCTACCTCAAGTTCAATAAAACAAAGCTTAATTTGACTTACTTGAATAAGATTGACTTGACAAATACATTTAAAACCAATTTCTGGGGAATATGGGAAACATATGACTCTCAATGACGAATTACACTTGTATAATATGATACATTGATTATGATATCTCTTACCAGGTTACATCTAGATTAATTATAATAGATACATAAATAAATAGCCACAATGAGCTCTTTGATAGACTGTTCCAATGGGTGTGCACACCTTTCGTAGACAGCCCATCGAGTAAACGTGGCGACACAACTGATAACGATTCCTGTTTTCCGACATAAACAATCCAATCCGCATAATAGTTCCTTTTGCAAGATAATTCTTTCTTTAGACCGGCCGATTAAATATTAAGTCCACACTATGTTAAAGACTTGGAGAGATGATATATTTGTAGCAGCAAATGTCCATGCTAGGAGCTTCGTGAATTAACAGAAATCTCTAGATTTATGTATATTTCTAGATAAACCAGTGGAGGAAGAAATCCTGCTAGTATTCCAATGTTACCCTTTATTTCAGCAAAGGCAACACATCCGCTCAATCTGTGATGATTCTGTATACAGAAGAACAATATTAGATATTTTATCTTGTTGCAAATGTTGGTTACCCAAATGTTCTCCTCTCTCTCTCTCAGAGGTCTATTTACACTTGGTGAAGTATTACATCAAATGGCACTGATTACCTGTTTGCATTGAGTTTTGATCCTTGCTAGATGAAACAATCCCATGATGCCGCTGGGCGAAGCTGGACAAATTTAGTATCCACTCGGTCGTTCAACTTGTTGAAGAAAACCCACATCCTTGAAGACAATAATGCCTCGTGCACTTTTCCAGAAATATTAACTAAGATTTCTATGCGGCTATTGTTCGACGATTTCTAACATGTTTGATTACAACAATGGGCCAATTCAGATCACACCTGGCCTGATTAACTAGTCCAGGCAATCAGGTTGCTATGGCAACTCAGATTTTGAGAACTGACAAGTCCTTGCATGATTATTACAATGCAAATTTTCATCTTAACATTTAACATACACATAATATTGGGTTCCTTTTTTTCCAAAAATGTTCGGGGAAATGTCGATGAATGCTCGATTTTTATTTATTCTTTTGAAGTTGTTAATTGTTTGTTGTTTGAAATGAAGTGGGTACCTTTGCACGCGACACAAAAAGTCAATCTTAAATGGCAAATGATTGAAATTTGGGTATTATACATCCTGTTGTGAGTAACTTGTCTTGATAAACTATGTTTGAAAACATTTAGATAGCCGAAAAGCCCAAGATTTTAGAAAACAAAAGAGGCCCGCTATCGTGATAAGTCAATCCTAATGTGATAATTAGAGAACTATTTTAGGATTATTTCAGATAATGAAAAGTGAAGGGATTGTGCAACTTACCCTTCCTGTTGCATGTTCAGATTTTTACATTTTACACCATCTGAGATTCGAATTAGCATATCGCAATACGGTATCTACTTGTTCTACCCCATAAAACTTGTCACTTCAACTCTTGTTTTTCTTAAAGACCCTTTCTTTTTTAATAGCACATTTTAGTTGGGATTCAACTTCTGTACCGTGTATTCTAAATATCTGAGAAAGATAATAGATTGAGGACAATTTTGGGATTATTTTCACTTGAGTGGATCCATTGACAAACAATTGCGAAGGTTATTTTAAAAGGAAGTCAAAATTGACACACTGCCTGCCGGATTGTATAGGTATGGTTCGGCAAAAGTGTGATAAGTCAATCCTCATGTGATAATTAGAGAACTATTTGAGGATCATTTCAGATAATGATGCATTGATGATATTTACAATGTTGTGCAATGGAGGAACAAAAGTGAAGGGATTGTGCAACATCCATTAGGTCCCTCTAATCAAAGCACTTGACTGTTTTGATATCACGGTGCATTACGTTTAACCCAAGAAGCGCATAGAGTAAATGTGTGCGAGATATTAACCATGATAAGAGTGAAATAGACCGAATAGCTCTTCAGGCATCGTGTCTACTGAATATTGTAAATCGTCCGGATTTGGAAATTATTGATGAGACCTGATTTTACCTAAAAACACACGTTTCATGGTAATATTGCGCTGCCATCGGACTAATTAGTATGCGTTTTCCACTATCTCACAACAACCTAATATTACCCCATGATTCAGGTAAAACTATTGGCGTTAAAATGATATTTTAGTGTGTTATATAAACCAGGTCACAAATTGACTTTTAAAAGCTTCACGAAGCAGAAAACGTACTCGTACCCGCATGAATTTTTACATTCGGTCAGATAACAATTGGTCTACCTGCTTGAAAGGGATAACAAACGAATCAAAAAGCTGCGAGTATGACGTTTTAATTAACGTCTGTCTGGCCTGTTTAGGCTATTAGCAAAAGTTTGTTGTTTTTGCAAAATGACTCAACTTTAAAATGGTGTTTTTGAAGTGAGGAACAAATATTAAAATATTAATTTTGAAGTGAGAATTAAAACTTACGTGTCCAGATTAGGTCCCTACAAAGGGGATTTATTGAGCAACACCAGCATGCTTCACTTTCATCACATGACCACTGATTTCTGTCACCAGTGTCTACTGGTTCCCATTGGCATAACATGGCAATGAAGACCCTTTATTTTTTGAATAGCACATTTTAGTTGGGATTCAACTTCTGTACCGTGTATTCTAAATATCTAAGAAAGATTAAAGATTGAGGACAATGTTGGGATTATTTTCACTTGAGTGGATCCATTGACAAACAATTGCGAAGGTTATTTTGAAAGGAAGTCAAAATTGACACAATGCCTGCCATTAGATTGTGTAGGTAGGGTTCGGCAGAATCCGTTTCACGGATTTCACGGCTTAATTCACGGATTTCACACTTGATCACGGATTTGGGATATTGTACCGTAATATCGCGGAAATGCTATTTCAGCCGCGGTAATTGTCCGACAAGCCGATTTTTACAGTTTTAATTATCACGAATTATCCGAATTGCGATTGATATGTTTACCTTTTCAAGGCGATCGATGCACAATAGTTTACGGCGCATTAATCCACTACTTGACAGACAGGTTGAAGTTAAAATAGAATCCTTAATTGTCGCTCTCTCTGCAAGAATTGATATCCTTTATATACTTGTTTACAACATTCTATACGAGCTATGATTCCTCACCTCAAAATGTCATTCCATTGTGCCTTTCAAGTGGAAGTTTTTGTTTATTATTATTTATAGCCGTATCATAGTCATCTTTGTACCTATAGGCTACATTGTACGTCAAAATGGCATGTTTGTCTGTTTGTTTTGGAGTTGCTTTATTGTTTGTTCGTTTTGTTTGTTTATTTTTTTTGGGTTGTTTATTTCTTCATTTTGTCAAATGTCATTATACTTGTATATAAAAATTGAAGATCTGGGGCTCTTTGTCTGTTTGTTTTGGGTTTGTTTTATTGTTTGTTTGTTTTGTTTGTTTATTTTTTTTGTGTCGTTTATTTCTTCATTTTGTCAAATGTCATTATACTTGTATATAAAAATTGGAGATCTGGGGCTGATAACTGTGTGTCAACATATGTCAAATTGGGCTTTTTGGCGTATAGCCTGCATTGCACACACCCGCAATTGTAATATATCCTAGAAAATTATGATGATTTAATTTTTTCATCTCATGAGGGACAGTTCATTATTTCTACCGGAGGGGCGGGGGTGGGGTGCGGCACGAAACAAAGGGGTTATAACTTTTTTTATAGGAAATTAAAGGGGGTCATAACTTTTTTGTACCAATATTTCAAACCATATATATATATATTTTTATAACAATTTTATTATACACCCATGGTCCCCTTAAAGATAGAATTCTAAAAACTGACAACAACAACGATGTGTTGCCTTTTTTTAGGCGCCTGCAGTAGACTTTTGCTTATCTTGGAACTCAACAACAAGACAGCATGCCCACGCTGACAGCATTCCCACGCTGACAGCATGCCCCCGCTGACATCATGGCCACGCAGACAGCATGCCCACGCTGACAGCATGCCCACGCTGACAGCATGCCCAAGCTGACAGCATGGCTACAGTGGCGTAGAGGGGGCGATCGCCCCACCAACATTTGGGGCGTGTCGGTTGAGATTGGCTCTGTCGGTTCATTTGTCAAGGGAAATCATGAAATTATGACGGACAAAATAACAAATATGGCTAATTTTCGCGCGCAACGTGCGCATGTGCCCACAAAATAGATATTCGGTGTATTAAAGCACGTTTAAAGCCAAAATATACCTCAATCATGGGAAATATGGTGTCAAGTAGTACATTTTCGCGAACTACTCGCACGTTTTTTAGTTGGCCAAGTATTGTCAGTTAACTCTTTATTTACACCCCACCAATATGAAAAACCTAGCTACGCCACTGCATGCACACGCTGACAGCTTGTCCAGGCTGAATGCATACACTGTCTGACATTATACATAACTCAACAAAAAATCAAAAGTGTGTATAATAATATAATTAGTATATTTTTATAGTATTCTCAAAATTTCATAATTGAAGGGGTGTGTGCAATAATAAAGTGCTAAGTTAAAGTTCTAAGTTATTGCACCCACCACCCCTTCAATTGTGTATGCTTATTGTATTTCATGTAGGCTATTTGTAGGATGTGTTTGTAACAAGAAAGAGGCTCAAAACTTTTTTCTACATGCCAGAGGGGGTCATAACTTTCTAGTATCTAGGGATGGGGGGTCATGTTTTTTTGGTTGTTGTTTTCTTCCAGCTACCGCCCCCCCCCCCCCCTCCGATAGAAATAATGAACGGTCCCTAAGTAAGCCAAAAATACGCAGACCATTTTTTTAGAATGCTTAAAAAAACAACACATGGCCAAAGGAGACCTGGTCGTCCATGCACATCGTAATTATTGACCTATATACAACGTATACTAGGGGATAATGAAGGTATAATTTAACGACAAAACAGTAAAACAGTCACTCTAAATTGCTAAAGATCGCTGTGCATGGAGAAAACGTGTTGTCGTGTTGCTCTGCAGCTGAAGGATGATGATGAATGACCATAATGACAACGTAGAACTAACTGTCACTGTTGCGGGCAATGTGCTGATAGCTATCTCTCCTCGAAAGAAAACCCATCCACTTTGTGCGTACTTTTATATTAATTGATAATTTAGAGAAGAGATGCACCAATCATTATAGCGCTTTTATATTAATTGATAATTTAGAGAAGAGATGCACCAATCATTATAGCGCTTTGATGAGTTTGTTTTAAAACATGCTCTGCTGACGTTAAAGTCACGTTACTGCATGATGAGCGATGCGCGCCACTTGAATATAACAAAATATTAGTCTATTTCTGTGGTTCTCGCTGTCTCACAATTCGCTAATCAAATGATGGCATCAATGGGCAACTACTAGTTGATATGTACGATTGGCTATATTATTTTCTCATGATTTCTCACGGCAACTATATGGTTAGTTTAGTGTTAATAATTGAGACATATAGATATTTTCTCGAGATTTCTCACAGCCACTTTACGACTTGATGAGCTGTGAACGATATGAAATGCATAAAAGATGAAA
Source organism: Ophiura sarsii (assembly GCA_035610835.1). NCBI lineage: Eukaryota > Metazoa > Echinodermata > Ophiuroidea > Amphilepidida > Ophiuridae > Ophiura > Ophiura sarsii. The sequence continues at coordinate 11,314,085 of CM069452.1, read as the reverse complement.
TTGCGATTTAATTGAGGAACATTACCGGTTTCGTTGGATGAGATAAAAAGTACAACCAACATAAACTATGGCATCAGCAACGAATAGCTTATCTACCATCGTCACTTCTGTAAACGACATAATCTTTTGGAATGAAACCACTACGCCGAGAGATGATACACACAAAACCACTGCAAATTCTATTTTGATTGACAAAGCAGACGACGAAGTCTGGACTGCCTTGGATGAGACGTATCTGATTCTTACATGTATAATTCTGGTAATTGGAAGCATTGGAAACATGCTGGTCATTGGTGCGGTAGTGTCTCACAGGTTAGTGTTTGTATTTTCTTGGAAGGCATAGCCTATATGCAGTGATTTTGAAGCAACCTTTGTTCCAGGATATTTTGCCGTGTATTTGCTTCAAAACCATAACATACGTTAGCAAACCAGTTAGCACCTCCAAAAGAAATCATACAAAACTGTTAATAACTTTAAAATATCAGGAACATTTACACATTTTCAACTTTAATATAAAAAAAGGCGTTATCATACCATTCCTTTTTTCATATGGACACTTAATAAAACATTAAAAGATTCCATTTTCAAATCTAGAAACAGAGGTTTCCTGTTTGTTTCTGACTCAGTTTATTGTTGTATTGTTTTCAATATGGACGTTGTTGCTATTTTGCTAAGGAATGGAATAATTTCTTAATCAACGTTTTATTGAAGACAGTAAGTCACTATGAATGAAATAGTTCTTGGCGTGACGATAGTTTAGCACTGAATGATCTGCTTAGTCAATACTGATTCTAGCTGGGATATAACTCTTACAATAATTCAAAATATATGGAAAAAGAAGATTAAAGCACTATGAAAAAGATCCCGACAAGGTTTTATGATATCAACTTATTCAAAAGCTGTAGCTAATGTAAGAAATCTCATGTATTTAGTCATTTGACAAATCTGACGTCTTATACCTAAAGATGATTGTTTAGCTAAAGTTTATAATTATGTGAACATCAAGATGAAAATAAAAGATGGTACGTTTATGATATCACGCGTGTAAATTAATCACAGACCATCGTTATGCACACAAAAAAGCGTAATAGCAACTTGCTACTTGCTTTATGCTTATATTCACATGCGTATGCATGGGAATTCAAAACCCCCTGTTGCCAGGTTAATTCGAATATTAAATGATAGAACAAATTATCTAAATAGAAATATATCAATATCGTTAACATTTCATTACAGACGTTCAATCCACCCTACGACAGTCGTGTACATTATAATTATTGTCTTTTACATTGATCATGCTGACGCATGAAATATTCCTACTTACAATGTATTAAGCTCATTATTATACAAGCATCGGGCAAGCATATCAAAAGAAATGAAATGAAAAGACAGTATAAAACATCACTACACTGACGTGATGTACAATGAAGGTGGGACGTGTCGATAGTCACCAAAAGGTGCGACGTCTGTAGCCACCAGTAGCTTCACCATACATTACATCCAAGCCATTAAATGACCCTATAGAAGGTCTGTCAAAATGGAAGTCCTATATTTATTATCGAAAAAGGACACAGGGCAGAAAGTTGTTTGATAAATTATAATGAATTATTTTTCTTCTTCGGCATTGAAATAGTGACAGTTTATTTGATTGAAACTTGATCACACTTATCAAAGATCTGTTTGCCCTTCATTCATTGATCTCAACAGGAAGCAAACGCCTTTCTCCTTTTAGCTATATGTTTGTGAGAATCCTTGGAAAACGTATAAACAAAGATGTTTCTGTACAGGGATGATCATCTCTATTGAAATGTCGTTAAGAACTGTTACTACAGGGTGTCACAGAATGTTTTATACCGGGAAAGGTACATTTATTGAGCTATTAATGCCATTGTTATTGGTTAAAATCTTTATGATTCTAACATCTACATATTTAGCTTTCGTAGAAATTTTGAATTTTAAAAATCAGACTTTTCTGACAGAAATTTTGATTTTTGTTGTTGTAAAAATGAATGTATTAAATTCGACATATTAAATAATCACATCACGTCACCGTGTCCGATTAAAGTAAAGATATTTATGATGTTTTGTACATAACTTCTCCACCCAGTGTTTTTATAGAACTAAACTCGAACCCTTGAACAAAATGGGTAATGTTCGCATATTGGTTAGATCGATAGTATAGATGCAATCGTTATCGTTCAGGGAACGATGGTGAACATTGATTAATGACTTGGTGTTGAGTAATTGCATGACAGGGCTAAATACTTCATGGTTTTCATCTTGGTCCGAAATACACGTAGCTTCAAACGACTTGGCGCACATAAGTATCCCCTAATTTAGAATATCTTCGGTTTGAACAAGCACGAAAAGAGTGTCTTAAAACGCCTCGTAACAGCACATCATCTTTCAATGTCAGAACCGACATGTCATTAGTAACGAAAGGTTGAATCCGGTCGAACAACAAAGGAATTATTCCCGGGGAGGATTGGCTATTGTAGATGATGATAACGCTCAAACCTGTCATTTCTGTTACGTTCCAGTATCGTACCAGTATTAAGTGATACTTGCAATTTTGGGACCTAAAGTATACTTTTCCCAACCGAAAATAAATGACAACTAATGGATGTGTGTGTGTGACGGGGGGGGGGGGGGGGGGGGGGGGGGGGGGGGGGGGGGGGGGGTCAATTGGGAGTTATGGGATGAAGAAGCTTTATAAATAAAATAAAGTTTGCACTTGAAACCCTAACTCTTGACAATTCAGAATTACAATCGACACATAATAGATGATGATATTAACGTACCTTTGTTTTAAACACGGCAGATTAAATGTTCATCTTTAACTGGACACAATACCGTATGTGATCAGGAATGTCTCGGTGATGACATCCCCCGCCCACCACCCCCCAAATAATTTGAGTGGAGAACCCGATCACCCCTGATCCAACCAGTGCTTGGGATTCAATAGAGATCATACATGACGTAGTTTACCGGAATCATGGCGGACTACTGAACTTTGTTCACAAACACTATAAGCTAAATATCCCATTTCATAATCATGGGTTTTTACATCTGTTTACAAAATTCTCGCGTTAATTCAAAGAATAAACTGAATGGACTGTGAAACGCCATAAATAATGATTCCGGTGAATGACGCATGGTCGATTCCTTTAGACATGGTAAATCCGATCGATGTCTTGTGCAGGGCCTCTACATCGTAAATATCATGAAGCATAATACGGCCATGTGTTTTGAACTCGCCACCCTTCCCGTTGCATGTCCAGATTTTTACATTTTACACCATCTGAGATTCGAATTAGCATATCGCAATATCTACTTGTTCTACCCCAGAAAAGGTATATATTTCCTGAACGGTAATCTCACAAGAAATCCAAATATTCTATTGGAATTTAGATAGGACCTAATGGTAACATGTTGTGATTAAGAACATTCAAATGATATCGATTTTTTTTTTCATATTTAATTTAAGCTCAATATTTTTTTATATTCCTATTCATAATTTTAAAGTGCATATTAGTTCCTCATGTAATTTACCCATCAGAACATAATGGTTGTCATGGGTAACTTGTTGAAATATACTATATCAGGAAGTGAATGAGCACACACGTTTAAATTTCAAATTTATTAGAGTGTACACATATATTTTTAGGCTATTCATCCTATCCTTATTTAAACGGCATTTTTTGAATTCCCCTATTAAAAATGTATTATTTTGCTATCATCGGTTGAATACTTTTTTTTGCTACAGTCATGTATGTAAACCAATGAATTAGGGCAAGTTCACTGTGTAGCGAATAGGGAGAAAGCCAAGGACAATGCAAACGATTCGTGTTTACTTGCTTGCTTAATTCTTTCTTAATTCGGGTCGTGTCCCCGATCTACGATGCTTCTCCACAATCTTCTGTCGTTCATGCATTGCTGTCTTTATGTTACTCGTCTCCAGTCCAGTATCTTGCTTGAGTAAATCGATAAATGTCAGAGCAGGTCGTCCCGGCTTTCTTTTGCCATGTTTGGGGGTCCAGTGCACTAGTTTGGATACAGGCTCCTCACTTCTGTAGCAGTGGCCAGCAAACCTTGTTCGTCTCTTCCGGATCTTCTGGCTTATTTGGGGGAGGTCGCCATACAGTTGGGTGTTTGGTATATGTTGTTTCCAGTTGACATTGAGTACTGCTCGCAGCATTCTGGTGTAGCAGCCATCTAGCTCTTTCTGTAGCTTGGGAGTAATGGTCCAAGCTTCTCATCCATATAGCAGAACTGACTCGTGTTTACAATTGTTACATAATAGTTGACACGTTTGTTGAAGCAGAAACTTGTAGAATATAAAAACAATCTCTAAAATGAGAGCAAAACCATGTTTGGACCATACAGAGATGAGAAGTTATTGTACATTGAACGTTGAATTGGTAACATTTTCTATATTGCCCTTCATGCCCATAAAGATTGTACACAGCGCCGCCGCCTCCACCCCGACATTCGAAATATAATCAATCATATCTCAGCCAAACAATTATAGAAAAACTTGATTTATTCACACAATGTAGCTAGATCAATAGGCTTTCAAATGACACCTAAACCATTGCTCTACCACATTTAATTGTAAAGTTAATAGAGGGTGATGGATGACTCGTCACCAAAAATGCAACGCCGCCACCCTTTTTGGGTGGTCAGTTCAAAACACATGGCCATAGGCCTACATAAATATTCTTTTGAAAACAAGGATTATTCGCGTAATTGGTATTCTGTCGGAGACTTCTTCTGCATGTGCTCATATTAGCTCAACATGATATTATCAATAACGCGGGTACTGTTGGTTCTGACAATCATCAGATCATATACTTCATCCAAAATAAACTCAAATCGGATTCAAAATCACTTTCAAAACATCCTATCCTACTCAATCATTTATTCCATACAATGAACTTTGCATAAATAATCAATTTATATCCTATACCTTTATTCAATTAGTTCATACTCATGCATATTGTGACACACGTGACCTAATAGTTTAACCATTATCGAAGCAGTGATATTAACCCTTTGTCATCGTGTATTCAAAATGTAATAATGAATTCTATACATTCTAAATATTACCATACATTCAAGTATTATGTTTATCTGAAGAAGATTCTATACATAATATAAAGACTCAGATGAACTGACGTGAATGAAATAACCAAATACCTTATAATCCACGGTTTCGAACCCCGTCCCTCTCGCTGTTGCGGCGAAGCATTTCGCATTGGACCACATACGTGGGCGCTAGGATAACGAGCGCTCATGTTAGATATAAAGGCTAAAGATGATTTTGTTAGATATAAGCGTGACAGGCACAACCGAGTTGACACATCATTTGCAAGAGCGTTTGGCTTCCAAGTAGTTCGGAATGTTACGGGTAGTTACCCTAGGTCAGAAATAACCTACCGTAAGTTCAATAAAACAAAGCTTAATTTGACTTACTTGAATAAGATTGACTTGACAAATACATTTAAAACCAATTTCTGGGGAATATGGGAAACATATGACTCTCAATGACGAATTACACTTGTATAATATGATACATTGATTATGATATCTCTTACCAGGTTACATCTAGATTAATTCTAATAGATACATAAATAAATAGCCACAATGAGCTCTTTGATAGACTGTTCCAATGGGTGTGCACACCTTTCGTAGACAGTCCATCGAGTAAACGTGGCGACACAACTGATAGCGATTCCTGTTTTCCGACATAAACAATCCAATCCGCATAATAGTTCCTTTTGCAAGATAATTCTTTCTTTAGACCGGCCGATTAAATATTAAGTCCACACTATGTTAAAGACTTGGAGAGATGATATAATTGTAGCAGCAAATGTCCATGCTAGGAGCTTCATGAATTAACATAAATCTCCAGATTTATGTATATTTCTAGATAAACCAGTGGAGGAAGAAATCCTGCTAGTATTCCAATGTTACCCTTTATTTCAGCAAAGACAACACATCCGCTCAATCTGTGATGATTCTGTATACAGAAGAACAATATTAGATATTTTATCTTGTTGCAAATGTTCTCCTCTCTCTCTAAGAGGTCTACACTTGGTGAAGTATTACATCAAATGGCACTGATTACCTGTTTGCATTGAGTTTTGTTCCTTGCTAGATGAAACAATCCCATGATGCTGCTGGGCGAAGCTGGACAAATTTAGTATCCACTCGGTCGTTCAACTTGTTGAAGAAAACCCACATCCTTGAAGACAATAATGCCTCGTGCACTTTTCCAGAAATATTAACTAAGATTTCTATGCGGCTATTGTTCGACGATTTCTAACATGTTTGATTACAACAATGGGCCAATTCAGATCACACCTGGCCTGATTAACTAGTCAAGGCAATCAGGTTGCTATGGCAACTTAGATTCTGAGAACTGACAAGTCCTTGCATGATTATTACAATGCAAATTTTCATCTTAACATTTAACATACACATAATATTGGGTTCCTTTTTTTCCAAAAATGTTCGGGGAAATGTCGATGAATGCTCGATTTTTATTTATTCTTTTGAAGTTGTTAATTGTTTGTTGTTTGAAATGAAGTGGGTACCTTTGCACGCGACACAAAAAGTCAATCTTAAATGGCAAATGATTGAAATTTGGGTATTATACATCCTGTTGTGAGTAACTTGTCTTGATAAACTATGTTTGAAAACATTTTAGATAGCCGAAAAGCCCAAGATTTTAAAAACAAAAGAGGCCCGCTATCGTGATAAGTCAATCCTCATGTGATAATTAGAGAACTATTTGAGGATTATTTCAGATAATGATGCATAGATGATCTTTACAATGTTGTGCAAGGGAGGAACAGAAGTGAAGGGATTGTGCAACATCCATTAGGTCCCTCTCCCCGAAGAACTTGACTGTTTTGATATCACGGTGCATTACGTTTAACCCATGAAGCGCGTAGAGTAAATGTGTGCGAGATATTAAGCATGATAAGAGTGAAATAGACCGAATAGCTCTTCAGGCATCGTGTCATCTGAATATTGTACATCGTCCGGATTTGGGAAATATTGATGAGACCTGATTTTACCTAAATACACACGTTTCATGGTAATATTGCGCTGCCATCAGACTAATTTAGTATGCGTTTCCCACTATCTCACAACAACCTAATATTACCCCATGATTCAGGTAAAACTACTGGCGTCAAAATGAAATTTTAGTACGGTTTGCAAAGTGTGTTATGTAAACCAGGTCACAAACTGACATTTGAAAACAATTGACTTTTTAAAAGCTTCACGAAGCAGAAAACTTACTCTCACCCGCATGAATTGATACATTCGGTCAGATAACAATTGGTCTACCTGATTGAAAGAGATAACAAACGAATCAAAAGGCTGCGAGTATGACGTATTAATTTATGTCTGGGAGGTTTAGGCTATTACTTAGCAAAAGTTTGTTGTTTTTGCAAAATGACTCAACTTTAAAATGGTGTTTTTGAAGTGAGGAACAAATGTTAAAATATTAATTTTGAAGTGAGGATTAAAACTTACGTGTCCAGATTAGGTCCCTACAAAGGGGATTTCTTGAGCAACACCAGAATGCTTCACTTTCATCACATGACCACGGATTTCTGTCACCAGTGTCTACTGGTTCCCATTGGCATTACATGGCAATGAAGACCCTCTATTTTTTTGAATAGCACATTTTAGTTGGGATTCAACTTCTGTACCGTGTATTCTAAATATCTGAAAAAGATTAAAGATTGAGGACAATTTTAGGATTATTTTCACTTGAGTGGATCCATTGACAAACAATTGCGAAGGTTATTTTGAAAAGAAGTCCTGCCATTGGATTGTGTAGGTAGGGTTCGACAAAATCCGTTTCACGGATTTCACGGCGTAATTCACGGGTTATTACACACTTGATCACGGATTTGGGATATTGTACCGTAATATCGCGGAAATGCTATTTCAGCCGCGGTAATTGTCCGACAAGCCGATTTTTACAGTTTTAATTATCACGAATTATCCGAATTTCGATTGATATGTTTACCTTTTCAAGGCGATCGATGCACAATAGTGTACGGCGCATTAATCCACTACTTGATAGACGGGTTGAAGTTAAAATAGAATCTTTAATTGTCGCTCTCTCTGTAAGAATTGATATCCTTTATATACTTGTTTACAACATTCTATACTAGCTACGATTCCTCACCTCAAAATGTAATTCCATTGTGCCTTTCAAGTGGAAGTTTGTTGTTTATTTATAGCCGTATCATAGACATCTTTGTAGCTATAGGCTACATTTTATGTCAAAATGACATGTTTGTCTGTTTGTTTTGGGGTTGTTTTATTGTTGGGGTGTTTTGTTTGTTTATTTTTGGGGGTTGTTTATTTCTTCATTTTGTCAAATGTCGTTATACTTGTATAGGGTCATGTGTTTTAAGCTCGCCTCCTTTCGCGTTACACACGGATTTTGGCTTTCACGACATGATTTTAACTTTACACATTTATATTTGCTTGTATACCCCCTGAGGTAGTAAAAGTATATATTTTCTGAAGGGAAATTTCATGAGAAAACCAAATATGCCATTAAAATTATAGTACGACTAAGAACTAAAATGGTATGATCGGAAATGTTCGGAAAAATATCAGAGTTTTTAATTTTTAATTCGAGATCCATATATTTTTTATACCTACCCCTATCATTATTTACTTTACATATTTGAATTCCTCATGAAATTACCCATTAGATGATATATAATTGTTAAAGTTACTACGTCGGTATGGTAATTATACCGGCTAGTGAATATCTCCAATTTTTATTTTATATATTTTTAGAATTTTCAAAAATATTTGTTTAAGGATGAACCCTTCCCTGATATAAACTGCATTTCTGAATTCCTCTAGTTACAAGCTTTCCAAAAATGTATACTTTTGCTATCATAGGTTGAAAACTTTTTCTGTTATTGTCATTTTTATAAATCCGGTAAATTGAGGCTGATTATTCATGTTTACTGTGTAGCGAATAGGAAGAAAGCTGATGTTCATTGTCTTATCCATAATTAATTAGTTGTTACAAATAGTTGACAAGTCTGTTGAACCACATACTTAAAGACTACTAATTATCCTTTAAAATGGGACCAGAATGGTGTTTGTAACATTAGGAGATGACTAGTTATTGTAAAAAGAACAAAACATGGGATTATCCCTATTGAGTTTGTACAGGCGGCACCCCTTCCAGAAACACCCCTTCCAGCACCACCCCTGGTCCCCAAACATCAAACAGCTGTATCTCCCATTCTGTATTAGCTATACCAATGCCATTTTGCAGGCAGATAGCTTGTTATTAGCGCTTTAAAATGATACCAAATTTGTTGAGATAGCTTTTGTGGTTTTAAAAATATTTGAGGAAAATTACAGCATGAAACTAAAAAATGTTACGGCACCACCCTATTGGGATGCGAGTTCATAACGCGTGACCATATAAAAACTGGAGATTTGGGGCTGATAACTGTGTGTCAACATAATGTCAAATTGGGCATTTTTTGGCGTATAGCCTGCATTGCACACACCAGCAATTGCAATATCTCCTAGTAAAATATGATGATTTAATTTTTTCATCTCATATTAAGGGACAGTTCATTATTTCAACCGGAGGGGCGGAGGGAGGGGCCAGGGTGCGGCACGATACAAGGGAGTTATAACCTTTTTTTAAGGAAATTAAAGGGGGTCATAACTTTTTTGGACCAATATTTCAAGCCATGGTCCCCTTAAAGATAGAATTCTGAAAACTGACAACAACAATGTGTTGCCCTTTTTTAGGCGCTTGCTTGTAGTAGACTTTTGCTCATCTTGAAATGGAACTCAACAACAAGACAGCATGCCCACGCTGACAGCATGCCGACGCTGACATCATGCCCACGCAGACAGCATGCCCACGCCACAGCATGCCCAAGCTGACAGCATGCCCAAGCTGACAGCATGTCCAAGCTGACAGCATGCCCACGCTGAGTGCCCACCCTGACATCATGCCTAAAGTGGCGAAGAGGGGGCGATCGCCCCACCAACATTTGGGGCGTGTCGGTTGAGATTGCCTCTGTCGGTTCATTTGTCAAGGGAAATCATGAAATTATGACGGACATAAGTACAAATATGGCTATTTTTCGCGCGCGATCCGTGCACGTGCACACAAAATAGATATTCGGTGTTTTAAAGCACGTTTAAAGCCAAAATATACCTCAATCATGGAAAATATGGTGTCAAGTAGTACATTTTCGCGAGCTACGCGCGCTTTTTTTAGTTGGTCAAGTATTGTCAGTTAACTTTTTATTTTCACCCCACTAATATGAAAAACCTAGCTGCGCCACAGCATGCCCACGCTGACAGCTTGCCCAGGCTGAACGCATACACTGTCTGAAATTATACATTACTCAACAAAAATCAAAAGTGTGTATAATAATATAATTAGTATATTTTTATAGTATTCTCAAAAATTCATAATTGAAGGGTGTGTGCAATAAAATGCTAAGTTAAAGTGCTAAGTTATTGCACCCACCCCTTCAATTGTGTATGCTTAATGTACATGTATTTCATGTATTTGTAGGATGTGTGTGTAAAAAGAAAGGGGGCTCATAATTTTTTTCTACATGCAAGAGGGGGTCATAACTTTCTAGTATCTAGGGATGGGGGATCTTTTTTTTTTGGTTGTTGCTTTCTTCCAGCTACCGCCCCCCCCCCCGATCGAAATAATGAACGGTCCCTGAGTAAGCCAAAAATATCATATCATATCCCCCCCCCCCCCCCCTCTGGCTACGCCACTGTATAATTCAACGACAAAACAGTAAAACAGTCACTCTATTAATTGCTAAAGATCGCTGTGCATGGAGAAAACGTGTTGTCGTGTTGCTCTGCAGCTGAAGGATGATGATGAATGACCATAATGACAACGTAGAACTAACTGTCACTGTTGCGGGCAATGTGCTGATCGCTATATCTCCTCGAAAAAAAACCCATCCACTTTGTGCGTACTTTTATATTAATTGATAATTTAGAGAAGAGATGCACCAATCATCATAGCGCTTTTATACTAATTGATAATTTAGAGAAGAGATGCACCAATCATTATAGCGCTTTGATGAGTTTGTTTTAAAAACATGCTCTGTTGACGTTAAAGTCACGTTACTGCATGATGAGCGATGCGCGCCACTTGAATACAAATATTAGTATATTTCTGTGGTTCTCGCTGTCTCTCACAATTCGCTAATCAAATGATGGCATCAATGGGCAACTACTAGTTGATATGTACGATTGGCTATATTATTTTCTCATGATTTCTCACGGCAACTATATGGTTAGTTTAGTGTTAATAATTGAGACATATAGATATTTTCTCGAGATTTCTCACAGCCACTTTACGACTTGATGAGCTGTGAACGATATGAAATGCATAAAAGATGAAATTGCGATTTAATTGAGGAACATTACCGGTTTCGTTGGATGAGATAAAAAGTACAACCAACATAAACTATGGCATCAGCAACGAGTAGCTTATCTACCATCGTCACTTCTGTAAACGACATAATCTTTTGGAATGAAACCACTACGCCGAGAGATGATACACACAAAACCACTGCAAATTCTATTTTGATTGACAAAGCAGACGACGAAGTCTGGACTGCCTTGGATGAGACGTATCTGATTCTTACATGTATAATTCTGGTAATTGGAAGCATTGGAAACATGCTGGTCATTGGTGCGGTAGTGTCTCACAGGTTAGTGTTTGTATTTTCTTGGAAGGCATAGCCTATATGCAGTGATTTTGAAGCAACCTTTGTTCCAGGATATTTTGCCGTGTATTTGCTTCAAAACCATAACATATGTTAGCAAACCAGTTAGCACCTCCAAAAGAAATCATACAAAACTGTTAATAACTTTAAAATATCAGGAACATTTACACATTTTCAACTTTAATATAAAAAAGGCGTTATCATACCATTCCTTTTTTCATATGGACACTTAATAAAACATTAAAAGATTCCATTTTCAAATCTAGAAACAGAGGTTTCCTGTTTGTTTCTGACTCAGTTTATTGTTGTATTGTTTTCAATATGGACGTTGTTGCTATTTTGCTAAGGAATGGAATAATTTCTTAATCAACGTTTTATTGAAGACAGTAAGTCACTATGAATGAAATAGTTCTTGGCGTGACGATAGTTTAGCACTGAATAATCTGATTGGTCAATACTAATTCTTGCTGGGTTATAACTCTTAATTCGAAATATATGGAAATGAAGATTAAAGCACTATGAATAAGATCCCGTCAAGGTATTATGATACCAACTTATTCAAAATCTGTAGCTATATAATGTCTTAGTCATTTGACAAATCCGACGTCTTATACCTAAAGATGATTGTTTAGCTGAAGTTTATAACGGCACAACGTTATATGCACACACAAAAGCCTTAGCAACTTGCGACTTGCTTTTTTGTTGTTGTATATAACAGTTCAGGCAAATGACCAAATCTGGAAATGTGCTTTATCTGGAAATCGATTGGCTGCTCTGGAAATCAATGCTTTGCATATGATGTTCTGATTTAAAAACTACAAACTGTATTATTACATAGATTTCAGCAATAGTGTGTACTTTTTTAGTTTAAAAATGAATTATACATATCTACAAATTTATAAAATAGCAAAAATAATTACCCAACGACAATATATCCACTAATTAATGCTTAATTAAATTAATTAATTAATTAAAACGGCACGATCAATAATTAAACGCCACGGTGATTATTTAGTGAATTCTTTTTTAAACATGATTTACCAAGAATGAGTTTGTCCTTTTATATAATAACCAGTTTTAGTAATAACTATATAATTTCGCAAAAATTGCTAGTGCTTAAATTCGCGAAAATAATTACCGAAAATAATGGCAGTATATTTATAATGATATGTTTCTATGGTTTCGAATCGTAAAAATTAAGTATCCACAAAAATTGAAACACTTTGTCAATTCACAAAAATAACTACCTGCAAAATTAATGTATCACTATTAATATCTGGAGGTCTGATGGGCATCAAGAGAACTTACACAACAAACTAAATCTAACAGGAGCTGCCTGTTGTCACCTGTTGGGGCGTGGCCGTACCGCCAGCCCAGCTTATGTTCAATCATATGCGTATGCATGGGAATTCAAAAAACCCTGTTGCCAATAATAATTCGAATATTAAATTATAAACAAATTATCTAAATAGAAATATATCAATATCGTTAGCATTTTTATTTCTCCTGATGGTTCAATTACAGACGTTCCATCCACCGACAGTCGTGTACATTATAAGTATTGTCTTTTACCTTGACCATGCTGACGTATGAAACACTCCTACTTACAATGCATTAAGCTCATTGATATACAAGCATCGGGCAAGCATATCAAAAGAAGTGAAATGAAAACAAAGTATTGTTTCCTGTATTTGTTTCACCTGTTTATTGTTTTACATCCTTCATGTCACATTATGTCTAACCCACTTTCTTTATTTCAGAATCTCCGGAAGCTTAAGCAGAAATCCCTTCGTTATTCTTTCCACAGAGACAACTACCGATTTTACTCACATGCCCGCATTATACCTACAGGTCTTCGACTCAATTGCACACCAGCACTGGGTACCCTACCACCACAGTTACAGAGTGAGTGGAACAGAGTTTTATACAGTGCATCCATTCGTCTCATTAATATTCTGTCTCTAAATTGTGAGTCTTCCCTAGACCATTTGAATGAGGATATTGTTAAGCTTCAACTTGAACTGGAGAATTGCTGCTCAGATGCTCAATTTTTACAGTTTACTAATGAAATAAATGGCTGTTTATCTAGACAGGAGACTGAACTCATGAACACAAGAAACAAGAAAGTATCTGGCCTGTTAGAGAAGCAGAAACGGCACAAGTACCGGCGGTTCAGGCGCCCACCTCCTCCTGAACCAGAACCAGCTGCATCCACTGTCATTAACCTTTCATCTTCCACCTTATCTGATGCTGAACACAGACTTCTCTCTAGAGGCCTTAAATTCTGTCCCACTCCTCCTGATGTCAATCAAGTTGAGCTTAGCGAGGACCTTACTCAGTATTATCGGAGGATACGTCTCAAAGAATTTTTTCTTGATGCCCCACCATCTGTACCTGAGCCGTTCTACAAGAAGAGTACTTGGGTTCCTCCCAAGAACAGAGTCCCTGCCCTTGAGACTTATGTCCAAGTCGTTAGCACCCAGGTTAACACTTCTGAGCAAGTTTCCCGCAGATCTCATGACAATATCCCTAGGGAGGAACGCCAGGCACTGAATTCCATCAGGTTACGGACAGACATCATCATCAAGCCAGCAGACAAAGGGTCAGCAGTAGTTGTCATGGACCGCCAGAAGTACATTGATGAAGCCATGCGTCATCTTGACAACCGCATTCATTATGCTGTTCTTGACTCAGATCCTACTAACACATTTTCTCAACAGATTCAGCATACCCTAGATGACATGCATCAGCGTCATGAGCTCTCTGACAAGGCCTTTGAGTTTCTATCTCCCAAAGATTGCAGTGCTGCCCGCTTCTACCTCCTTCCTAAGATCCATAAGCCGGGAAACCCAGGCAGACCCATCATCTCTGGCAACGGCTCCCCTACTGAGCATATATCCCTCTTTGTCGATAACTTCATCAAGCCTCTTGTTTCACAGGTTCCCTCCTATATCCATGACACCCCGGACTTTCTCAGGAAACTCGAAGCCATCAAGAACCAAGTTCCAAGCACCGCAATTGTTGGCACATTTGATGTTAAGTCCCTCTATACCAACATTCCCCATCAGGAAGGCATAGAAGCAAGCCGTGCAGCTTTGGCTAAGATTGGTCATTCCAGTCCTCCCATACCTGATATTGAATGCCTCATGAACCATGTCCTAACCAAGAACAATTTCACTTTCATGGACAGGACCTACTTGCAGGTACATGGCACAGCTATGGGTACTAGGATGGCTCCGTCATGGGCCTGTCTTTTCATGTCTAGGCTGGAGGAACAATTGCTAGCTGCAGCACCTTGTCGACCTTGGATTTGGTTACGGTACATCGACGACATATTCTTTATCTGGACCAGTGATGAAAGCAGTCTCCTCACATTCATTGATCACATGAACTCATTTCACAGGACCATTAAGTTCACTTCTGACTACTCCCACCAACAGGCACACTTTCTTGATGTAACCATACAGAAAGCTGAGAATGGTATACTGTCTACAGATCTCTTCACCAAGCCTACAGATACGCACCAGTATCTCCATGCTTCAAGCTGCCACCCTCGCCATTGTAAGACAGGCATAGCATATAGTCAGGCTCTCCGTCTCCGACGTATTTGTTCTAACGAATCTAGATTCTCATATCATGCACAGAATTTGAAGAAGCATCTGGTTACCAGAGGTCACAGCTCCACCAAAGTCCAGCAAGCCATCAAGAAAGTCCACTCTCTCCCGAGAGCCACAGTCCTTCAGGAGAAGCCCAGAAACCAAGACCCCACCCCCAAGATTCCCCTTGTTACCACATTTCATCCTAACCTTCCTCCTCTGCGTCACATCACCAACACTAACCACCACATTCTCCACACATCAGACCGTCTTCGTCGTGCAGTTCCTGACATACCAATCCTGGCCTACAGGCGCCCTCGCAACCTACGAGATATGTTAGTACGGGCTACCATCCCCCCGGTAACTGATGATTCTCTCCCCACGCAGCATGGCACTTCTAAGTGCGAGTCGACCAGCAGGTGCGTCGTTTGCCGGGAACACATCAAGGAAGGCGATTCCTTCACCAGTCACACCACCCATGCCACCTACAAGACGAAGGGTCACATCACTTGCACCACATCTAATGTCATTTACCTCTTATCATGTAGAGTGTGTGGAGTCCAGTATGTTGGTGAGACTAAAAACTCACTGAAGAAGCGCTTCTATGGACACAGATCGACGGTCAACACCAACAAGCCACCTGTCGGACACCACTTTAACCTTCCCAACCACACTATGTCTGATATGATCTTACAGGGCATTGAATCTTTAGGTAGCCGTTCAGAAGTGGTACGTCTCAGTAGAGAGAAGTTATGGATGAAGCGTCTTCTCACTATTCAGCCCCATGGCCTAAACATCCAGGAAGGGAATGATTAGTCTCAACCCCCCGCCCCCCCTCCTCCATTTGTATCTGATATACCTATCATTTGTATTTGTTACCCATTCGTTTTTCTCCACTTTTTCTTCACTCCATTTTTCATTTTTTACTTCTTGATATATGCGATACTTTGTTTTCATTTTCAACATTGTCTCCTATGCACAGTAATTTTCATTACTTGTTCCAGTGCATTTCCATTATTTGTTACCATAGGCCTAGTCCCACTTTGTTTTTTCATGCATTCTCTCAGTCCTTTTACATTTCCATCCATTTTATTATTTATTTGTATCACCATTATTGATTTCACTCACCAATTATTTTTATATCCCATTTGCCTTTTACTTTTTAATCTCCCCTTTGTCTATGTCATCCTTTTGTTATTTTATCCACTTCATCAATCAGCTGTCTAGCATGATATCTTCCCCTATTCATTCATCTGTCACTTTGACTTCCTGCCCATTGTTCCTCTGTCTATATATATGTTGTGTAATGTTGTATTCTGTCATTTTACCTTCGATAAAGATTCTGTTAGAATCGAAACGTCAGGTCCTCTTATATTTATTACATTTACTTACACAGGCTATTTTTGTGGATAAGCAGTTTGCATTCAGCTTTTACATTATATTACAAAGTATTAAGCATCAATACACTAATTGGAGAGCGAACACATTACAACTAACCTTGAACTAACGAAGATCGAGATGCGTACACATCTGGACGCCACGCGATACCGGAAATTGACTTCTTGTACAAGAAGTCAATTTCCGGTCAAAAAGAAGTTGTACGAGAATGAGTATTTGTTTAAAAATATACCAAACAAATTAGACAAACCAATGAGGCACGTTTTCAAAGGGCAACTTATTCCGCTTATATGACAAAAGAAATCATTGAAATCGGTCAATTATATCAGGAGCTATGCCTGTTTTAATAAAAGAAACCCTTTTTTTAGCTGTCCACGGAACGCTTAATCTTCTTGAAATCTATCCACTCTAAGTGGGCAGAAAAATGTACACACGGGCATTCATATTCAAATGAGATTAAAGCCCGGGAGTTTCAACACAAGTGGGAATGGTGTGCATAAAATAAAAAATCAGTGACAACAATAAGAAAATGATTAAACATTGAAGGCCCACTTCAAACAATTAAGACACCTTAGAGGACAAACATCAGCAACCATTTTGCTGCCCACTTAGAGTGGAAAGATTTCAAGAGAATTAAGCGTTCCGTGGACAGCTAAAAAAAGGGGTTCTTTTATTACAACAGGCATAGCTCCTGATATAAATGATCGATTTCAATGATTCCTTTTGTAATACGAGCGGAATAAGTTGTTCTTTGAATACGTGCCTCATTGGTTTGTCAAATTTGTTTGGTCTTTTTTTAAACAAATATTCATTCCCGTACAACTTCTTTTTGACTCACCCTGTATGTCTTTGTTCCACATGACTCCCTTCATTCGATGAAGTGAGCGTACACATTACGCATTTGCTTTATTGAATTAACATGTATCTTCGTCAACAAAAACTTCCCGAGGTTCATCGAATGAAGTTGATTTAACGTTTGTTCAATGACGGGCGGAGCTTATACACTGTGCACCTTTATTAGTTAATCTTCAATAGTGCTTCATCGAACTAAGGGCTTTTTGCTAGAGTGTACGTACGGGTCAATGTCAAGATAGTGATGAACGTTTACTAATATTGATTATTTGCTACTGTATGCTATTCCAGGAATAATGTGTCACGTGCAAGATGTAGTAAGCACAGTGTTGCATGTTATATTGGCTGTTTCATTTCACAATTTATTTACCACAATTATATTTCATGAACTAATATGACAAGTATTCTTAGTTGTTGGAATTTCTAGTTGTTGGACCTCCTAGGGATGGCATCCAGATTCGTACGGAGTGAAAACCGTGACGTAGATCGGAGAGGGCCCACGCACTGGCTGTCCGTTCATGAGAGTTGTTCAATGCATTCGGTAAGCATGGCTAAACACGTATTGGTTGGTCATTATTTAACCGCGTTCCGTTTATCTACACAAAACTGTCCGTTTATCCTAGTGCGTTTACCATGTTTACCCTCTCCGATCTACGGTTTTCAATCCGTACGAATCTGGATGCCATCCCTAGTCCTTGCCAAGCGTTGATATCGCTGTGTGGCTATCACCGGTAGTCGCTTCAACAGTTTAGATGAAACAGTTGACAGTTTGATAACCCATTATCCTAAAAACGGCTGTACAGAAATCATACAGAGAATTTTATGAACACCAGGTCTAATTATATGTGAGAGTTATGTAACATATATCAAATAACTCATTTTAAAACATTGCTGAATTATATTGAACGAACACAATTAATAATCATCAGTTGTGAAACACACAAGACAAGATAACTTATGATCCTAGTAAATTGACAATCACTGTCTGAATTGTGTATCATAACATGCATTATACACTAATTACAAATAAACACTGTACATTCTTGTACAGGTGTACTCTCTGACAGTGGCATTTCACACAAACTCCAAGAAACAAACCACCATAGGTTCAGTTGTATTCTATCTATCTGTAACATGTTAGCACTTTTATATCAGTCTGCATTACGATTTTCCGCAGTGTAGAAACAGTAGAAAAAATGTGGATCTGCCAAAATCTATCATAGGTCTTGACCTACCAATGGGCAAAATTTGTCTGCCTCCCCCCCCCCCCCCCCCCCCCCCCCAAATATCATCTCTTTAGATTAGAAATTGATATCTTAGCCATATTGTGATTGGCTGAATCTCAAAACAAAATAAGCTGCGATTGGACAAACTAGCATGATTTAAAAACAAATTGGGTAAATGAACACATCACAATATTGTTGTCAGTTTACCGTGCATGGATGGTTATATGATTTACACTTACTAGGACACTATAGAATATATGTATGATATAACCTTTTATATGTGACATACTGGCATTATAAATGCTTTTAGCAAATACATTACGTCAATACAAATCAAGATCTGACTTTATAATTAGGAAATGTTTACGCATTAAGGAAATTACAGTAGCGGGTTGCCGCCACATCAAACTCAATATCACCAACTAAATTGACCATGATAATTACCTTGAGGTCCAGTTATATTTTACCCATTTCATCAGAAATGTAATGACTCCATTTAGAGTTTTTACAAAAATCAAATCAATGGTTATATTTGTCTTTTCCTTAGTCCATTTTATAACATTGCACATAGATTTAAATATGGTCGGGCATTCACCGTTGATGTAGACATAGTTTGTACATCTCTATAGCCTTTCGGTCCATACGTGAGCACTGTGCCTTTCCAACTGATGTTACTAACGTCATATTTTTAAAAAAAATCGAGGTTGTGTTTGAGGACATTGCTTTTCTCTTCGAGCTGCTTAAATATTAAATGTACAGAAAAGCGTAACAAAATAAACTGAATTCTTGCAGATTTAGTCTATTAATTGATTGTTTGAATTTGATAACATGCCCCTTCAAATGGAATAGCCGGTCCGTTGTCAAAATTTGCCGATAATAAAACTATCTTGCACCCGTCAGTTTCCAAATCAACGCTTTTTCTGATTAGATTAGGTAAAAATGATAAGGGCAAGGGCAATTGATGAGCCACAGGACATATCAAGGGATCTCATTATCGACTGCGGATGAAACCACGTACTCCACATCGATTTCTTATGACTCAAATTATTTCTTGCGTTTGCGTAGCTCTGCTCTTAAATCAGGTGTACCATAAAACCTCCTTTGAGACATTTCAACTGTAAATACAGTCCAATCCATATTATCTCGTTAACGCGTCTCGTCCATAGATCAATTCAGCTTGGAGTGTATACGTCTGTTATACTTCTCTGGTTGCCATGACGACTGGTCTGTTCTGTGCAGTAAACTGGCATAATAAGGTTTGATCTAATGTCAACCAACGTATTAAAGATCTGCTACCTTCAACCTCATTGTTAACACATTTCTTAGAAGTCGATATTATGAGATAATTAGATCATTTAATCCTATTTATAATCGCAGCGCATGGCAATATAGACTTTATCTTTCAATAACGACATCCACGTTTTGGGAGTTGACTTGACGAGATAATTTGTCTCACCATGACGACATCCACTTTTTATGAAATCAACATGTCCAGATACTTTATCTCACCATGACGACATCATCTTTCGCAGAAGTCAACTTGGCAAGATAATCTATCTCACCATGACGACATCTACTTTTTGTGTAGTCGACTTGACGAGATAATCTATCTCACCATGACGACATCTACTTTTTGTGAAATCGACTTGACGATAAAGTCTATATTGCCATGACGACATTCACTTTTTATGAAGTCAACTTGGCAAGATAATCTATCTCACCATGACAACATCTACTTTTTGTGAAGTCGACTTAACGATATAATCTATCTCACCATGACGATATTTACATTTGTGAAGTCGACTCGACGAGATATTGTATCTCGCCATGACGACATCTATGTTTTGTAAAGTCAACTTGACAAGATAATCATGACGACTAATAAAACTGTTAAAGTCAAGAATTTGAGAAACAATATGTGACTATCTCAACATAACGTTGATAATATGTCGACTTGTCAAGATAATTATGGAGCCTTCTAATGGCACTTTAAACGCTCCGCAATAATTACATTGCATTTAGTTATTGGCTTGACGATAGGCTAGTTGTCCATTGAATGATCTGCTTAGTCAATACTGATTCTTGCTGGGTTATAACTCTTACAATAATTCGAAATATATGAAAAAATGATTAAAGCACTATGACACAAAAAGATCCTGACAAGGTGTTATGATACCAACTTATTCAAAGTCTGTAGCTAATGTTACAACTCTCATGTATTTGTCAATTTATCATTTGTCATTTGACAAATCTAACGTCTTGTACCTAAAGATGATTGTTTAACTGAGATTGTTTTAAATCTCAGTTAAACAATCATCTAACAATTAAAATTGTTTGAACATTGAGATGATGAAATTAAAAAAAGTGGTACGTATGATACAACTCCTCATATTACTATCAGTGCCACTATTGTTTACATCAACTAGGTCTATTAATTACATTGAATAAGTTTTCCAACTTCACCGATATTCGTCTGGTTTTCTTAAATTTAATTAAGCTATGAACATGATATCTTTAACTTTAAATAAAAAACTTGCAATTTGCCGATTTGGGTAAATCGTCTCCAAGGTCGTCTGTTTTATCTGAAAAGATCGTTTAGTTTTCAAAATAGCTCAGACCCTTCCCATATATTTAATACTTTAACATTTCATATCGTACTTGTTACAAAGATTGCAGGCATGTTTAAGTGTATGATCATACTATATGAAGACTAAATAACCTTATAACAAAAAGGGGAGTTCTTACAAATGTATTATGAAAGGTTAATTCCAGGACCTGAAAACGGATTTTACGGATTTACTTTATTTCCTTACGATCAAACGGACACGTGTCGAGAGGGTATACTATTAGATTTCAGTTATTTATGATTAATGTACTTCAAGCAGCAATCGTCTAAACAGGTTTTAGATGCATAAACAGTCATCTGGACAGTTTTAGGTACAACAAACAGCCGTCTAAACCGGTTTTAGGTACATCATACAGCCGTCTTTGGGTTTAATTGTAATAGTCTTCTCCATCTCAAAACTCTGGTCTGGAACCAATTCCATATTGAAATGTTTGATTAGCTTGGCTAGCACGATCCGAGCCTCAATCTGAAAATACAAAATAACGTTATGCAACTTTAAATATTTATTATAAGGGGCATGGTGGGTTTTTATCTTGTAGGGATTCGAATACCACAGTTTTGGGCATGCAGTTATTTGGACAATATTTCAGAGCTTTCAAAAATATCCACTGATAGGGCCTATATGATGTATACCATTATAAAGCCTTTTTAGGGAACATTAAAAAACACTAGTATTGCTTTCTTTTTCGTTGTCATTTTCTGGTAACAGTCTCTGCCTGTAAAAGCGTACCATATGGCGATTAATGGGTCCTCAGATCAACTTTAAAAAGAAAACCAGGGATTACCATACCATTATAATTTGGCCAAATTTTAAAGTTGATTGCGTATTAAGTTATAATACTCACCCATTGTAGCTTCAAAAAATAGTAACACTTTTGGTACGGTCGTAAACAAATCATCGAAATTTCAATCAAAAAATCCCAGTAAAACGATTACTACGTATCCCCAAAGTATGAATATGCGCGCCAAGCATAGCACAACGAAAGGAAAACATATTTTCAAACCTCCAGTTGGTTACATAACAAAATTGGAAAGAAATCGTTGGGATCTCGTTGACGCGTCACATTACGCTGACCCGAACCTTCGAACGAACAGCGCCCTCATGCAGTTTTCAAGCCCTTATAATTTTATTCACCAACAAAATCCCATTAAATAATTAAGTTCATATGAAAGAACTCAAAGCCTTTCACAAATTCAAAAGTAAAAATTGATGCACGGAGATAATCAAGGTCAAAGGTCAAATTTTACCATATTAACCATTTTCGCACCTCCATAAATCCGTGCGCCATCTTTAAAACACCTTGGAAATGACATCTAGTTAACAAATGAAGAAACCAGCTTGAAATAAACTTGTTTATTTAATGGGATCTTGTTGGCGCATTGAGTTTTGAGGTCTTATTTGCTTTGAATAACAAATGAAGAAACCAGCTTGAAATAAACTTGTTTATTTAATGGGATCTTGTTGGCGCATTGAGTTTTGAGGTCTTAAGAGGGCGCTGTTCATCAAAGATTCAAGTCAGAATTACACCAGGAGTGGGCGACTCAACTTGCCGATCTCAAGCTACTTTTAAGTTTAACTTTGGCTGTGCGCATATTTTTGGTGGCTGTGTTTTCCTTGTTGTCGCCTACTTTAGGTATAGACTTAATTAAAGTTTACACAGAATTGTTGGACAAATTCCCAAACAATTGTGCGGTTTTAAAAATTTATGATAAATATACCTGCTGGACGGTTTTTACAAGCCTGAAATATATGATACTTTCCGTTTCATGATTTATTTTATGCATTTTAATTCATTTTCTTACTTTACACCATACCGTCATTGTTTGTGTCTAACGGACTTGATGCAAGTCTATAAATTCCTTCTTGCATTCCGATGACGTGACCTCTTGTTTGTGTCCTCATAAAGTGGCGCTGGTTGCATTAAAAACGCGAACTGATATCTATTTGTGCGCAGTATAGGACTTTCCCATCCTAAAATTAATAGAATCCCTGATTACCCAACGCGCCAACGAGATCCATTTTTTGTTTAGGCCTACATTTGCTTGGAATGCAGTGAACGCTTCACTGAGACTTTTTTGCTTAAACTTCAAAGATTTGTTACGACTAAACCAAAACACTCAGAGAGCAAAATTCTTGATATGTCCATTTGGTATTATAATAGGGCCTACACCATTTTTTTAGAAGATGATCTGAGGACCTAATGAATTACCCCCCCCCCCCCCCCCCCACCCCCATATACCTCATGAGGCTGATTAACTATAAGCACGTCAAATTAAATATTTCTGCCACATTTAGTGTATTGATCATACATTTAATTGTTTCTATCTTTTCTGCAGGCCTATTCTCTGTTATCCTTTTCTTGTTTCCTGCTGTTTCTTGTTGCTCTTCAAGCGCCATGAGCGCTTTTTGCGGATTTGCGCGCTTTACATGCGTTTAATATTATTATTTAGGAACCAATAAATGATCAGAAGCAGTTTCTCCATTGATTGTAGTATTGTATAAAAGGTCTATACTAAAGAATAACTACAGTATAATATAATCATGATCAAATTAAACTACAAGATTAGAAAAGTTACATTCTATAAGGGGTGGCGTCCAAACAAATCGGCAATGCTTTGCCGATATCTGGAATGAAGTAGAAGTAAGTTCAGTTGTCTATGCGATGACACAAGCGAAGACGGCATCTAGAAAGTTTCTCATTTCAGATATCGACAACGGAAAAGCATTGGATGCCTCCACTAACTTACCAACGCAAAGTGCTGTCCAATGCAATTTCGTGATCCAGATGAAAACGGGAAGAACGCTTGACCAATGCTGAAATAGGATCAATGTATGAGTTCAGAACGCTATTCACAGAATCAATCAATAGTATAGGTTATCCGTGTTTCGGATAAGGTGCCATCTTAATCTTGACGGGATAATATTAATAATCGTGTTTAACATGTTTAAGTTTTTCAAGAAGACACATCTATTTCATGGTATGTATGCCAATTAGGTAACACGGTTCATGAAACAAATTGGACATCAAGCACCTATTCAATTGAATGCAGAATAGGCCAGGTTCGTTTCCCCTTTGTCCGTTGTGTATGGCTACATTGATCGATACTGGTGCGCCACAACAAACTTTATAATAATACGAATAGTCGATCAAACTACACGCTTCTCATACATAAAACAAAGAACAGGATGATCCTACATGTAATGTATATTGAGCAGAAATAATTGAACGAAACCAAGTGTAAGAACAGTTTATATTCAGAAACTTTTTTACATGTTTTATACAAACGTTAGTCAATGCTATTGATACAAGAAACTGTGGTGATTCTGAATAAGAGTAGGGCACTGACAAGGACCCCAATGGAAATAAGCCCTTTTTAGAGCTTTCTTGGGCTATCCTTGGCATTATATGTTTTCTTGTATTAATATGTTGTGTTAATTTTGTAAGTTTTTAAGATTTGTATATTTGATCTGATGTATTGTATCTCTGTGTCTTGATATGCCAAATAAAACTAAACTAAACTAGACGGTCGTGATTACTTTGTTATAAATCCTAATGGAAACACGTCATTTTTACGAAACAATTATGACCCTATAGTATGCCTACCACCTAAGCTGGGGTTAGGTCGTCAAAATAGGATGGTTGATTCCGTTGAGTTATAATGTTGGTATACATTTAATATTATTTGATCACGTGTAATTTGAATAACGATTAGGCTCTTGACAATTATTTCGCATATAGATTCTATGTAAACGTAGAACCAGATCTACAAGCATGAGGCTTGGCTTTTTCATTTTTCCAAAATTATACCAAATGTCATTGCATTTGTAATGACTGAATCACCTATATACATACTTGTCATCCCCAGCTAGAAATCTATCCGGATCATATTGTAACGGTTCATTGAAATAACGCGCCATCCGTGACATCACATACATCTGTACCTGAAACATAGTCATAAAATATACCTTACACAAAAAGTTCCTGACCGGGTGCTTTTTTATTATCTCCTTTTGTAATTCGCCACAATATGACACCTCATCCATATGGATATTTTTTTATAAAGTTATGATGATTTTTGTAACCACAACCAACGAAGAAAAGGTGTTGTTGTACGGAATGTTAGGTTGTGATTCATTTCACACAAAATGTCACTGCTGACCACACACTAGGCAATGATAAATAAATAATGTTACTAACTTTGTTTTCGGTTAGTCTGGATATTGTAAGTCAACATAACTTTAAATATATCCACTCGATTGTTATGAATAAGGTCTCAAAGTGTGGGGAAGAAATTTGCTCGTTTAATGTAGGCCTATATCTAAGATGATTGATAACAATGTTCAATTAACTAACATCAATTAACTAACATAAGCACCTGGTCAGGATTTGTGTGTCAAGTGTAAGTATAATACTATTATAATTAGTAGAATTGATGAGGTACCGTGCACGGTCAACAAAACTGGCGTTCACGTGATGAAAGCGCTGGCTTGTGGGGGACCTAAAGAAATCTTCTTTGGTGCATGGTGTAAGGTATTCAGGAGCTAGACGTGTGTCAAGACTCCATTACGGAAAAGAGCTGTCGGGTAATATAGTTTTTGTGTGCATAATAGTACCGACTATGCTGTTCTACACCAAGGTTTATTTCTCGGAGTGTATGACGGATAATTGATACGTATGCGGGGTGTGTACATGTATATCGAAACACATTCTAGAGTTTTAACAGAATGCATTATCAATAATTGGATGAACATGAAAATGGAACATCATTCATGCATATCTTTTCATCATTTTAAATGGATGGAACATCCAACTATACGAAAGGATATATAGTCCCCCTGGAGCTATAGTCCGACATCCATAGACATACACGGGATGAAGCGTGAAGCTATAGTGTTGCGTGTAGAGATGAGTGCCCTATACTTTCCTTCACTGTACAAGCCGGACTATATCACCAGGGGAATATATCCCCTTATTATACACCGTACCATCATAATGGAACCCTTTGGTACATTATATCCATCAATGTTCACGTCATATGCAGCCTCTCTTACTGTTCCAATTGCTGGAGGGTGTAAACGTAAAGATTCTTTCAACACCTAGGCAAATGAAAAGTTCAGTAGCAAAATGTAGGACTTAAAAACAACCATCAACAGAACGTACAAGTATAGCCATCTTTAAAATAAATTTGGTACATTCGTAAAGAGGAAATAAAATCAGTTTTACATTGGAAACTTCTTTATGTGAAAATATTGTCGAATTCCAGCTTTTTGAGATCTTTTAGAAAAATAATAAATAGCAACTCGCAGGAGTTCCCATGAGGTAAAATATTCTGTTAAAACATTGTATCATTATCATGTTATGATGGTGGAATGACGTATAACAGAACCATAAATGTATGATCAATTATCAGGCGTCATGTGGACAACAGACCGGCTATGAAGCTGAGATAATTTGTATACAAGTTATATCATTTTCAATTAAAGATTTCAAAGAAAATATGAGACGATATCTTACCGCCATAGTATACTCCAGTTTTAACCCATCTTCGTAGGATATTTCTGACTTATCACCCAAAATGGCGTCAACTTCTGTCCTTAAACTGTGGGAGCAATACAGCAACAACGATTAACACGTCATGTATATAAGTCACGCGACACGAGTCATATGAATGAACTCCTTATTGAAGTTATTCCTGTCAGCAATATAACATTTAAAATATTGTAAACATAAAAACTTAGATTGGCGTATATTTTATAATGCATGGTTGGATCAGTTAAATCGATAGTCAATACCACCGCTTTAGGCCTATTCCTTTCTTTAACGTTTTAAGCTTAGTTAACATCATGGTAAAGCATGTGCCTCAGAGAGAGGCTTGATCCATTAATATGTCTATGTTTCAAACCCTTATAATGTGATAATGTATTATGGTATATCATAGGAGAACAGGTTAAACTATGCATGTAGTCATAATTAATGAAATGAAATGTCAAAGTTCAGATATTTTTTCTCGGAAAAAGGTGTAATTGTACATTTGGTGACAAAATATTCTAAAAGTCTTGTCCATCCGGGTATAATCAGTGATAATATTAATATATAACGCAATTTTGTAGTTGAGATATGGCGTTTTAAGCAATTTTGGAGAAATAATCATCTACACGCGAGAGTATGGTGGTCATGCTCCTTTGTGTTGATAGAGTGCTGTTGATCTCCTATCAGGCCTATACTGATACTGACGTACGTTGGACAAACAACAATGGGGGAGGGTATAATATATCAGTTTAAATCTATATAAACACAATCCTCAGAAGAAAAATATGGTTTCATACCGGTAAATAATTTCAGGTCTTCTGCCAATTTCCATGAGAGTCGAAGACAATAGGTTTCCCGTTGTTTCTTGTCCTATTAAAGAGGGCAAAAAAAGAGATTATGAGATTGTGATCGTCACATAACATGGCCGCTTGCAACAAACACCAACTGATATAGTGCCGTGTAGCACATGATAAAGGACAACAGATTGTAACCGCGTGGCCGCAACGCAACCATTGTAGGATCCAGCAAGGGTGGATCGCAAGTTTTCTGATCAGGCATGGATTCCAGATGTGGTACATACATTGACAAATGACAGATTAGGTCATTTACCTGCAACTACTCCCTGGAGCTTGTCTCAGCAGATGTATACATTTCATTTATTTAAAATATGATTTTATGCCATATTTTGTTTGTTTATTATAGCATGGACAGAGCCTATGTCAATATAATAATCTCGTCAAAAGTGTACTTGAATTTTCTAAGTTTATATTTGACATTGCATTCCCTGTTGATGACCTCGTTAAATTATCTCTTACCTGCAAAGAAAAACGTCACAAACTCATCTAACATCTCCTCCATCTGCATAACTTGTTCCCCATTCTGAGTGCTACGAAGCAAGTTGGACAAGAGATTATCAGGAACATCATTTCCATGCTTTATATCCTCCAACATTTTCGTAATACACCGTCGTCCTGTATCACGAAGAAAGTTACAAGATTCTTGCACTTTGGTTTGGTATTCTCGCTCCGCGTGGGATGGAAAATATTTTCGTCTCATCTAAAAATGAACAGAATGGAGCACGTACAACTTAAATTAAATAAATAGTGGCTAGAATTTGCAGAATGAAGTATGAATGATTTTCGAAATGGTATCATTCTCGAATAATAAATCTTCTGCCTTTTCCCTTTCTCCTATTTTCTAATATGTGCATGTGTGAGTGCTACCGATACATGTAGTCGTGATAAAAATAGCAACGATCTGCTGATTCAAGGGTTCAATGTAACGTTTTTATTGGATCACATGTTCCAAGAATGTGACAAGACCAAGACTGATTGGATGAGCGTTATTTGAACCAATAGCTTCTAGTCTACAGGACTACCCGTTTAGCCATGCTATTAATACTGGCTTGAACGCTGGCATAAATTCTGGTTCAAGGAGTTATCATTCAGGAACAGCCTGTATTGTCAAATCATTTACTCGTACACTTACAGTAGTCATTGGCGAACTTGTAATCACGATTTCATGAGCCTCAGTTGCCAATTTTATGGCGTTCAAAAACTTCTTTTCTGTCCCATCGTATAGCTGTAAATCCATTCCAAAGGCAACCTGTTGATATATGAACATCATCATGTACATCGGGTACAGATCGAGTTGTTGTATGAGAACAAATACAATTGTATTATTATAAGTTACTATAGAAACGAATAAAAAGTATCTATTTTGATTATGGGTTTATAATTAGCCCCACTGCCAAAACCGATGAACTTTAACAGACATGAACATCACTCTAAGGAGTTCTATCCCATCTGTTACGTAATCTGGAAAGAAATGTTTCAGAAGACAAGGGAATTTTGAGCAAGTATTTATTTCAGTATCATTGTCGTACCGCTTATTAGAGTCTTACTCACGCGATGTCCACCAATGATAATGGCCTTGATTGAAATGGAGAGTGGGCCATATTTGTCGTTCTATGCGAGGTCTATGGTAAACCTATGTTTCAGTTGGTACACTAAATGCGGTTATGTTGAAAGTATCTAGCTAGTTACATATGCATAACATCTTATTTATCATCGTTGAGAATATTCTACGTTAAGCATCTGAATTGTTACCTTGCCAATGATATCTAATGCAGTCGTGTTGAGAGTATCGAGCATGCGCACTTTTGTTTTGCCGTCTGCACTCTTCATTAACCAGTCCACCATTAGATCGGCACTTGAGTTGAATTGATTTATGCACGTCTTTAGGTAACTACAGAGGTAGAAATACGGAAATTGAGGGAATCAGGAAGAGAAGACCTTTGGTAATCTATCTGTGATTTTGAATCCATTTAAAGCATTACGCACGTATTGCGCCAAATCTACAAAAAATCTTATTGCTGAATGACTATTGAATTAAATTAAATTAAACAAATTAATTGAGAACTCTTCTATTTGAATTTAACACTGATTCCACTCCTTAGTACTGTTACCTAAACTTAGCCTGATTTAATGTTACACAACTTGACTTGTCCTCTCGTGTAACCTGAAATCCTACTATAGCAATAATTTGAACACAATGACTTAACGTATGCCGAGATATGAAGAAAGTATGTAAGTAAACTCGAAACGACATGCCTACCTGCGATGGAAAACAGGATTAAATAAAGCGCGGTTTCGTGCATGAAGATCCTGGTCTAATACTGTTAATAATCCCGATCCCATGAAGGGTGCGCCACACATCGTCTGAAGGTTTCTGTATATCATAATTGACTTGGGGTGATTATCTGACAGTAACTCCTACGATATAGATAAAACGAATTATAAATAATTTGAACCAGGAAAATAGTTAAGTGTTAGATTTACAATGCACATTTTGAACATGCTCAAACAAATACCTAGACCCCAGCGCACCACCACGAACCCTAGCGAGCCACCAACGTATACCAAATATGTCACAAATGTGTCATATGCTCAATATATAGCGGCGTATTGATCACAATTGCAACGCAAGTCATACGCTCAAAATGTTAAACATGTTTGAAGATAGAGAATTAACAAACATGCACAGGTCATTCAAACACGCTCTACATAATGGCTGCTACACCTACGGCGATCAGGCCTTGCGCTTGCGTTGCGCTGAAAAAAGTATCAAAGCGCCAAGCAAACGCATTAAGGTATCTTAGAACCGATTGGGGACGCAGTAGACACTGGCTAGAACGGGAGTGGGTCCTCATGTAAAACACAGGAAGAGCTCCTCAAAATTGTCAAATGTTTAAAACAATGTAGCTCCTATCCCGCTTATCACATTTTCACGGCGCTCTTATTACGACCCATTGTGTTTCTACTTTGAAGTCTCACGGGCTCTTACTGCGCTGCCACTACGCTGTAAACGTTCTTAGTGCGTCCAAGTCACTGCCTGCGTTACTAGTATGTTCTCAATACGTTTGCACAACGATCTCTGCGTGTGCGCCGAGAGTATAGAGCGATTGCAAGGAGGTTATATGTTAGATTCAAATCATCCCCGAAGTACAACACCAAACACCTGTTAAACTTATTGATCCAAGTGATTGGACTCCATCCATGCATGTCTTCGTTTTCGTGCAATCGCCCTATAAAGAGAGCCTCCTGCCTGCTCAGTCTGTTTACGGGGTGTGACAAGTGAACAACATACATAGAAAGACATAGACACCATGGGAAGACTCAAAGGCTAGGTATCAGCGATGCACTGGCGCTCAAGGGCGACCATGGAGACCCTCTTACGTCCCAGCCAGTTCTCACTGCGTCACCGAGGGGTTCTTGGAGACGCACTTGGCAGTGGCGTAGCCAAAGGTGGGGGGGGGGGGGGGGGGGGGGGCAGCCAATATGAGAGTCGTGTCGGTTGAGACTCGAAACTGTCGGTCGAAATTGGCACTGTCAGTTTTTGAATACCTGTTTTTTGCGCGCGGTTTTGGTAAAAACATGTGTGTGGGGGCCCGGGTGATGTAACCCAAATAGTAAAATAGTCGTCAAATTTGTATACTAGTATGTAGTTCACACATTTATGCAGCAGTGGGCTAAATAAATGTGTGAAAATGTTATAGAGAAAACTGATGAAAACCCTGAGGATTGGGCATTAGTTGCTGACTGCTATTTTTTGGACTGTGCGATTTTTTTGGACCGTGCGAAATTGTGGGGGCAACCTTTTACGAAAATTTCAGAAATCTTGCCCCCCCCCCCCCTGAAAAAGAAATCATAGCTACGCCACTACACTGTCGGTTCACTTTCATTTTTCGCCCCCCACCCCCCCCCCCCCCCCCCCCCCCCCACCCAATATGAAATATCTGGCTACGCCACCGGCTCTTGGCCTGGCGTTTTGATAATTTTCAGCGTAATGCAAGCGCCAGCCTGATCGGAGCAGTATGTGAAAGGATTTTAGTGACCTTGATTTAAAAATGGACAATTTCGGATAGTTTTCCGCGCTCTCACTGCGTTCTCACACTGCGTGTTATTAAATCGCTGGGCTAATCGCCGTAGGTGTGACAGGCAGGCCTTAACTGCCAGTCATATGAAATGGAACTGTATCTGAGTTTGTACTGTCAGAACTAAATTCACAAATAAACTGATTTTATATATATGTAGCCTATACGCTACTTGCACGGTACTTGCACGGTACTGATCGAACCACATTGAAAGCGATTCTCTCCCCTCACGCACTATCACGCCACGCTGCGTCGGTGGTTTCACGCAAGTTTGTGCATCGGGTGACACGGTTTGGCGCGCTGATAAGAAGGGAGAGCCTCGCTTTCATTTTAAATAAAGATTGCGAGGCTCTCACTGTCACGCACTGTCACGCACCGTCACGCACTGTCTCGCCGTGCCACGCAATGCCACGCAGTGCCACGTACTGCCACGCAGTGCCTTCCAAACGGGCTTGCTACAAGAAATCGTCTTTAAATGTCAGATGGTATAATTTATATTATCTATATTAAAGGTGTATGTTCCGATCACCCTTTTTTTTTGCTTGAATTTTTTATTTCACATCATTATATTTTGATATCAAAAGAATCCCAATATTTTTCTCATTATGAATATTAGGTGCCAGAAATGTTCCATTTAGAAATTATAGGCTAAAATGTGGTGAATTACCGCCAAAGGTGGTTAACCACCAGCCAGTTCGTGTACTACTCAATGAGCAAAATCCGTGTGACCTTGTGCTTCAAAAATTAGAACCATTGGAGTTATGCAACTCAAACTTTGGAATTTGACAATTTTAAGGACGACCTTTCATGTAAAATAGAAAACATCAAGTTGAAAATCGGGCCAGCAATCAGAGCATCTACCTTTTAACTATATTAAACATACTAACTTTTCGAATGATCCTCGTACAATAATTTTTAAAAGCATGTTAAACCAACCTTGATACCCTCCGGTGTGTGGATGTATACAAATGGGATCCAGAAGATATACACAACAATAGTGGTTCCATGCTTTTCCACCCTATTGTAAAATAATAATAAAACTATTTGTAAAACATTGTAAAAAAATAGTTTGATTTGTAATTCTTAATCTGATTTATTGCATTGAAAGAGAATATTACTGTATAGAGTATTAATTGGAGAACTATTGGTTCTAAAGCACGGTGTTTTAAAAGGACTTCTTCATCACGCAACGATTAACGCGTCATGTTATAAGTCACGTGACAAGTCATATGAATGAATTACTTGTTGAAGTTATTCCTGTTAGATAATGAATTTGATTACCACTAATGTCTTACCATTCCACAAGCAGATCGGAACTCAATTTCCCTTTCCTTTTTGCTTCTATAATGTCTGAGAAGTTGCCAAATATGAAACTGAAATAAACAACATTTGATTACTTTTTTTAACAGCTCATTAATTTAAAAATAAGATAAATTTAGTACTATACCTACCTACTACGGGGTGTCCATAAAAAGAGTGCACAAGTTCCACGTTATTGATCTCTTTTATTATTCAGTATTATTTTGGCATTGATAATTGATATCCACATGAGCTTCAAGATAACTATAAACTACAGCTTTCAAATGCCAGTTGTTTTGTCGCATTTGCTTTGCAAAATCTGTGCTTTTAACTGCTAATGGTCTGGTTAAACAAGCAAATCTTTGGATAGGCCAAGCAAATTCTAAAAAACAAACCTTGTCTGAATATTGAAGCTCATGTATATTAAATCCAAATACGAAATATTCAATTATCAAATAACACATTCCTTTTAAAACCATCTTTTTTCTAAAAGTGGCACAAGCCCGATTTTGAGTGCTTGTTCATCAAACATATTTTAAGACTGAAAAAAGTAAAACACTGTCCATCAAATTAGCTGCATTTCGAAGCCAGCACAAATTTGTACTTTCGGTATTTTCAGTATTTTAACTAAAACTTATTTATCTATTTATTTATTTGAACATACACTTTTACAACAGTGGCACTCGTCTATCCGACGGTGCGTTCATAATATATACATACAGTAATTACAAGACGAAAGAACATTAATAATTAATATATATATATATAGTAGGCCTAATAGTCATGTAATAGTCTCAATAGACTCACTTTGAGTTCATGATCTTACATCTAACAGCCCACGCACGTTTAAGGTATGATTTGCAGAATTGGTCGAGAATAACATATGCAGAACGGGCATTTTTAGTGTATGTAAGGCACGGTTATATTAATTCGACAACCGAGCATTATATACAATTTTGAGTCCAGATTACTGATAATAAATTCCAGCCAAACATCACTAAAACCATTGTTGCATATGTTATTTTCGAGTTTGAGATATTCCTCCTCGACCCTTATCTCATTCAGTGATCTACATGTGAATAAGAAGTGTCTTAAGTCTTCAATCGAATCATCATTACAAAGCATACATTTACCATCCTTATTATTTGAAGACCATTTGCGTATTCTATGTTCCAATGGAAGCGTGTTTGATCGCGCTTTGAATTTAAGACTACAACCAAAGAAATCAGTTTTGTCTAAAAGGTAGTCTTAAGAGACAATTTTTCCTAACAGTGTTACTCCATACATTATGACAGACAATCTTATTAATGCGATTAAATGTGTTAACCCAGCGTGGACTTGTGGGGGCGTCATTAATAATGTATTCCATGTCGCACCTTTTAAGCGTATCTCTAATCGACGACAACCATTTGTACCTGATATGGTCCATGTCGCAGTTTAGATTCATTGGAGTGTTTAACATAAGTTTTGGCCAACGGTGCATCTCTAGATTAGAGAGTCGTGCAAGATACTTAATTCTATGAACATCTTGAAGGGAGGCGATGGGGTTCCACCCCAAGTCGCCATAGAGGGCTACGCCCGGAGTGTTGCGGGGTGACTTCAAGATATATCTTGCCATTTGTAGCTGCAAGTTCTCTACTTTGTTGATATCAGCCTTTGCTAGCTACCAGTGACCACAGGTCCATACTGAGCATGCATAATTAATAGAGGGAAGCGCTATTGGATTTCCAAAGAATGTTACTTATAACTAAAATCTGTATTATTCAATCATTCAATCGATATCGACTCCGGGCATAGACTCAACTCTTGACGACGTTTATTGTTAATATTTCATGTATATATAACCTACCTTGTTCGTGTTGGTCCCGGTATATGTGCATATTTATTATGAATATGATAAATGTAAACCAACAATGCAAGAATACAGGCAGTGGCTAGTACTACAACTGTGATGATACTATAGGCCAATATCCATAACAAACCCGCCATTGCAATACAAAGTGACCGCTGTCGTGAAATATTATTATACTCTCATATACTTCGCACCAGGGAAGTACACACAACCAAACTGATATTGAAATACGATGACCTTAACAGGTTAGTCACCTTAACATGCTTAAGGTCACTGCCCTATTTTACGCACTCTGACGTATCAATAATATATCGTGCAGGCTTACGGGCGCACAACACTTAATCACTCTCGTTTTGTGTTAAATGGTAGTAAGTTTCGGCAAAAACAAAAACCGATTTTGTGATAAATTGGGGTCCTTTGGGAATCAGTTTGGCGAAGCATTATATTTAGGGTAGCATTTTATAAAATGAAAGATAATCTCTTGTACTTTTCTCAGGATATTGCAAAATTTTGATTTTCGATTGTACCGAAAGTTTATCACGTGGAAGAACACACGTGCTCGGAGGCGGTCAGAAGTCGAGCGTCCGGGCTGAAAATAGGGGTGGCGCTGTTTAAATGATCATATCGTAAAATCTAATTGGAAGCCGTAACACTTCTTGACGAGCTTATGAAATGTTGATATTTTTTTATTCGAATGAAGCATTCGAGACATTCCAAAAATGGTTACTAAGGACCCAAAATCGCGACTATTTTAATTCTATTTTACGTGTAATCCAATATGGGCGGTTTATTTAGTGCTGTGCCCCCTTACGATTTGGGTACCGTGGATACATAGTCCACATAGATTCATCAGGGTTCTATAATAATATATAATAGCACATACACAGCCATGTTCAGAGTTCCACAAATTTCACTTATTGTACAGCTTTTGCACCGTCGGAGATGTCTACTGCACACATGTACATCGGATGTGAGATATCATATCATCAATTACGTGGGTAATCGTGGTTCTGACAATCATACCTAATCAAAACATATCTGATCCAAGATCACTCAAAACATCTTTCCCTATCGTTTTCTATGCGGTAAAAGCATTATTATCAGATCATATGTTTTGTATTCATTGTGACACACGTGACATAATAATCATAATAATAGTCATTTTAAAGACAGTGCATAGCTTAGATTGACATTGACTGCTACATCGCTGAAGCGTAATTATTCATTTCCTGACATCTCTAGACGTTAACCTACCAATCAAAGAAAAAAGGTGTTCGAACACTGACCCTTGTTTGCACCTTTTAATTACCATATAGTACGCGTTATTAGAGTCATGTGAACATACCAATTTGATCTGCTAGCCTGAAAGCTCCCCTTCAATATACCCCCCCCCCCCCCCCCCCCCCCAATCAATGTTGCTAGGCCACGGGCTGATGTTTGGCAAGTTGGGCGACTCAACATTGATCAGGGGAAAAAGGGGATGACTTTACATTAGGCCTACTAAGTGTTCGAACACTTTTTTCAAACATTGTACAATTTGAGGCCAGTCCCAGTTCTAACACCGAATATATCAGGTATTGATTCACAAGCATAGACATGATAGATGGTTGCAAGACATTTTCAAATACTTTTCAACGATTGCTTGATTATATGTCAGAGGCAATTGGTCCTGTATTTCGCATCGAGCAATTGCTTTACCAATTTCAAATAAGCCAGACGTGATATGGAAGGCTTTTACCTGTTTACTTCAATTAATTCTATTCAAATCAATTTTTGTCCTTAAACCACTTGAATGTGTTTTTAAATGATCAATTGAAGTATACATGTATAATCGCAAATTCAAATATCAATGATTACACAAATAAAACACTTTAATGTACGAGGGTCATTCAATATGAACGTCAGCCTCATGTCATTTGTCATGATTATAACTCTGAATTTGTCGGTTTTGTTGCTTTTACGCAAGGGCCTTAGAGGTTTAAAATTTGAGTCATTAGTTAGACTTTAAGCGATGATTCTCTCTGCAACATTAACAATCTCAAGTTAAACACGCTATAAACAGTAAAAATCTTCACATTAATTTAATTATTTACAACAAACATGACATTTCTGTCCCGATTGTTTTTATTCTACATGAGTCATCCTTAAAATAATCATTCCAAAGTTCCAATGGTTCTTATTTTAGAAGCACAAGGTGACATGAGTAGTACACAAACTAGTCGGCTGGTTAACCACCTTTGGTGGTAATTCACTGCATTTTGGTCTATAACATATAAATGGAACATATCTTGCGCCTATCTTGTTCCTGTGGTCAAATAAATACACTGCAAAAAGGTTGCTTAAAATACGTTGCTAAAAGTACTTTTATCATCCGTTGGTTGACGTGTTGATTAAAATTCATTCAACATATGTAAAAATCTAGGTGTTGTATAAAAGTAAAAACTACCCAACGTTGAGCAAAACAATTTAGTAACAAATTGGGGAAACCCCAGGTCAAAACTTGTTTTGTTGCTAAAATATTGCGTTAATTGTTTCAATTGGGCAACCGAGTATTTGTCTCAGGCAATCACGCAACTTATGTTAAGATTTACCCATGTAGTTTTTATTGATCAATTGTTGCTTAGATTATCGATTCTAATGGCGTCCGTGTGATGGATCTTCTCAGAATTTGGGGAATGGTTGTATACACATATGGGAGCACCACACCAAATATCTTTCTCATTGAAATACGTGTAAAAGTGCCATATTTCAAGACACCTTTTCTACCCTCCGGTTACATTTATTGCATACTTGTCACCTATGACCATTTTCAGTAACATCTCAAATTTAATTTAAGCCTTGTTTCATGAGGGGTTATTAAGCTAAATTTTCCGCTACGGACCTGCACACAGCGCCCTCACTTTTTCACGTTTTCTGGCATGCCTGTTCACCATTTAGGCAGGTGCTTACGCCCTGGGCACTATTTAGGTCGAAAAATTAAAAATATCGTATTTTATCATTGTAGGTGCAACGGATAGGTCCCACTCGTTCATTTAAATACAAACATACCATCCCCGGAGAAACAAATTGCCCGAAAACCTCACATTTACAAGCCTAGTCTTCGTGCTTTTCCGGAACTATTATAGGATTACACGAATTGCGCATTGATTTGGTACAGTGCTCCCATATATCTTATCCCGTCTGCAACTTGTGCCCCAGGACCACAATTAGATTTATTCTGTCTTGGCATCCAAATCGGAATAAAGCGCACACACTGACAAAATAGTTTAAGTTGCCATCCTTGTTTGACATATATTTGTTTATGAATATCATTTCAGTGGTGT
This sequence comes from Ophiura sarsii, assembly GCA_035610835.1. NCBI lineage: Eukaryota > Metazoa > Echinodermata > Ophiuroidea > Amphilepidida > Ophiuridae > Ophiura > Ophiura sarsii. Next base: position 11,275,660 of record CM069452.1, on the reverse strand, counting down.
TATAGCGACGTCACTACCGTTGAATATTGAATAGTCGATTTGTATAGCCAAAAATACAAGACATGGACATATGCTGAATAGTTCATGTCATGTGATCTATTTTCTACCAAAAGAATCACATAAATATTTTTATGTATTATATAATATTGACTATTTATACCTTCATGCCCAGATAGCACGACTACGTTGGGACAACGTTCACAGTAAAAACCAACAATGATAAGAGATGTCAGATATTACATATATAGTTAAATAACATGTTAAAAGAAATTACAGATTCACTACCGAGAGGAAATGATGTATGTTGCTCTGCTGCATCGCCAAGAATTCCCTTTACAAGTTACCGGTTCAGTACCGGGAGGAAGTGGTGTATGTAGCTCTGCTGCATCGCCAAGAATTCACATTATTTGCCTACCACGTGTTGCTATACAAAAATGCTCAATATATAATAAAAACTTGTCACAAATAAGCAACACCCAACATATGGCTACAATTCACAAATTAAGCAACAGTTGGTATTAAAATGCCTGACAAATGGTTACTTAATAATACCCAACTGTTGTGTAATTCAAATTGTGCAACTGTTGAGTAACTGGAATTGTTCAACTGTTGGTGAAAACATGTTATCCAACGGTGTTGGGTAAATTTTACGCAACTGTTGAGCGCTTGCATACTTCAACAACGTTGTGTAAAATGTTGAGTAAATATTTAAGCAACCTTTTTGCAGTGTAGATAGTGCCAATCTCAACCGACACGACGTCAATATTGGCGATCCCCCACCCCCACATTCTGGCGACGCCACTGAGGGTTAGGGTTAAAGTTTTATTACGAATATATATCACAGTAATTGTCTGTATTTCTAAGAATGCTTTTACGAACTGACAGATATGCAGTATCAATTTCGGGGATATCTCCTCCCGGTGTTGAAGACAGGTGCTTTATACGCACACAAGGTTACTTTATATAGTGACACAATATGCTTTATAAGACATGGCAAAAAAAAGCCATATCGCTGATCTTTCTTTTTCAAAAGCCAATTAATTACTGGTCATTGACTTTTATAATTTAATTGATTTCCGAGCTATTACATTTGTCTGTTTTAGCCAATTAAATATAACGAATGGATGATTTCTCAAATCAAAACTATAGACAGGTCAAATATGTACACTACATTTACAAAAATGATAGTAAACACCACCAGAGTCCAGTGTGGTATAAATCTGAAATCTTACGCGATGATGCCATAATTGTTAAATGAAACGTTGACTCTTCAGTAATTGTCAGGTACTATACCGCGCACGCCATGAGCTTGAGGTGTTTTAAAACCTATACTTTTATTACATTAGTTTATTTCTTATTTGACACATAATTATTGATTGGCTACATACTTGATGCAATAAACAATTTCAAAACATTAGGGGTCATATTCTCGTACTAAATGTAGTGGAACTGCGTTGCACTGGAAAAAGTATAAGCCCATGTGTTTTGAACTCACTACCCAAAAATGGTGGTGGCGTTGCATTTTTGGTGACGAATCATCAATCTCTCTCTATTACCTCAGCAACTAAAATGTGGTAGAGCTATCATGGTTTAGGTGTCATTTGAAAGCCTATTTATCTAGCTACATTGTGTGAATAAATCAGGTATTTCTATAACTGTTTAGCTGAGATATGATTGATTATATTTCGAAAGTCAGAGTGGTGGCGGTGGCGGCGTCTGCGGTGGGGAATATAGAAAATGTTCCCAATTCTACGTTCAATTGACAATAACTCCTCATCGCTGTATGGTACAAACATGATTTTGCTCTCATTTTATAGATTGTTTTATATTCTACAAGTTTCTGTTTCAACAAACGTGTCAACTATGATGTAATAATTGTAATCATGAATCGATTGCATTGGCTTTCTCCCTATTCGCTACACAGTGAACTTGCCCTAATTCATCGGTTTTACATACATGACTATAACCAAAAAAGTTTTCAACCGTTGAAGCAAAATCATACATTTTTGGAAAGCTCTCAAATAGGGGAATTCAAAAATTGCATTTAAATCAGGATATGGTGCATACCCAAAAAATATATTTGTAAACTCTAATTAATATGAAATTTAAACGTTTGTGCTCATTCACTTCCCGATATAGTATATTACAACAAGTTACCCTCTTTTTTAGGTCATATCTAAATTCCAATATCATATTTGAATTCCTTGTGAGATTTTCTTTCAGAGAAATATATACTTTTTATGGGGTAGAACAAGTAGTTATTGCGATATGCTAATTCGAATCTCAGGATGCTCAGAATGCAACGGGAAGGGGGGTGGGGGGTTCAAATGCAACGGGAAGGGGGGGGGGGGTTCAAAACACATGGCCATAAAAGTCGTAGCATCGATAAAGTGTTTTGAATCAGTGCGGGTGATGAGCACAATTTAATGCACGACGTTTCGGGCTTAATTCTACAACTTCTCGTACTAAACGCAGTTTAAGCCTAAATCTGTCACTAAATTTATAGTTGAAATACCGATAATTCGCGAGGGTGCGTAGGTAGACATAAAGGGGTCAAAATAAGTAAGTCCCCCCTAAAATTTGATCACGTGTGTTTGCATAACTCTACACACAATAAAACGTTTTGAAAGAGATTGAAACACTTACATTATAAAAGAAAAAACACTTGGCTACCCATAGAAAGTCCCCATTTCAATATCATTATTACTTTTCCCAACATAGTCGCAATTCCCCAAAATGATGTTTTCAGAAAAAGTGGCACTTTTCAAAATCTTATGCAAGCAAGTTACAAAAATGTCTCCAGTCTTGTTTAAAATTAATTTCAACTGTCTTTATTTTCAATTAAAAGAATTTGTTGTCTTTCTTTAGCTGGTCCTTATTTGAAATTACGACTAGCCAATAGTGTTCACCATTCACGTCAATAACTTCCCTGTATCGTTGAAAAGTGCCACTTTTCGGAAAACATCCTTTTAGGGAAATGTGACTGTTTTGGGCAAAATAAACATGGTATTGAAAAGGGAAAGCTTTGTGTAGGTAGCCAATGGTTTTCCTTTACGCAAATGTTTTAATCTCTCAAAACGTCTAATTGTGTGTGGATTTATTCACACAAATTCGTATTCGTATACAAATCTTGAAAAGTGCCCCTTTTTTCAAACCATCATTTTGGGGAAATGTGACTATTTTGGGAAAGTTATAATGATATTGAAATGGAGAATTTTTCTATGGGTAGCCAAGTGTTTTTGCTTTTCAGAAATGTTTCAATCTCTCAAAACATCTTATTGTGTGTAGAGTTATGCAAACAAACGTGATCAAATGTTAGGGGGGACTTACTGTTGTTACCACTTTAAATTTATACTTAATGTGTGTTCGACGAATGGACATTTGTATCGAAAAGTATGAATGTTTATCGTATTATACAGTATTGCTTCAAATGTTATGTACTCAAATGCAGGATGAATAGCAATTTGCGCTGATACATGGTTTACTTTATAGGTTTGTAGGCGATTGATTCAGTTTTCACACACAATGGTTCATGTATTAACATGAAGACATTTATATTTAACTATTTGGTACCGACCCACCCCGACCTGTGTGTAATTAATGATGATATATGATGCTCTACCTTTACAGGCATTGAGCACTTTCAATTGTAGTTGATCTTGATCTACATTTTATAACTATTTTGTAAATATCTTCCGAAGCAGGTGGTAATCGGCCTCAAAACAAATGACCCCAGATACACCAATCTGTACTACGTTAATTGTTATCGTCAATATCTTTTAACATCTACATAGCGTAAATTCTGCATTATATTTGTATCACCATTTAGTAGCATTTGCATCTGCACCGATCACTCTTTTGAGAGCTCTAGGAGAGACAGCTCTTTTTTGGAGTAAAGTTCATTTGTTTCTGGAGTGAAGTTCACTCTTTTCAGGGTGATTGCCACTCTTTTCAGTGTAAAAATCACTCTACAAAGAGCGGAAAATCACTCCGAAAGAGCGAAATTCACTCCTAAAATGAGCCGTCCCTCCTAAAGCTTTCAAAAGAGCGAGTTTTAGGTCTTTTACATTTAGAGAGTATTTAGCATAGACACTTATTCGCGTGAAGTGCGTAAAACAACGTATTGTTAACTAAAATGGTCCAGAAAACGTTCCTGCATGATTAATTCAGGAACATTTTCTTCACAACTTTCCATTGAAGATGCTAATGAAATCATATTAAATGAACGTCAAAACAAAACGATGAAGTATCAATATCGCTTTAAGGGAAGTGTCAACCCTATTATTTTGATGATCAACTTTTGCTTCTAAGTTTGAGAATATTGAATAAAAGTACATAAAAGTATACATTTTTAGAAAGGAAATTTGACAAGGAAGCCGATGGTGATATCAATGTGATACCAAATAAACTAAATTTTGAGAAATGAACCAAAAAGCAATTTTTTTACCCCACATTTTTCAGACAGCATAACTATAAAATAAAAAATGGTAATTTGTTCTAATATACGTTTTTGTAAACAAAACAATTTTGTCTAGGAGGCGATTTTTTCTTTTTCCAAAATAAAGCTTGGTTTTGGATATATTGCTAAAAACATCGGAAAAGTGTAAAAGTCGTGTTTTTTTGCGTACATTTCGCTAGAAATGGATGCATATCTCGAGTTTAAAATCCATAATCGAAAAAATAAAAAATTGCCTCCTAGCGCTGAAAGTCCTCTACACAATGGTAGTAAAAGCTTACCTGATAATTTGATACATTTTTAGTTATGTTGTCTGAAAATTCGTAAAATTCCTTCAAATTTGAACTTCTAGAAAACATCGATTTAGTAAAAATATTGACATTTTCCACCATTTAAAGCTGAATGTTCACGGAACACACGGGCGTGTGACCTAAAAAGCGAGTATACTATTATGAACAATCATAATAAACTATCAGATTCAATTTATATTGTCACAATGTGAAGAAATTGGAAGAAAACTGAAATTTGAATGATCGTAAGATTGGCCTTTGTTTACATTTTAGACATTGTTTTGCGCTCTTTTGTTTTTCGCGTCTACGTCGCGGATATTAAGCGGCGCGTCTAGTATTACACGCGGGAAGTTTCAGCGCGCGACGCAATGATCGAACAGCTGTCGCAGCATTTGAAAAGCGCGGAACTCCGCTTAAATTCCCGCCAAATAACTATGCGCCTTTTCCTGACTCAAACTTACCAAAACAACAATTTAAAATCACCCAAAAGAACGGGAAATAATAGCTTCCGATAGTTACTTATGATGGTAATGATAGAATACATATAAAAGTATTAAATAATAGAGAAATATGAAATTCAATTTTTAAAACAAGTGCCGGGTTGACACTGCCCTTAACTCGATTATCTCTTTTCTTTGTTCTCGTTCTTTCACATTACAGAAAACTGCGTAATCTTGGCAACATTTTCATCGTCAATCTTGCCGTTGCAGACTTCACTGTATCTTCTTTCATTAACACATTCGCCATTATAGCGCTCGTCACCAAAGGTGGCTACTTTGAACCCAGAGAAGGCTTGTGTGAGTTCGTTGCCTCGGTATGCGTCACCACCTGTGTGTGTTCCGTGTGGAGTATAGCCAGCATCAGTGTCAACCGTTATGTTCGAATCTGCCATCATGCTGAATACCCACTCATATACAACAAACGAACTGTCGGTTGGATCGTTGCAGGGTTGTGGCTCTGCTGTTTCCTCATCGACCTCCCCAATCTCATCGGTGGATGGGGTGGACACGATTTTGACAATAAGCTTATGATGTGCACCTATGATCATCGCGGTTCTAATTATGGTTCGACTGTATTCTTCATTGGTCTTGGATTCGGATGGCCTTGGCTCGTAACAGTTTACGCCTACCTACGAATATTCTTGTTTGTTCGTAAACATCGCAAAGCCCTGAAGAAATCGCAAGACGATGGAAAAGCGGTTCCTAGTAAGAAAATGGGTATTAGCAAGGCGGATGCAAGTTTACTTCGATCGACTTTCACCATATTTGTCTTGTTCTTCCTCATGTGGGCACCGTATGCGCTGATAGTACTGTTTGATCGTCCCCATAATTGGCCGGATGAAGCTTATGTGGTGGCAGGGTTCTTTGCTCATACCAATAGCTCTATAAACAGTATTCTGTACGCAGTGACGAACAAAAATTTCCGCGATGGATATTTAAAGATCATCCGGTGTCGTTGTAGGAATGTAAGAGTTGGAACTGAGATGAGTACAGTATTGACTATTGAAAATAAGGATAATGGTGAACATGATCAGACATCTTCAACAAATCATGCTAATCCTTCTGCTAATCCTTCTGGAAATCTCTCGCATCATAGATAAATTAATAATAACAATTAGATGGATCAGTGTTCTAAATTGATTGGGATGATTCTCTTTGGGCGGGGATCCTCCGTAGAGAATGTGTCTAAAGGCCCTGTCACACCATAACGTATCGCCTCAACGTATGCCAACGTATGCGAAATATCGAAAAATACGTTGGTGTACGTTGGTGTACGCTGATATAAGTTAGGGGTTCGTTGGGGATACGTCGTTTACGTTAAGAGCACGCTGTGATACGCTGTGACAATTTGGACCACGAAAAAATATTGAGCATGCTCAAAATTTCTCGACGTACTCAACGTGTGCTTAATACGTTCTGCATAAGTTCCCGGTAAGTTTGTGGTACGTTAAATATACGTTGACATACGCTGACATACGTTGGTGGTACGTTACTCGTAAGTTGGTATACGTTGATGAACATAGGCTGACGGGGAAACGCACAGCCAACGTAGTGATAACGAGTTTATAACGTATTTGTGCTGTATGTCTAACGTATGCCTGACGTATTTCCAACGAGTTTCGACGTATTCTCACGTATTCACCTTATGCCGGGCGATCGTGTAAGGCCCTGTCACGTATCCATAACGTATCCATAGCGTATTGAACGTATACATTGCGTATGACTAACGTATTGATAGCGTATCACTAACTTATAACATACTTATGACAGCGTATCACAGCGTATGCGAGCGTATGACTAACGTATGCTTAACGTATACTTAACGTAGCCTAGCGTATTCGAAGCGTATGATGATGGGTTGATGTGTTCAGCACGACAGACCATGAAGAAGTGAGGAAGAGATACTCAAGGGACCCATTTATATACTCAAACCCTCCATAAGTTCCCAAAACGCCGAATGCGCGCTAGCTGTACGGTAGCCCTGTCACACCATGGCGTATCGCCTGAACGTATAACAACGTATGCGAAATATAGAAAAATATGTTGGCGTACGTTGGCGTACGTTGGTGTACGCTGATACAAGTTAGGGGTAAGTTTGGGATACGTCGTATACGTTAAGAGCACGCTGTGATACGTTGTGAAAATTTGTGATACGTTGTGAAAATTTGGAACACGTCGAGCCCGCGAAAAATTATTGAGCATGTTCAAAATTTCTCGACGTACTCAACGTGTGCTTAACTTACGTTCTGCATAAGTTCCCGATAGGTTCGTGGTACGTTAGACATACGCTTACCAACGCTGACATACGTTAGAAATACGCTGACATACGTTAGAGGTACGTTAATCGTCTTAAGTTATAGGTTGGACATATGGATTTACCCTTCTAGATATTTTAATAGTTATCATCTAGGCTGCGTTTACTTGAACTGGCAACACTTGTCCCGCCGTGTACGAAACTCAATTTCTGCAACGGCATAAGTCACGTGTTCGTTGTACGCCGAGGATACGCTGAGGATACGTCGAGCACGGCAGACATACGCTACGAATACGTTGGTCATACGCTCGCCGATCGCATACGCTGTGATACGCTGTCATAAGTTTGTTATAAGTTAGTGATACGCTATCGATACGTTAGTCATACGCTATGTATGCGTTTAATACGCTATGGATACGTCCATTCCATCACCGATGTTGACGCAATTCGTTGGGAAGTTGGACGTTCTTGGACGTTCTCGGACTCTGACAATTTTCGAGCTATTTTTTGAATACGTCGGCATACGTTCAGGCCATACGCTATGGTGTGACAGGGCCTTAAGAATGGTGTCTAAGCGGCAAATGTCATTACTCGCATAAACCATATTAACAATTTATATGACTCCATGAGAGTTGAATTCTTTATTATTCTGTTGTGCTCGCTGTTTAATATTCGGCAAAATTAAATATTAAAATTTATGCTAATCCTTTTTGGGTAAAAACATGGTCAATTCTATGCGTTATCATCAACTGTTGCACTTCACAAAATACTTCAGAATGCGAGGACGGTTCTCCAATAATCCTTGTGCGGTTATACTCCATGGAAATTGTCCCTCAACCTCTTCAACTGTATTGTTATTCAAATAGCACCTTTTGTACTCACGAGGTAGCGTCAGTAAGTTGAAAATAGAAGGCCAATCACCAACTCATGAGTAAACGCACCCGCCACACACAGCAAATTCACTCAGATGTAAACTTGGCTTTCAAAAACCCCGAAATAACTAGGATCTGGGAAGTTTGGATCATGAATAAGATGTGCCTACATTTTTGGGCTGGGAACATGACCTAAATGTCCAATATTGTTGTATCTTATACATGAAGATGGAAAAATATGCTTCATTTAACAAAATCGACCACAATTACAGCTCTGATACTTTTCTTGTTACAACCATTGAATCTGAGACCTTAATAAATCAATATCAGGCATGATTTCGGGGTGAAACTTGCCCTCACTTAAACATCAAGGCTACCAATATTGTCTTTGAAAGAATGTCTCGTTATTAGAGGAATCAACTACGATATACCACTGCGATTAAAATTGTATTAGCTATACTTTTCATACTGCACCCTCAATAAGATTTCCCTATACTAGGACTGTGTGTGCTTAAGGATAATATCATGCACATAGCTACACAGGTCATGCGTCAATGGTAGGCTCACTGTGTATTGTATTGTATTGCATAGGAAAATGAACACACAAAAACATGACGTTGTCAGGTCGTGTGTGTTTTATGAGGTGAACCCGGACTAGGAAAGTCTACACTACATGACGTTGTCAAGTCTACACTACATGACGTTGTCAGGTCATGTGTGTTCTCGGAGGTGAACCCGGACTAGGAAAGTCTACACTACATGACGTTGTCAGGTCATGTGTGTTCTCGGAGGTGAACCTAGACTAGGAAAGTCTACATTACAGGGCGTGTCAAAAAGTGTCCCATGTGAAACTCTTTTTCTTTTTCTTTTTGTCATGAAAAAGTGAAAATGTGTACGTGTATAGTTATATTCATGGTCAGTAATCTTGAATGTGTCATACAATTCTTTTCTCTCCACTTTGGAGATTTCGTTATCAAATTATGGCAAATCTGCTCATGCATGTCAAACGTAACTTAGGTCACTTTTCATTAGAAACTCTTTTATTAGAAACGTCATTCAGCATGTTATTGAACATAATCAATCAAATAAATAATAATCTACCTATTAAATGTTTGATAGTTAGTTCAATTTGAGCAGATAAACATATTTTCATCCATATTATTCATGATAAAACCAGAATACTTGAATATTAGATGTATCATCATTGGAATCTCAAAAGCAGTTTTTTTCAGTTGAAAATCCAATTCCTGTTTAAAAGTGATTAAAGAGGGATTCGCACTGTTGTTTACTGAATTGATCATATCTCGAAAGTCAACAGGGTGAAATTGAATTCGATAAAAGTGTAATTGATACTAGGAGTGAGCCAGGCTCCGACAAATCGCCTGTCCGATAGCCCGGGGCAACCATTTTTGTTGTCCGGGCTAGCTGAACCAAAGAACATGCTGCCCGATCGGGCATACAAATGCTCACAAGACAGCATAATAAAGTCGACAATTTGGAAATAATATCCTAAGTTTGTAGTCAGTTTTTACCTTTGTAAATATAATGAAACACTAAGATGTACCCATATTCGTTCTTTAATTCCCTTCCTTTATTATTTGATAATAATGCCGCTCGTGGCTTTTCATTCATTCAATCAATTTCGGCGATAGAAGGCTTAATGCACATGTTTTGAACCGCGTTTTTACCGATAAGTGACGATTTCGCAAGATCTTGGGAAATCTCGAGTCAAAACACGTGGTATCGATTTACAAGCATGACGTCATTTTCTAGGGTTTCGGAAAGTCGAAAAAAATCCGTAAGAAATGTATGAATGAAAAATTGTAAATGGACCTTTCCCACGGTGACAACGCATGCGTAATGATGATTTCGGTCAGTTAAAGATAGCGGCTATTGCGTGATGGAGAGGGAAAATGGCAACCGTCGCACATGTGTAGTTTGCTACAGATTGCCGAATACTGATGGCAAAAAATTGTATAATCGGCAAGAAATTTGACCTATTAATACCATTTTCTAAGTCTTAAAAATATCGCGATATTATTCGAGCATAATCGGGCAAGTTAAAGTTGACCTAGCCTTGCCAGTTCGGGCAATTTTTTAATGTTTGTTATCGGAGCCTGTAGATCAGAAAGTGTGACGTCTTGGTAGCCACCAGTAGCTTCACCATACACTGACGTGATGTACATTGAAGGTGGGACGTCTCGATAAGTCACCAGAAGGTGCGACGTATCGGTAGCCACCATTTGCTTCACCATACACTGACGTGATGTTCATTGAAGGTGGGACGTCTCGATAAGGGAGCAATTCCATTTGTACGCGATAAAAATTGCGCGAATGTTCCGGGCCCCGATGAGTTTTTTATCAGGCCCCGATGAGATTTTTATCGCGTACAGTTGCGCGAAGCAAAGGATTATTTATCGAGTAGCGTATTACCGCTTGTTTAAATATAACGAAAGATAAGTGGTCGGTATGTAAATAGAGCTTCGGGCTATTTATTCTAGTTGTAAGGTACAAATTCAGCATTTCATGTTTTTAGAGATAATGTTATTGATTATGGATGTTTAACGTAAATTGTATTATCCTCGTGTATTTGCTAAACAATGTCCCACTCTATTTGCTAAACATACCCCAGGGATTAGCAGAGGCCTCGTATCGGGCCCCGATGGCTATTTTATCGGGGCCTAATGACTATTTTATCGCGAATCAACTTGAAAAACATCGGGTCCAAAACATATCAGGCCCCGATACAGTCGCGATAAATTTATCGCGTATAAATGGAACTGCTCCCTAAGTCACCAGAAGGTGCGACGTATCGGTAGCCACCATTTGCTTCACCATACACTGACGTGATGTTCATTGAAGGTGGGACGTCTCGATAAGTCACCAGAAGGTGCGACGTATCGGTAGCCACCATTTGCTTTACCATACACTGACGTGATGTTCATTGAAGGTGGGACGTCTCGATAAGTCACCAGAAGGTGCGACGTCTTGGTAGCCACCAGTAGCTTCACCATACACTGACGTGATGTTCATTGAAGGTGGGTTGTCTTGATAAGTCACCAGCATAATATCTTGAAAAGTTTATTACTTCTCACCAAACTAATAATATATTTTAATAGTAACTACTAAACACTTTCAGATATGGTACAACATTTGACCATCAGATTTTTAATTAATGAAATATTGATTTTTATAATTGCCGTTACGGAATGACACAAAATGGACATTATTTTTCTAGTCATTTAGACATTGATAAAACTTTGTGATATTTAGAAATGTATCACGTTTTATTGACTTTTGGGTGATTCTGTATACCTTTACCTACAAAATGACAACTTCCTGGTTAAAATTGGTTAAATGTTTTTTGAAATATGACGTAAAGACCGACAAATGAGAGCGTTACGGAATGACGTTTTGTCCACGACGCAAAATTCATAATAAAATACATAAGAAAAAACAAAATCATGGCAAAAGTGTAAATTTATGAAAATTTAAGCGGTAAGTTAGCAACTTAAACCAACAAAACTTATATAAAAGCATAAGAAGGGGTCAGAGAAGGTGCTACAAATGGGCATTTTTCTGAAGAAAAAAATCAGGTTTTTTCACAAAAAAATCATACTTAATGTATATCAATTAAAAAGAAAAATAGCTCATTTGAAAGAGCTTGAAAATATCTTTCATTTGATACTAAATATGTGATGGTAGTACTTTAAATTGTAAATTTACAGCCTTTTTCAATTATTTTGAAATGTCCTGTTTTGCTTGGAACTGCCCATGAGTTGTTACATGACAGGGCTAAATTATTCATTATCTTTCAATGAGTTGGCGCACATGTATAAAACGTATCCCCTAATTTGAATATCTTTGGTGTGAACAAGCACGAAAAATCGGTCTTAAAGTGCCTCACATCAGCACTTATTTTTTCAATGTCAGCACCGACGTCTCATTAGTTATGGAAGCTTGAACCCGTAATTCCTTATGCGAAGGATGGTTATTGTAGATGATAACGCTCGAACCTGTCACTTTCCAGTACCGTTCGATACTGAAACACATGAGCGATATCGAGCGATACTGGTAATTTGTATGTTAACTGGTATACCAGTATCTGGGACCTAAAGTACACTTTTCCCAAATTGTTTCATTTGAAAATAAATGACAACCAATGGTTGTATGGGGGGAAGGCAATTGGGAATTATGGAATAAAGAATGATGACTTAATACGGTAAACGGTAGAGCTTATAAAAATGTATAAGCTCTACCGTTTATGGTATTGAGCACTCTATTCAAATGTCTAGTCCAAGCGTGTGCAACCTGCGGCCTGCGAAGCAATCCCAACATTTCCATTGATGCGGCCCGTTTTAACCGGAACTCCCTAGGTTACACTAATGGCGAATTGATTTAGCGGTGTCCTCCCTTATAATTAGTAGGATGACGCAGTGGCGTGGCCAGGGGGGGGGGGGGGGCGAAGGGCCAATTTCCCCCAATATTGACTGTCGTGTCGGTTGAGATTGGCACTGTCGGTTAATTTGACAAGAGGAATCATGGAATTATGATGATCAAAAGTGCACAGACCTAATTGTTTCGCGCGCTACGCGCGCATGTGTACTCCAAATGGATTATATTTTGGTAGAAATTTGTTTAAAGCAGAAATGTACCTCAATATCATAGCCAAAATAAGTGTAAAGTCGAAAATGTTTGCGCTCCATGCGCGCATTTCTTTCATCAAAACAAACTTGTGATTGCGTGTTAAAATCCCTGGTTAAAATGGCGAAGAGAAGCGGGTATCCGGATATGTTTTGGAATGTTTGACATTCACTGCGGCCCGTGAATGGATCTCAAAGTCACAATGAGGCCCGCGTGGTAGAAAAGGTTGCACATGCTTGGTCTAGTCTAACCAGAAATGGTTGTCAATAATAGTTATTACGCTCATGATTTATCAGTTGAGCACTCTCTGATTATCTTTTGATGTGTATTGACCACTTCGGGAATATAATGTTACTCTGATCGCTGATCAAAAACACCATTGATTGTGTTTTCGCATTATCATATGTGTGCTGGAACTGCGATCACAAAAACATCTATTCGCATGAAGATTGGACAACATGACCGTATGGGATTGTCCATGAAACTCAGAGTAGCGATAATATTCCGGAAGGTCTATACCTCTGAATTTTTAAGTATTATTCTATAAATAATATAAAGACTCAGATGAACTGGCGTGAATGAATTTAGCAAATACCTTATAATCTACGGTTTCGAACCCCGTCCCTCTCGCTATCGGGGCGAAGCATTTCCCATTGGACCACATATGCTGTGTTACCGTGGGCACTAGGATAACCGAGCACTAATGTTAGGTATAAAGGCTAAAGATGATTCTGTAAGCATGACAGGCAGAACCGAGTTGACACCCAAGGTCTCACCATTTGCAAGAGAGTTTGGATTCCAGGTAATACACAGTAAACCATATGAGGTCACCGAGTGTTGATTCCATGGTTTCATCTACCTGCTTAAGGCGTCGACAAAAACTGTTCTACCCTGAATCTACCTCAGTGTCGGTTGATCGGCCGGTTTTGGTTCCTTTTTTTTCTTCAAAATATTCGTGAAAATGTCGATGAATTATCGATTTGTCAAAAATAAATAAAACAACGTATTTTTGAAAATGTTAATTTTATGTTGTTTAATTTTCAAATTCGAAACAAAATAAGGTTTGGTCGAAAGAAAGTGTGTACCTTTGCACGCGACACGAAAAAGTCAATCTTAAATGGCAAATGACTAAACTTTGGGTATTATCCATCCTGCTGTGAGTAACATGTCTTAATAAACAATGTTTGAAAACATTTTAATAGCCAAAAAGCGGGCCGAAAAGTCCAAGATTTTAGAAAAAATAGGATATAAAAAAGAAAGTATGTACCTTTGCCCGCTATAGTGATAAGTCAATCCTAATGTATTACTTGGAAAACTATTTGAGGATTATTTCAGATAATGATGCATAGATGATCTTTACAATGCTTTGCAAGGGAGGAACAAGAGTGAAGGGAGTTGGCAACATCCATTATGTCCCTCTTTTCAAAGCAATTTAACTGTTTTGATTTCGCGGTGCATTACGTTTAACCCAAGAAGCGCATAGATTGATGTATAATCATAACCCTCCTAAACCATTTTCCTTGGCTACTTCATCAACCCTTGGTCCCTTGGATTGTTTGGCATGCCAACTTAAAGTAAAGAAATCAGGTTGCTTTATTAACCCCCAAAAACGCTACTTGTACCACATCACTATATCCCCAGGCCTATCCTAAATCATTTCCCGTGGTTTTACCCCCAGCTGACATGATACTACATACCCCTAACATTACAGGCCTATAGACTATTTCAAATCTCAAATCTTCGGAAAAACAGGTCACATGACTAGGTGCGTAGTGCGTTCTTCGAAACAGTTGATCGCATTCATAGCATTAGTTGTCCACCTAGTGATTTGCTATGTTTACATACACGCGTACACCCACGAAAAGTAAAACGTGGAACGATATGATTTTGTTTTTATCAACAATGGCGTCGACCATGTCCGGGGATTTTCATGACTCGCGAGCTGACAAGTCATGGAACTGGGTGTCAAAACACTCGGCTAATCGGAACCATTCGGAACCGATCGTATATTTTCGGATTTGAAATGGTCTATAACCATTTCCCGTGTAGCGTATGCGCCATGTGTAAGAGTGCGTGTGCCAAGTGCGCAAGCATGCACGCGATCCGCTTATCATGGTATGACTACGCGGTAGTACGCGCAACGCACGATATCGTGCAATTCTAGTGGCATTTATGAGCCAAATTCAAGAGGTTTTTTTGCTGTTTTCCACTGGAATAGGCTTTATCAAACTTCCCGTTATACCATACCTATATAATGTCATCCATTGGTTGCCTACAAGGACTGAAAGCGTGCGTTCCCAAAAAATGTCATTTAATATGTTCAATGTTCCTTTATTGCATTATCATTGGCGTTGTCAGTCATAGCATATTCCCACGGTGTAAGGAAAGGGAACTTATGATATTTTCGGAATAACAAGATACTGGAAAGACGCTAAAAATAACCATCTCAATAAAAGGTTCATTTCGTGTTGAAACAACTTTTTCTGTAATTTATTTGCTTAATAAGCTCTCGGATGCACATAAGATTTACTTTGCGGTTCCACTCATCATACTCGTGCCCGCATGCATTGATACATTCGATCAGATAACAATTGGTCTGCCTACTTACAAGGGATAACAAACGAATCAAAAGGCTGCGAGTATGACGTTTTAGATAATGTCTGGCTCGTTTAGGCTATTAGTCGACGATTTGACCCCAAATTATTAGGTACGAGGGCGTCATAACGTAAACACGAAAAATTCAAATTTATTCGATTACCTATTCATAAATAACTAACACTTATTTAGGACGAAATATATACAAAAGGAGAGAGGTGATCGTTTACCCACTAACCTAAAATGAAGCATACATCTAACTAACCTAAAATGAAGCATTCATCATGTTCATACTGTTTTATCGAATCAATATATTCAGTCACCAACGAAATGGTAGCCAATTTTAGATGCAAACGTCCGTAAATCCCTTATTTTACAACGTCGTTAAAAATCCATCTATACAGTGGCACATTATAATGAGTTGTTTGATATCCTTCGTGTTTGAAATAGTAATAGTGTTTAAGACGATTTTTGCCGCATCATTCGAAGCTCAAATGTAGTGATCAAAATTGGCACTTGACAATAAAATTTTGAATCTCACGAATATAACTAGTTTCCCTTGATAGCGCAGATGGTAAAGCGTTCGCTTGAAGAACGGGAGGTCCGGGGTTCGATCCTTCGGCTCTGCACAATGTCGCGGATTTTATTTCTCAATTTTTGTTGGGTTTTTAATTTATTTATGATTGTTTTATGATGATTTATGATGACCATGTCTCTTACTCGATATTCCGTCTGGGTGCGATTGTGTTCAGGTTATCCCTTCACCCACTCAAGTATTAGTTTCAAAGGACACATATACGCATAATGAGGAAAATCAGGCGTAAATGCAGCAAAACATTGTCATGAAAACCATCTTCAAAGCGTCACATCATACGTCGCGTCTTTAATACCAGGAAATACAATACAACTTTAAAGTCTCTGATCCCGAGCACTATGCCGAGGTTACAGATGACCGCGTCAACAATTATAAATATTTGGCAAAAATTAAAAAATCCCGCATTTTATCGGAATTGATGGTGCAATCCTAGCCATTAGTTGGACCTGACATGTATAATAAGCTCACCATGGTCAAAACCAGGAAACCCATCAATCATGTATATCTGTCACACTTTATCTATATTCAATCATTCATTGTATTGCAAAGTCATCTGGTAAACATACATTGACTTTACTAGTCAGGATCAGCGTATTCATGTTTACACTCAAAACAAAATTACATGCATGAGTATTGCTTTGAAAACACTCACTCGTTTAATTCAAAAACCTTACTAATTGATCATAAACCCTTGTACACCAATTACTGTAACGAAATTTGTCATTTAAAAACAATTATCTTAAAAGCCTATGTTTGTATTCATTTTCGGTCTGACTGAAGAGAGATACTCGAAAGAGGAATTAACTACTGTAATATGTTTTGTGAAATAATATGAACTACCTTTACTTCCATTTGCCCAATGTCTCAAGAACATACTTATAATCATAAGTATATTGTACCTCATTATTCGCACTGTGCCGTGAGATTCTATAGCAAGGTAAACATGGTAAAGTAGGGATACCTCTTTAAAATAATTCAACAATGAAAATAGTAGAGACACATTCACTTATCTACTTATATCAGTATTGTAATATAATTTCAAAAGATTAGAGAAATATTTGTATTGCGTTATTTATAATTCATAATAGAGCACTCAGTATGTATGAATACGTAACAGAAGATTGAAAGTAGCTGAGTAAGCTTAGAAAAAATATAATATTTCAATGATTTGCATACGTCTAGAAATGTGTTAACTTTGGAAACTGTTATATATCTGAGATGTGTAGAATACAGAATATATCCATAGGCACTGTTGTCAGGTATCATAAAACTGGTATAGGCCTAATGATAGGTATTTAAAAGTACGAAGAGTCTCTCGCTGTAGAAAATGGCCTTGGGCACTGATTTTGGTCAAGTATTAGAACTTTCCTATTGAAATCGCTGAAATAGCTTGAATCAACGTCAGCATTGTATATTCACCAAGATATTCATGATATTATATCGAAAAACCGTACGGGCGGATGGAATTCTCTGGTACGGATGGTCGGGAGGGAAGGTTTTTCAAATAATAATTCTTTTAATCTGTTTGTAAATTTTGCCAATTTTTCAAAATTGTCTAAAGTGTTCGAACATTTTCCCTATTTTCAACATGTTCAAACAATTTAAAAACATTTTAAAAACTTGTTTAAAATTGCAAATTCGAAAATGGGGTCGGTCGGTCCCATAGAACATGTTTTTTTCATTGGCCAAATCTTGTTTGTTTGAATCTGATGATGGTGCACCTGTTATCAATAATATGCAAATAAGAATCGACGTAAATATCCGGTCTAAAATGAAAAAGTAAAAGGATTTTGTCAAATCTGAAAATGACCCCGTACACGCTACAAAATCGCTTCATTCAATGGAGATTAGTTGATCTTCATTAATTAATTAAGAGAGCATACACATTACAACTAACCATGAACTAAAGAAGATCGAGATGCGTACACATTAATTAATATTAACAAAGATCGAATTAAGGCCTGGGCGCCACGCGATAGCAGAAGTTGACTCCTTGTAAGTCCTTCGTTCCGCATGACTCCCTTCATTCGATGAAGCGAGCGTACACATTACACATTTGCTTCATCGAATTAACATGTCTTCGTTGAAAGAACCTACCGTATGCACCTTCATTATGTTCATTAGTTAATCTTCATTAGCGCTTCAACAAACTAAGTGCTTTTTGCTAGTGTGTACGGGTTCAATGTCAAGATTGTGATGAAAGTTTACCAGGAATACTGACATTATTATGCTTTTAGCTATTAATCAAGATTTGCCTTTAGAATTAGGAAATGTATTCGCATTAGGGAAATCACAGTAGTGGGTTGCCGCCACATCAAACTCAATATCGCCAACTAAATTGACCATGATCGGGCATAATTTGACCTCAATTAACTTGAGGTCCAGTTATATTTTATCCATTTCATCAAATGGAAGATTTTTACACATATTAACCAATTTCTATGCCATGTAGGAAGGTTACCAACAACCATTCATAGGGTTTGATATGTTAGATTGACTTTGTAATTTCACTGCTGATGTAGACAGATTTTGTTTCTCCGAGGTAGTGTTTGAGGACATATATCGGAATTCTTGCAGATTTAGTCTTTGAATTGATTGATTAAATTTGATAATATGCCCTTCAAATGGAATAGCCGGTCCGTTGTCAAGATTTGCCGATGATAAAACTATCTTATTACACCCGTCAGTTTTCAAATCAACGCTTATTTCTGATTAGATTAGATAAAATGATAATGGAAATCGATGAGCCACAGGACATCTCAAGGGATCTCATCATCGACTACAGATTGTTTCAATGAAACCACGTACTCCGCATCGATTTCTTATGACTCAAATTATTTCTTTTGCGTTTGCGTAGCTCTGCTGTTAAATCAGGTGTGTCATAAAACCTCCTTGGAGACATTTCAACTATCCGGGTCAACTATAGATACAGTCCAATCCATATTATTCGTTAACGCGTCTCGTCCATATAATAAAGATCATTTCAGCTTGGAGTGTATACGTCTGTTATCTGGTTGGCATGACGACTGGTCTGTTCTGTGCACTCAATTTTTATCAAATATTATAGGTACTGTTAATGTTTATTGGGTATGTACTTAAACCTAAAGTGTTGTAGGTTGAAAATATATCACTACTTGGTCGGTCATGTGACCCGGTGCCATGGAAACGGCGGCCATCTTGGATCATCCTTTTTACTACGAGGACACCTTGCGCGCAAGATATCTCAAAAACTATTTATCGTAGAGTATTTGGGACAAAGAGCAAATGAAAGCTGATTGATAAGGCTATGGAATAAAGTTGGATCTAAGCAATTGGACACTATTAACTAGGGAAAGTATTTGATTTTGTGTTGACCAGTGGCAAAGTGGTCTCATTTGCTCTATGCACGAAAATGCATGTATTTGGCTATTGGACAATTTCGTATTTCTGCACAAAAATGGTTGCTGAATGAATACGGTTTAATCTCAATTTAAGTACAACGTTGCATGCTTATCTTATATCCTTTAATAACATATTAAAAATTCAAAGAAATCGATGGTATTATCTCGTCGGACGAGCGTGCACAAGTAGATAATTTCACTCCGTCATCCCAAAATTCTAGGTACAACCGTAGCATAAAGTCATAGTTAACACACTGTGCACACGGATATGCCTACTTCACGACCCTCCCATTCTTTAATAAATGACCTTTGACCATGTAGAAAGTGGCAAACTCCTTCAAATGTATTCCTGCCGGTTTATATCTTAAAATTCCTATGATTGGCTGGACATTTTTGTCGGACAGAGAGAAACAAAGAAACGTTTAATTTTCAATCCAATCAAATTTACCGTTACGTAAGGTCAGTGTGCACTCAGCGTGACAATCAATACAAAAGAAATCCCAATGTATTATTCAGTAGTTTTTTTTGTGTGCTCTGACCTGGAGCATTGTAAACATAACCGTGTACACGTACAATTTATTTGCCCTATTTCGGCGGCCATCTTGTATTTGATATTTACCAAATACCTACAATATATTTTGTACACATTCAAATACATACTTGTCAGTATTTTAGGACTTGACATGTCAAGCAAAAACATGTTGCTAGCTAGTTTAAAGACAAAACAAAGCTATTTAGGTACATTTATACTAAAAATGCTGCTATTTTTTTCTATTTGGCGGCCATTTTGTTTATATGGCGGCCATTTTGGAAATTCAAAAATGCAACATTTATTATCCTTGACACATGATATTGGCATATAGTTACTAAAACCGTTGTTTTAGTCATGTAGGAATCTCTTATAAAGCCTAGAAAGATGTATGATTGAATTGAATGTCACGGCGGCCATTTTGTATAGTCGGCGGCCATCTTGGATTATAAAAATTGCTCAAGGTTTCAGAGATGGCATCACGCAATTTCTGAATCTACAGGGTTCAAAGATATAAAAACAATCAAAACATTTTGTGTGGACGGTAAATTTGGGTTATGGTCAAAATTGGGGTTTACGCCCCGGACTATAGTGTGGAGAATGTTTTAAACGTAAAAACTGCCTAAAACCTTTCCATATGGTCATGTGTTTTAAGCTCGCCTTCTTTCGCGTTACGTTTACACACGGATTTTGGCTTTCGCGATATGATTTTAACTTTACACGTTTATATTTACTTGTATACCCACTGAGGTAGTAAAAGTATACTTTTTTTAAAAGGAAATTGCATGAAGAAACCAAATATGCCATTGCCATTATAGTGCGACCAAGGACTAAAATGGTGTGATCGAAAATGTTCGGAAAAATATCAGAGTTTTTTAATGTTTAATTTGAGATCCATGTATTTTGTATACCTACCTATCATTATATACTTTACATATTTGAATTCCTCATGAAATTACCCATCAAAGGATATATAATTGTCAAAGTTACTACGTCGGTATGGTAATTATTCCGGCTAGTGAATATCTCCAATTCTTATTTTATTTTATTTTTTTAAATTGTCAGAAATATTTGTTAAGGATGAACCCTTTCCTGATATAAACAACATTTCTGAATTCCTCTAGTTACAAGCTTTCCAAAATTGTATACTTTTGCCATCATAGGTTGAAAACTTTTTCTGTTATAGTCATTTTTATAAATCTTGTAAATTGAGGCTGATTATTCATGTTGACTGTGTAGCGAATAGGAAGAATGCTGATGATCATGGTCTTATCCATAATTAATTAGTTGTTACAAATAGTTGACAAGTGTGTTGACCCACATACTTAAAGACTACTAAATATCTGTTAAAATGAGTTCGTACAGGCGGTACCCCTTCCAGCACCACCCCTGGTCCCAAACTTCAAACACGTGTATCTACCCTTCTGTATTAGCTATACCAATGCCATTTTGCAGGCAGATAGCTTGTTATTAGGGCTTTAAAATGTTGAGATAGATTTTTTTTTTAAATATCTGAGGAATATGACAGCATGAAACTAAAAAATGTAACAGCACCACCCTATTGGGAGGCGAGTTCCTAACGCGTGACCATATATATTATTTTTACGGAGATGTAAACAAATATGTTCTCATAGGGTTAGAGTCTCCATTCTAGTTTACTTTAAAGCTTATCTTATTAACAGTATTCTGGCCAAATTTGAAGGTCCTAGCCACTAATGGTTTTCCAGATATCCTGCGCGCACGGCCGCAAAATGGTCGAAATTAGTTACGGAGATATCGTCAGTCAAATGTCGGGTCATTAGTAAATACGAATAATTGATACTCATTAAAGGTAATTAATCGTCATATTTTTGTATCAAATTAACTACATTTGATTTAAAAATGATGTTTTCACTTATTTAAGGCATCTTAGAACACTAAATGCATTAATTATTGGAGTAATCAAATAAAATATGACATTTTTGACCAGAAATGAGATACTTAAAACAATAGAATAAATAAGAATTAAATAAATGCTTTATATACGAAATCTTCGACTTCGCGACGGACTTGGACGCGCAAAATTTAGTCATAACTTTGCAGATGAATATCCGATTTTGTTCATTTATGAAGCAAATGAAAGCTAAGCTAATACTCTGAGCTGTGATTTACAGCCCAAAAAACAAAATCCATAATATAAAACCTCTCAACCCCTAATTTCCCCTTAAACCGGCAAAATATGATTTGATCTAAGTTCAAATACGGGGTCAAATAACGTAAGATCTGTCACCATCAACCTCATTGTTGACACATTTCTTAAGATCGTAATCCTATTTATAATCACAGCGCATACGACGGTGGCCAGAATAGTTTCAATCTTGTGTTGCAAAAATAATAGCAACATATGTGTGAGGCAAATTTATAGCCTTTGAAATCCGAGTAACGATGATCTATCACCGAAAACACAAGAACTAGGTATATTTATTATGGGGCTCTCACATGTATCCGTGTGAGCTGAGCGGCCCCTTACCGTGTGAAAAATGGGTGCGGACGGCGGCCGTGCGGACGGTGGGCCGTTTCCCGTCCGTTGAACACGTTCAGGGGACTTTGCCGGCCACCGGAGTTTTGAACATGCTCAAAACTCCTGACGGGTGAGTAAAAGCGGCGGCGAACGATGAGAGCCCGGTATGAAGACGGTATAAGGACGGCGCACCCGTTCGCACCCGTTTCGCACCCGTTTCGCACCCGTTTCGCGCCCATTCGCAGGGCGGTGATGGACGGTGGTGGACGTCGACCATCTTAGCGACGGACTGCGAATGGCCGCATGCAGCCTGGTAACCGTTCGCGGAACGGACTCTCAGCAGGCATGTTGCAACTCTCTAAATGTAAAAGAGCTAAAACTCACTCTTTCGAGAGCTCTAGGAGGGACAGCTCTTTTTTTGGAGCGATTTTCACTCTAAAAAGAGTTAAAATCACTCTGAAAAGATTGGAAATCACTCTAAAAAAGAGTGGAAATCACTCTGAAAAGAGTGAAAATCACTCTGAAAAGAGTGAAAATCACTCTGAAAAGAGTGAAAATCACTCTGAAAAGAGTGAAAATCACTCTGAAAAGAGTGAAAATCACTCTGAAAAGAGTGAAAATCACTCTGAAAAGAGTGAAAATCACTCTGAAAAGAGTGGAAATCACTCTGAAAAGAGTGGAAATCACTCTGAAAAGAGTGGAAATCACTCTGAAAAGAGTGGAAATCACTCTGAAAAGAGTGGAAATCACTCTGAAAAGAGTGGAAATCACTCTGAAAAGAGTGGAAATCACTCTTGAAAGAGTGAGGTTTAGCTCTTACATTTAGAGAGTATTATAGATGTTGGTCGTACGAATTCCGGAATGCAAATGAAGCGGCGAGCTTGAGCGCTCAGCTTGAAAAGGGCGGTTTGATGATGTAATCAAGACGTTTCGGCCGGTACCCAAGCGTTCCGACCGGTAAGGAACCGGTATGGAGGTGGTATGCACACGGTGAGGACACGGTGAGAACGGTAAGCTAGAACTGTATGAGGCCGGTGATCCCGGGACAAGGCCGGTGAGAACCCGGGAGAGACCCGGTGTAGAACGGTATGGACCGAGGACCCGGTGAGGAGGTGTTATGCACCCGGTGAGAACGGTAAGCTAGAAGTGTATGAGGACGGTGAGCCCGGTACACGGCCGGTGAGGACCCGGTAAAGACCCTGTATATAACGTTATGGACCCGGTGGCCACAACAACAAATTAATGCGCCCGTTGACATTTTTTAGTGATTGTTTGGACTCTGTTGTTTTTCTATTAGACGGTAAGGTGGCCGCCTTACATTACCGCCCTGCGAACGGGCGCGAAACGGGTGTGCCGTCTTTATACCGTCCTCAAACCGGGCTCTCACCGTTTGCCGCCGCTTTTACTCACCCGACAGGAGTTTTGAGCATGTTCAAACTTCCTGCCGGGCGCGGATGGCCGGCAATGTCCCCGGCAACGTGTTCAACGGACGGGAAACGGCCCACCGTCATGACCGTGTGACATCACCGTGTGCCGCCGTCTGCACCAATTTGTCACACGGTAATGGGCCGGCCAGCTCACACACGGATACATGTGAGTACAAATGTATTTTACAGAGATTCCCGGAATGTGAGCGAAGCGGCGAGCTTGAGCGCTCAGCTTATACAAGGCAGTTTGATGACGTTATCAAGGCGGTTCGGTCGGTACCCAAGCGTTTCGGCCGGTGAGGACCTGGTGAGGATGTGGTATGAGCCCGGTTCCAGGCCGATAAGGACCCGGTATAGAGCAGTATGAACCCGGTGACAAAAAAAAATCAATGCGGCCGTTGATGACATTTTTTGCTAATTGTTCACCGTGTTGGACTCTGTTGTTTTCTATATATAAGACGGTAAGGGGCCGCCCAGCTCACACGGATACATGTGAGGGCCCCATTACATCTGAATTTAGTTATTGGCTTGGTGATAGTTTTGCATTGAATGATCTGCTTTGTCAATACTGACAAGTTGTTATGATACCAACTTATTCAAAATCTGTAGCTAAGGTAACCAGTCCAGGCAAACGACCAAATCTGGAAATCGGGATTGATTTCCAAATCTGGAAATGTAGTGATCAACTTATTTTGCAGGTAGTTATTTTTGTGAACTACCAAAATGCTTTAATTTTGTGGATACTTAATTTTGCGAGTCGAAACCATACAAACATACCATTATAAATACACTGCCATTTTTTAAGGTTATTATTTTCGCGAATTTGAGCAAGAGCTATTTTTGCGAAATTAAATTGTTCACGAAATTAACAGTTTTCTGCACGGGGACGACCTTATTTTAAGTTTGGCGACAAACTATTTTTTTGGTAAATCATGCTACGATAATAACCTAAATTATCACCGTGGCGTTTTAATTTTGATCGGGGCATTAAAAAAAATAAAGGAATTAATTGATTAATTAACTAATTTAATTAAGCATTGATTAGTGGAGAAATGATCATCGGGTAATAATTTTTGCTTTTCATTAATTGGTAGGTATGTCTAATTAACTTTTAAATTTAAAAAGTAAAAATAATTGCTGAAATCTATGTTTTAATCAATTTTGTAGTTTTTGAATCTAATCACAAAGTGAACAGCATTGGTTTCCAGATCAGGCAATCGATTTCCAGATATAGTACATTTCCAGATTTGGTCATTTGCCTGGACTGGTAACAACTCTCATGTATTTGTCAATTTGACAAATCTGACGTCTTATACCTAAAGATGATTGTTTAGCTGAAGTCTTTAATTGTTTGAACATCGAGATGATAAAAGTGATACGTATGATATTACAGACCATCGTAAGTAATGTATACAACTATTCAAATTACTATCAGGTGCACTATTGTTTCCAGGACTATGTCTATTAAAGGTGTATGTTCTGAATCCTGATCACCTTTATTTGGCTATGATTTTTTTTTCACATCAAGATATTTTGATATCAGAAAAATCACCATAGTTTGCTCATTATGTCTGTAAAATCTTAGGGGCCAGAAATGTTCCATTTAAAAATTATCGGCTAAAGTGTGGTGAATTACAGGCAAAGATGGTTAACCACCCGCCAGTTTGTGTACTACGCAATGGGCACATTTATTGTGACCTTGTGCTTTTGAAATAAGAACCATTGGAGTTATTCAACTGAAACTTTGGAATGCAACCATTTTAAGGATGGCCTTTCAGGTAAAATAGAAATCAAAAGTGGTAAACTGTGCCAGCAATCAGAACATCTACTTTTAATTACATTGAATTAAGTTTTCCAACTGCATTTCATTATGCTAAATGATATCTTGAATCTTTTTAACTTTTAATTAAAAAAACCCTTGCAATTTGTCGATTTGGGTAAATCGTGCCTAACGTCGTCTGTTTTATCTGAAAAGACCGTTTAGTTTTCAAAATAGTTCAGACCCTTCCCATATGTTTACTGCATTAACATTTCAAATGGTTCATTCATTCATTCATAAGATTTATTTACACAATCCAACAACGTATATAACAATATAACAAAATATAACATCAAGAAATCAATTTATATTCTGGAATGGTATGGTATCATGAAAGAGTTAAATCTAGACGATAGTGAAAACAATGATACAAAGGATAAGCTAATATGTATGTAAAAATTCAGGCGATGAGAATGGTCCAGAATGGTGATGTTGGAAAGTGTGTGGAGAAGCCTGAAGCCTGGAAGGCTTTATAAAGTTTGGCCCCACCGCTGTAAATATTTAGAATTAAAATTTTTAAAAAAGTATCGTATGTACCTAAACCTGTTTAGATGGCTCTATCTTAGACGGCTGTTTGATGTACCAAGTTAAACTGTCCAAATGACTGTTTATGCATTTAAAACATGTACCTTAATCCCAAATGATTGATCTGAAATTTAATATTATACCCTCTCTCGCGACACGTGTCCGTTTGATCGTAAGGAAATAAATCAAATCCTAAAAATCCGTTTTAAGGTCCTGGAAGTAACCTTTCATAATAAAGTTGTAAGAACTTCCCTTTTTGTTGTAAGTTATTTAGTCTTCATAGTATGAACATACACTTAAAGCAATCTGTGTAACAAGTACCATTACTCTTTTTAATACACTTGTCTTGCCACATATCTTATTGCAACATCGCATGGGCAATTACTCTATCCAAACATATATCCCTAGGCCTAAGCCCATGGTCGAGCACGGGTCCCGGCACGGATATGACAAAAATCGACAAATTATTTATCTATCAAAAGGAGGCTTTACGTATCTGCGCTGGTACATCATATATGACTCGCATTTAATGCCTCTATTTCACAACTTCAATGCCCTTAAATATCTTCAATATCAACAAACTTCAAACTGCTTTATTTATGTTCCGTTTCAATAATAACGCGCTCCCAAACTCCTTTGGGGGTTTCTTCTCTACACATAAAGATCTTCACAATTATAACACTAGAAACGCTAATAACTATATTATTGATAATATTATACTAAAATACTTCGTCATTCAATAAACTATAATGGACCTAAAATCTGGAACTCACTTGACACTACTGTAACTAGCTGTACACAAATAAACCGCATCAAAATAGTTATAAAAAGAAATTGATATCTGAGTATCCTTTATCTTTGAGTTTGTTTGTTTCATATTTGTTCATATTTTGTTATGTCGTTACCCACATTTCCGGCTTACTGTCATTGTACTCTTTTCACTTCATTAAACCATCTTCCTGACTTAACATATCAACCTCCTATAGTAGTAGTACGAGGATACAGCAGTCTAAAAATAGACTAAACAGGTTTTAGGTACATCATACAGCCGTCTTTGGGTTTAATTGTAATAGTCTTCTCCATCTCAAAACTCTGGTCTGGAACCAATTCCATATTGAAATGTTGTATTAGCTTTGCTAGCACGACCCGAGCCTCAATCTGAAAATACAAAATAGCGTTATGCAACTTTATGCAATATTAATATTCACTATAAGGGGCATTGTGGGTTCTTATCTTGTAGGGATTCGAATACCACAGTTTTCGGCACACAGTTATTTGGACCATATTTCAGAGCTTTCAAATATACCACTGATAAATGGTGTATACCATTATAAAGCCTTTGTCGGGAACATTCAAAACACAAGTATTTCTTTCTTGTTGGTTGTCATTTTCTGGTAAAAGTCTCTGCCTGTAAGAGCGTACTATATGGTGATTCATGGATCCTCAGATCAACTTTAAAAAGAAAACCAGTAATACATTAGGCCTACCATACCATTATACTTTAGTCAAGTTTTAAAATTCCTAACACTTTTGGTTCGGTCGTAAATAATCAAAATTTCAAGCAAAATATCCCAATAAAACAAATTTCTACGTTTCCCCAAAGTATATGCGCGCAAATACAAGCATATCCCATCGACGGTCAGGGCAAATTTCCAAATCTGGCAACCTGTAATATGTTTCCGAATCTGGAAACATATTAGTGTAGGCTGTTATGTAGGATTTCAAACTACTGCATTTTTTTTTGCTAAGGATGCTTTTTTTGGTGTCATTGGATAGTGTATACCCTCAGCTATCAGAAATCCATTGGTAGCATTTTTTTCCATCCACGGAATGGCCGCCATCTTGGATTTCAAAATGGCCGCCATTTCCAATGGAATTTGTCATATAACTTTTGTTCTGAGCAACCTATGAAGTCAAAATTGGTGGCAAATCATGTTTTCAATACCTGAGAGTTCAAAAATTCTGTATCTATGTTCTGATGTCTTACATACATGCATGGCCGCCATCTTGGGTTTCAAAATGGCCGTCATTTACAATAAAAAAGATTTTACCCTATAACTTTTGTCTGAGCAACATATGAAGCTGATTTTTGTGGCAAAGCTTATGTTTTCAAGAGTTATTTACTGACAATTAAGTGTACAGTTCTATCTGTTATCCATTAATTTGACATGAATGGTTGCTATATATAAATTAAGCTGTAAATTCAATACAAATTTCAATTTTTAGCAGTAACATATACTTAGTATTTATTGTCCGGTAGTACCCCACTGGTGATACATTAGGTTGATCACATTGCATTGGACTTATAACAAGAAGACATACCAGGAGCAATCAAATGTATGCTTTTGTATCCACAGCAGCTACCCCCTCTATATTGTAGAGGGGTATTATTGTATTATAATAGGGGGTAATTGCTGTTTTGTTCAATTGCATGTATCAAAGGCAAAACCAAACAAACAAAGAAAACGTAACAAAATCTAGGAAAGGAAAAAAAATGATTAATAATATTAGAGGCCTATTTGGCCTATAAATTAGCCTATGTGCATAATTACTTGACTTACTTACTTTGACTTATGGCGGGTGATATTCCCGAACCACGATGCCTCTCCAAATCTTCCTATCCAACATAGCTGTCTTGATTTCTTCTACCTGCAATCCTGTGTCACGCTAGTAAGTCAATGTAGGTTAGGGCTGGTCTACCACGCTTTCTAACTCCATGCTTTGGTACCCAATGTATGATTTTGGAGACCAGCTCATTGGACCCTCTGAAGCAATGTCCTGCAAATCTTGATCTACGCTCCCTGATCTTGTCCGAGACTTTGGGCATATCCGCGTACAGGTCCTTATTTGTCACATGCTGTCTCCAGTTGATGTGGAACACAGTTCTAAGCATTCTAGTGTAACATCCGTCCAGCTGTTTACTAAGCTTTGGGGTGACTGTCCATGACTGATTCTACAGTAGCTATGAACAGTCTTTCTTTGAGCTTTCTGGATAGTGATTTGGCCTTCCATAACTGACTGAGTTTGCCACAAGCTCTCCATGCAGCTGCTTTGCGTGTTTTGATGTCCTTTTCAGTACTGTTCATCCAGGCTCCAAGATACTTGAAGTCCTCCACTTTATCAAGGTGCATACCTTCGCTTGTGGTGATTACAGGTACTTGTTTCTGGTTAAAGGACATATACTTTGTCTTTGCAGCGTTCATTTTGAGCCCAACTTTACCTACCGAAGTCTCCACTCTGTTAAGTAGTGATTGCGCTTGAGACACTTCTTCAGACAACAGTGCAATGTCGTCAGCAAAGTCAAGGTCAGTAACTGTGGTTGGTCCTATTCGTCTGCTGCTTCTTTTTGTTAAGCGGAATCCTAGCTCCTCTTCTTTGCCATCTATGGCCTCTCTTAGGGCGTAGTCGAGAACCATGACAAAGAGATATGGAGCCAAGGTGTCACCTTGTAGTACTCCAGCCAGTATTTAAAATTCCTCAGTTTCCCCATCAGGTGATATAACCTTTGCCTTGGTGTCCTTGTATATTTCTGCAATCGCATTTGTAAGCTGCTCAGGTATACCATAGGCCTTCAGAATTTGCAGCATTCGTCCCCTGTGTATTGTGTCAAACGCCTTCTTGAAGTCTATAAAGGTTATGATGGCTGGCAGGTTGTTTGATCTAATTCCCTCAATAATTCTTCGGAGGGCAAGAATGTGGCCAACCGTGGTACGTCCAACTCGAAAGCCATTTTGATTAGCTCTCAAGTGGATGTCAAGCTCCGGTCTGATTCTGTTGAGTATCATCTTGTTGTATAGCTTGGCAACAATTGAGCTCAGACTTATTCCACGGTAGTTTTGCCTCCCAAACTGAGATCACCTGATTTTGGTATTGGTATTATGTTGAGAATAGACCATTGGTCTGGCTTTTTCCCGTTCATCAAGGCATCGTTGCAGAAGTCCAGTATTATATTATCCAAATCACATCTTTTGAGCATTTCAGGTGTGATACCATCTTCCCCACTGCTTTTCCCCTCTACAAGTGCCTTCTTAGCCCTCACATATTCCTCCAAGTCAAAGGGTCCTTCTTTTATGCTGAGATTTGATAGTACTGGGGCAATTTCCTCATCTTCATTACTTATGTGCGGTGGGCTCACAAGTAGATTTTTGAAATGAGTATACCAATTATCTAGTCTCTCCTTTTGCGTGGATCCTTTGATTTGTCCTTTTCTTGTAGTCAATCTTCCTGATATTTTGTTGATCAGTTTCCAACTCTTACCATCCTTGCAGTTTATGTGGGCATTTCTACCTCTCTAAGCTTATTGGTAAGGTCTTCCTCTTTCACATGATCATAAGCCTCCCCTAGGCTCTTCTTAGCCTCCTTATAATTTCTCCAATTTTCCTCGTCATTAGTGTCTAGTTGATATTTTGCATACGCTTCTTCAATTTGTGATCTCGCCCTTGATACCTGGGCGTCATTTGAGAAGTAGGTTATTTTCTCTTTTTTCCTCACAGGAATCACTTCCTCTGCAGCATTTTGAGTGGCTTTAATGAATCTGGAATATTTCTCAGATGCAGTTTCTACTTCATCCTGGAGGGGTTATAACCTATTATGCACCTCTATGCTATATTTGGCTTGTAGATCATTATCAGTTGTAAGTAGCTTCCAGTCGTATTGCTTTTTTCCGTTTGATGATTTTACTCTTTCTGAGGCCCAATCGGATACGAGCAGAGACGATTCTATCAGATCCCACACTAGCTAAGGTGTTATATGCTCCAGAATTTAGAACACTGTTTTGCCATTTCCGCCTGACAAGGATGTAGTCCAGCTGTAGTCTGTTGCCGCTTGGGCTGACATATGTCCACAACTTGCCTTTTTTCTTGCGGAAGTAAGTATTTGCGATTATAAGATCTTTCTCTTTAGCCAAGTCTGCTAGGTACTTTCCATTTCTATTTGTGTCATCATGGTAAGTGAATTTGGCGTCATCCTTTCCAAGCCTAGCATTGAAGTCGCCAACAACAAGCAAGATGTTTTGTGCTGGAATGGAGTCTATTGCCCCCTTTAGACTGTTGTAATGATCTCCTACGATGTCTTCATTCGCCACATTTGTAGGGCAGTAGGTCACCACTACAGTTGTTGCTGGGTTTCCATGGAAATTGACTATGAGTGTACGATCAGAATGTGGCTTGATACTTGCTAATGATCTGAGTGCTCTGTTATTGAGTAGTATCCCGACTCCACCTACAGCTGCACCTGCTTTATTTCTTGTTGCTGAGGTAGTGATCAGAGTTCCACCCATAATGCTCTCATACTTCACTGGGTCATCATACTTCACTGGGACAATGCGGTGTTCCTGTATCCCGATCATGTCAATTTTACATTTAATTAGATTGGTTACAAGCTCCTCCCTGCATCGACTCTCTCTGATAGTTCTCACATTCATGGTAGATATAGTAATATTGGTCTTGCATGTTGCAAGTGGTCTCCTATTGCGCGCTCTGCCGTCAAGCTTACTCCTCCCTTGCGGGTTTGGGGGCATGCCGTCATCAGTTGATTTAGAAAAATCCGAGTTTGCTCCAGGAGACGTTATTTAAGGGACTTTAACCCTAGTGTTGATTTGGTTTGCCATCATGGTTTTTCAATTGCTGTAATCACTGCGGTCGCAACTCCTGCAGCATGGTTTGTGAACTCCTGCAGCATGGTTTGTGATCAAAGTTGTCCTTCTTCTAGAATACTTGCCAGCCAAGGCTAATGAGTATATTCTACCCGGGTCTCAGTGATTTAAAGTGAAACCTAAAAAGCAATGATCAATAGTCCTCCAGACTACTCCCAATAGTCCTAGAACTACCAACCATGCCCCCAGAGTTCCGTCAGAGGGCTGATGGAATTGCCTCCTGTATCTACAACCTATAGTAAAGCAAAGCATGGAAAAAGGTGCATAGGAGAGGCATGCAGAGTAAGGAGCAAGATGGGAGTTAGAGGAAGGAAGAATTTGTGGTAGAGCAGAAGGTTGGAGTTGCGCTACTTACAGCCAGTTTTAAACCACCCTAATAATTACCCTAATAATTACTACTATCAGCCAATTAATATATAACAACAGATCAGCTATTATACACACTCTTGTCTTGTAAACAACTCTTGAAAACATGGATTTTGCCACCAAAATCATCTTTATATGTTGCTTAGAACAAAAGTTATATGGCAAAATACTTTTTTTGTAAATGGCGGCCATTTTGAAATCCAAGATGGCGGCTATGCATGTATGTTAGACATAGGAAGATAGCTAGAGCACTTGTGAACTCCCTTGTATTAAAAACATGTGGTTTGCCACCAAGTTTGACTTCATATGTTGCTCAGAACAAACGTTATAGGGTAAATTATATTGGAAATGGCGGCCATTTTAAAATCCAAGATGGCGGCCAATCGGCAGATGGAAAAAAATGCTACCAATGGATTTCCGATACCTGTGGGTCGACTTTAGCCAATAAAACCAAAAAACCATCCTTAGCAAAAAAAAAAAGCAAAATTACATAACATCCTACACTATATTGCCAAATCAGGCCAAATTGCTCTTTTTGCAATTGGTTATTTGTGTGGATTGAAAAACTACTTTTGCATGTTCAGTTAAGCGGTTACTTAATTTAATCAAGTCAAAATCATAACCATCATAAAGCATGAATTGCAAAATTTGTGATATTTATTTTTGCGACTTTGAGTCTGTAATATATTCGCGAATTTAAATAGATTGCAAAATTAAGTAGTTTTTGCCCCTGGAGTCTTCATTTTAAATAGGGAATCACGGTTTTTGATGAATCATGCTCAGAAAATAATTGTCTAAGTTCTGACCAGGCTCATACATTTTGACAGTGAGGTTTGATATGTTTTTAAGCAAAAGACTTTAAATTAAATATCTTAAGACCATTTTTGACCAATAAGATAATTAGTAAGTCACTTACCTAATTAATTAAGCCTTTTGCTTTAATGTTTATTTTCTGTAGGTCTATTTTTAAAAGGGTTTCGCTCTGTTATCCTTTTCTTGTTTCCTGCTGGTTTTTGTTGCTCTTTATGCGTCATGGGCGCTTCTTGCGGATTTGCGCGCTTTACATGCGTTAATTATAATAACTATTATTAAGGAACCAATAAATGATCAGAAGCAGCTTTTCCATTAATTGAAGTATAGTATCAAAGGTCTATACTAAATAATTTAATCATGATCACATTAAACTACAAGATTAGAACAGTTACATTCTATAAGGGGTGGCGTCCAAACAAATCGGCAATGCTTTGACGATCTGAAATGAAGTAGAAGTAAGTTCAGTTGTCTATGCGATGCCACAAGCATAGATAGCATCTAGAGAGTTTTTCATTTCAGATATCGACAACGGCAAAGCATTGGACGCCTCCACTAACCATGCTAACTTACCAACGCAAAGTGCTGTCCAATGCAATTTCGTGATCCAGATGAAAATGGGAAGTACGCTTGACCAATGCTGAAATAGGATCAATGTATGAGTTCAGAACGCTATTCACAGAATCAATCAATAGCGTAGGTTATCTGTGTTTCGGATTAGCTGCCATCTTAATATTGACTGGAAAATAACTGTGCTTAAGATTTTCAAGAAGACACATCTGTTTCATGGTATGTATGCCAATTAGGTAACACGGTTCAAGAAATAAATTGGACATCAAGCGCCGATTCAATTGAATGAAGAATAAGCCAGGTTCGATTCCCCTTTGTCTGTTGTGTATGGCTACATGGATAACCTATATCGATATTGGTGCGCCACAACAAACTTTATAATAATACGAATAGTCGATCAAAGTAAAATTAATACGCTTCTCATACATATATAAAACAAAGAATAGGATGATCCTACTACATGTAATGTATATTGCGCAGAAATAATTGAACGAAACCAAGTGCAAGAACAGTTTATATTCCGAAACTTTTTTACATGTTTTATACAAACTTTAGTCAATGCTATTGATACAAGAATCTGTGGTGATTCTGAATAAGAGTAGGGCACTGACGGTCGTGATTACTATTGTTATAACTCCTAATGGAAACACGTCATTTTTACAAAACAATTATGACCCTATAGTATGCCTACCACCTAAGCTGGGGTAAGGTCGTCAACATAGGAAGGTTGATTTCGTTGAGTTATAATGTTGGAATACATATAATCTTCTTTGATCACGTGTAATTTGAATAACGATTAGGCGATTTACCATTATTTCGAATATAAATCTCTTTATCTACATATATTTATGTAAACGTAGAACCCGATCTACAAGAATGAGGCTTGGCTTTTTCATTTTTCAAAAATTGTACTAAATGTAGGCTACGTAATTTCATTTGCAATGACTGAATCTCCTATATACATACTTGTCATCCCCAGCTAGAAATCTATCCGGATCATATTGTAACGGTTCATTGAAATAACGCGCCATCCGTGACATCACATACATCTGTACCTGAAACATAGTCATACAATACATCTAACACAAAAAGTTCCTGACCGGGTGCTTTTTTATTATATCCTTTTGTAATTGAATATTTTTGTATAAAGTTATGATGATTTTTGTAACCACACCCAACGAAGAAAAGTTGTTTTGTACGGAATGTTAGGTTGTGATTAATTTCACACAAAATGTCACTGCTGAGCACACACTAGGCAATGATATCCCATAGAAAATAGTTTTACTACAACTTTGTTTTCGGTTAGTCTGGATACTTTTAAGTCAACATTACTTTAAATATATCCACTCGATTGTTATGAATAAGGTCTCAAAGGGTGAGGAAGAAATCTGTTCGTTTAATGTAGGCCTATATTTAAGATGACTGATAACGATTTTCAATTAACTAATATTGAAGCACCTGGTAAGGATTTTTGTGTCAAGTGTAAGTATAATACTATTATAATAAGTAAAATTGATGAGGTACCGTGCATGGTCAAAAAACTGGCGATCACGTGATTAAAGCGCTGGCTTGTTGGGGACCTCAAGACATCATCTTTGGTGCATGGTGTAAGATATTCATGAGTACATGTGTCAAGATTCCATTACGGAAAAGAGCTGTCGGGTAATATAGTTTGTGTGTGCATAATAGTACCGACTATGCTGTTTTACACCAAGGTTTATTTCTTGGAGTGTATGACGGATAATTGATACGTATGCAGTGATTGTATGTGTATCGAAACACATTCTAGAGTGTTAACATAATGCATTATCATTAACTGGATGAACATGAAAATGGAAAATCATTCATGCATATCTTTTCAACATTTGAAATGGATGGAACATCCAACTATACAAAATGATATTTAGTCCCACTGGAGCTATAGTCTGGCGTCCATAGACATACACGGAATGAAGCGTGAATATATAGTGTTGCGTGGTAGAGATGAGTGCCCTATACTTTCTTTCACTGCACAGGCCGGACTATATCACCAGGGGACTATATCTCCTTATTCTACACCGTACCATCATAACGGAACCCTTTGGTACATTATATCCATCAATGTTCACGTCATATGCAGCCTCTCTTACTGTTGCAATTGCTGGAGGGTGTAAACGTAAAGATTCTTTCAACACCTAGATAATAATAAAGCAAACGAAAAGTTAATCTTTAAGATATCTTCGGTACATTCGCAAAGAGGAAACAAATTCAGTTTTACATTGAAACTTATTGATGTGAAAAATTCAATGTTAACGTAAATATTGTCGAAATTTAAATTATTGAGATCTTTTAGACAAATACCGTAATATTTATAACAATTAGACTGAAGGGCCAGGACAAACCCAATAGTGACTTAAGCACTAAATTAAAGGGATGCCTGATGTGTGTGTGTACAGATACAGACCCGGGATGATCCGCTACTCTTTACGAAGGAGTCTGACCTTTTAACGTGCTCGGGGATAGCTCTTCCGATGCACGGGACCACCATTTCTACGTGACTTCCGAACCACGAGGCAATTGAGACTAAGTACCTTGCCCAAGTATACAAACATGTTGGCGGTAGCGGGGCTAGAACTCACAACCTTTGTATTGTGAGACCTGCATGCTATCCACTAGACCACACATGCTCGCAGGAGTTCAAACGATGTATAATCAGTTCAATTAAAGATTTCAAAGAAAATGAGAAGATATCGTACCGCCATAGTATACTCCAGTTTTAACCCATCTTCGTAGGATATTTCTAACTTATCACCCAAAATAGCGTCAACTTCTGTCCTCAAACTGTGGGAGCAATTATATACAGCAACAACGATTTATAACACGTCATGTTATAAGTCATGTGATAAGTCATACGATTGAACTCCTTGTTGAACATAATATTGAAGTTATTTCTGTCAGCAATATAACATTTAAAATATTGTAAAAACGAGAGCATCAATGATGCAGAACCGTGATATATTATGCCAGTTAGAATAAATTTAATTAGTAATTGCATAAAGGAGTTATAGCCAACAATAGCATTTACAAAAAATATTCAAATTAGTTAATTATCACATTTACAAGATCCAACCAGTGGTGTAAGTTATGATATCATCCCATTTTAGCCAAACTTAGAAGTTAGTCACTCATTGTTTTAAAGATATAGAGCTTAATAAAAGAATTATCAAAATATGCAAATTAGCTCATTAGTATAATTATACTAATATAAATGAGTGCTATCATAGACCAGTGATAAGACAAGACTCGTTAAGTTATCCTTGCATTGTAAAGTTTAAAACATTCATTTATTGTGCCAATAGGAATTAATTTAATTAGTTGTTGCATAAAGGAGTTAATGCCAATAATTGCATATACCAAAAATATTCAAATTAGCTAATTATCATATTCACGCAATTGCAAGCAAGAGATAAACTTAGAACAGTGGTACGGGTTATCATTTCATCCCATTCTAACCCAATGAAAAGTTTGTCACTAATTGTTTTCAAGATTGAGAGCCAAGACAAGAATTGGTAATCCTATGGTAAACTTTAAAACACTCATTTATTGTGCCAGTATTAATTTTAATTAGTTGTTGCATAAAGGAGTTATAGCCAATAATAGCATTTACCAAAAATATTCAAAATAGCTAATTATCATATTTACGCAAATTCAAGGAAGAGTAAGCTTGGAACAGTGGTGCAGCTTATCATGTTATCCCATTCTAACCAACTTAAAAGTTTGTCACTCATTGTTTTCACGATATAGAGCTAAATTAAAGATTTGACCAAAATATGCAAATTAGCTCATTAGTAGTCATTAGCATAATCATAATAATACAAATGAGCGCTGACATAAGGACAGTGATAAACAAATAATCAAGACTTGTTGAATTATCCTAGCGCATATGGTAACGTTTAAGGCAGTCATTTATTGTGCCAATTTATTTAATAAGTTGCTGCATAAAGGAGTTATAGCCAATACATCTTAATCTGAGGCATGAAGACTTAATAAATAACTTCTGGCTCTACTACAATCGAGATGTGTTTGCATAACTTATGATATTCTCATGTCTATTTTTAGACTATGCGACGTTGGTCTGTATCTTTCACTCTTGTAGTCCACCTCTGGGGAGAACATGAAAGTATTACCAAAAGGTGGCAAATATATCCCTAAACACAAATTCACCTGATCCCACGTTCGTAGGTTGCACGTTATGACCCTAGACCTCGATTTAGGGTCAAAGGTCACATGTGTTTCAATGGGAAGTCAAAAAAACCCTTTAAAATGAGCTATTGACTATATCAAGTATATGTTATTGTTGGGATAAGTGTTTTAAACAAAAAAAGTCAATCACAACTTCGATCGTAGATCAATAGTTTTTGAACTGTGACCTTTTGAAAAAGACAAGTTGGCCAAAATAGACCATTTTGGTCATATTTTCGCAAAATTGGCACAAAAATGACCTTTTATCATCATTAAAAAAATATTGTGACTCATTATGAATTGATAAACCATGTTATAATGTTGGTATATAGCTGTACATTACATTAAAACACATTTCAAAAGTCAATGGTATGCTGATGCCATGGCAACCAGCTTTAATATCCTTCAAATCCTTTAAATTTGACTCAGATTTTACCCATTTTCGAGGGGAATCATATTGTGTTATGTGTATGCCAATCAAATCCTAATTAAACAATCCAATCGTTTAATTAAAGTAAAAGTCATTTATTGCGGAAAAGAATAACTAAATGAGTATCTGTATAGGTTGAGTTGATAAACTATCAGGCTAAAAATAGCACAAAATATGGGGAAATATAACAAAGTTAATTACTTACTCTTCGAATAACAAGAACACTAAATTGAATTTAAAAAAACCACCCCGAGAGTTTCTTTGACACAAGGTCCATTACAATTGGCCGAAATGTCAGTGGTTCATATAGACCAGCCACAAAGAAGAGTTACTATTAATAAATAGCACGACTATGGTGTTAGCTTCTATGACATAACCTTGATATATCATATATCACGGTAATAACAAAAATAGACGTGTATTTTATATTATTATTTATATTGATCAGACTTTTTAATGGTACAATAAAACTGTGTATTGAATACCAAAGTACCCGGATGCAAAAAATATTCTAAAAATATTGGAGTCAAATATTTTGTGTGCGGTGCAGAATATGTGCGCGTGAGTATAATGCGCAGATGATGCGCATGGGTAAATTGAGATTGGCGTTTCAATATCGTTGAGATTAATGTCATATTTTCGGATGATACAAGAATATATAGCACAAGCTATAAAATATTGAACTCGTCTTCGACTCGTGCAATATGTTTATATGTAGCTCGTGCAATATATTCTTGTATCACCCTCAAACCCATCCAATATATAAATACAAGGTAACAAGGTTAGATCAGGAGTAATATTCAATACCTCAGCTTTAGGCCTATTCCTAACGTTTAATGCTTAGTTAACAAAGTTGGAAAGGATGGTTTCAATGTGACAATGTATTACCGTATATCATTGGAGAACAGGGTTATAAAACGCATGAAGTCATAATTATATTTTACTTGACTTTAATATGAAATTGAAAAATGCAATGTCAAAGTTCGGATATGTTTTGTGTGGAAAAAGGTGTAATTGTACGTTTGGTGACAAAATATTATAACAGTCTTGAGTTTGGTGGTCATGCTCCTTTCTTAGCGCCGGTAGAGAGCAGGTCCGTTTTTTATTATCTTTGACATACTATACCCTTTCATTAGAATTTTAGATAATGAATATCGGATTTATGAAACTCAAGATACACTCCATTATGTAAGACATGTAGATTTCACCTTTTCGACAAAGTGCAAAAAAATATGTGTGTGAAACAGCTTCTTTGAAAGAAACAAAAAATGTTCTCTAAATCTCTTGTCTACTAATATAATCTTTTGTTCCTTTCTATGGTTGTTCAAATCATTAATAATTCTTTATTTTAATTCAATTTACAGGGTAAAAGAGTTCGTCACACTTGAGTGACCCCATGCATTATTTGACAAGTGTTTCGGGACTTTTAAATAGCTAATAAAGTTGTATTTGGGGAATTAGCAGTGGCTTAGATTTTATTTTTACATTGGAGGATGAAGTTGGTGAGGTTAAAAAGTAAGGCTAACTCTAAGCCACTGCTAATTTACCCATGACCAGTGATGACCACTTCTTTACCTATTCAAATATCCCTCAAGTATAGCCTCAAAACTAGCTCGTATAGAAACAAAGCTTGTGATCACGATCCATTGTTACTCTTCAAATTGAATCAAAATGATGAATATTGATGATTTGAACAACCATAAGAACCAACAGTTTAAAATAGAAAGGAACAATAGCAGACAAGAGATTGAGAGAATATTTTTGTTTCTTTCAAACAAGTTTAACATACACCCAACACACATTTTTTGCACTTTGCCAACAAGGTGAAATCACCATGTCTTACACAATGGAGTGTACCTCAGTAAAGTAAGTCTGATATTCATGATCTAAAATCTTAATGAAAGTGTACAGTATGTCAAAGATGATGAAAAAACAACGGACCTAAATCTCATTGATTTTGATGATGAAACAAATAAATGAACTTTGGGGATCGATGGGTCTTAATCATTTTGGGACAGCCTGTAGACCTATATCAGTTTAAATATTATATAAACCCAATCCTCAGAAGAAAAACTGTTTTCATACCGGTAAAAAATTTCAGGTCTTC
The DNA here is from genome assembly GCA_035610835.1 of Ophiura sarsii. Taxonomy (NCBI): domain Eukaryota; kingdom Metazoa; phylum Echinodermata; class Ophiuroidea; order Amphilepidida; family Ophiuridae; genus Ophiura; species Ophiura sarsii. Next base: position 11,235,117 of record CM069452.1, on the reverse strand, counting down.
TGCCAATTTCCATGAGAGTCGTAGATAATAGGTTTGCCGTTGTTTCTTGTCCTAAGAGGGGAAAAAAGAGATTATGAGATTGTAATAATCTTCATATAACATGGCCGCTTGCAAAAAAACACCAACTGATACAGTTTAACACATGATAAAGGACAAAAGATTGTAAACACGTGGACGCAACGCCATCACTGTAAGATCCAGCCGGGTGGATCGCAAGTTTTCTGATAAGGCATGGATTCCAGATACGGTACATTGACCTGAAGCTTCTCCCTGGACCTTGTCTAAGCAGATGTATACATTTCATTTGTTTAGAATATGTTTTTATGCTATACCGTATTTGTTTTTGTTAATTGTTTTTTTTATAGCAGAGCATAAATGTCAATATAATAATCTCGTCAAAAGTGTACTTGAATGTTTTACTCCAAGTTTATATTTGACATACGTTCCCTGTTGATGACCTCTTTAAATTATCTCTTACCTGCAAAGAAAAACGTCACAAACTCATCTAACATCTCCTCCATCTGCATAACGTGTTCCCCATTCTGAGTGCTACGAAGCAAGTTGGATAGGAGATTATCAGGAACATCTTTTCCCTGCTTTATATCTTCCGACATTTTCGTAATACACCGTCGTCCTGTACCACGTAGAAAGTTACAAGATTCTTGCACTTTGGTTTGGTATTCTCGCTCCGCGTGGAATGGAAAATATTTTCGTCTCATCTAAAAATGAACAGCATGGAGCACATACAACTTTAAATAATGGCTACATTTTCAGAGTGAAGTATGAATGATTTTCGAAATTGTATTTTTCTCGAATAATAAATCTTCCACCTTTCCATTTTCTCCCATTTTCTAATCTGTGCATGTGTGAGTGCTACCGATACATGTAGTTGTGATAAAAACAGCAACGATCTGCTGCTTCAAGGGTTCAACAACGTTTTATTGGATCACATGTTCCGAAAATGTGACAAGACCAAAACTGATTGGATGAGCGTTATTTGAACCTATAGCTTCTAGTCTACAGGACTACCCCCATTTAGCCATGCTATTATCACTGATTATGACAGCTTGAACGCGGGCATAAATTCTGGTTCAATGAGTTATCATTCAGGAACAGCCTGTATTGTCAAATCATTTACTCGTACACTTACAGTAGTCATTGGCGAGCTTGTAGCAATGATTTCATGAGCCTCAGTTGTCAATTTTATGGCGTTCAAAAACTTCTTTTCTGTCCCATCGTATAGCTGTAGATCCATTCCAAAGGCAACCTGTTGATATATGAACATCATCATGTACATCGGGTACAGATCGAGTTGTTTTATGAGAACAATATAATTGTATTATAAGTAACTATTTTTTTGATTATGGGTTTATAATTAGCTCCACTGTCAAAACCGATGAACCGTAACAGACGTAAACATCACTCTATAGGGGTCCTATCCCATCTGTTACGTAATCTGGAAAGGAATGTTTAAGAAGGCAAGGAATTTTGAGCAAAAATTTATTTCAGTATCATTGTCGTACCGCTTATTAGATAATGGCCTTGGGTGAAATGGAGAGTGGGCCATATTTGTCGTTCTATGCCATGTCTATGGTAAACCATGTTTTGGTTGTTACACTATAATAATGCGGTTATGTTGAAAGGTAGCTAGCTTTCTCACATATGCATAACATCTTATTTATCATCGTTAAGAATATTTTACGTTTATCTGAATTGTTACCTTGCCAATGATATCTAATGCAGTCGTGTTGAGCGTATCGAGCATGCGCACTTTTGTTTTGCCGTCTGCTCTCTTCATTAACCAGTCCACCATTAGATCGGCACTTGAGTTGAATTGATTTATGCACGTCTTTAGGTAACTACAGAGGTAGAAATATGGAAATTAAGGGAATCAGGAAGAGAAGATCCGCGGTAATCTATCTGTGATTTTGAACCCCTTTAAAGCATTACGCACGTATCGCGCCAGATCTACACAAATCTTATTGCTGAATGATTTTTGAACTGAATTCAATTGCTGTGTAGGCAATTTACCCTTTTGTTGTGTAACACTTTACACTACATTATGCACATTCTTTGCACATTTAAGCTATGGCGGTTGACAACGGTAACGGTCGAAGCTTTCTTGCTGGAGACTGGCCTTGAAGACTTAATCCAGGATTTGGAAATGTTGATATGTTTATACATGTTATATATAGTTATTTTAAGACAATTTATTTTAGGAGTGAAGTAGCTGTAATAGTCCTGTACTACGTTCGTACATAATAAGCTTATAAGATTATTATATACGCAATAGGTATAGGAAATATGGCCTAGATCTCAGACCAGATCTGTCACTATTTCACTCCCATAAGACTATTGTTTTATTCTACAGGACTATAACTGTATAAATCATATCACATTTTACCTACAAAAAGCCGGGATAAGGTCCTCAATTCCTGTACCTGCACTAGAAGTTTCTGACCAATATGCCATCATCCGCCATGGCTGGATACTGCAAAGTAACATAACCGCTCAGGCCATCAAAATGGTTGATACGAGATCAGCTTGAGTGCATACACACCGATGTATGCACATTAAAATCTTCCCTGCACCAACATAATACCGAGTTATTGACCCTAATGTATATGGTCCTGGCAACAGTGGACATAGTTGTTACAGCCTGTTTTCATCGAAGTGCTTGACACTTTTGTCATGCGGACCGCATGAGATTTTCGCTCAACATTGTGCAGTTTTTTACTGCTGAGAGTGTACAACGTGCAGTAGCCTCCTTCACATCCGCTTTCTGTCATGGAAAACGGAGTCTGGACACGAGACTACGATGAATCTTACATTTTCATGGTGTCAAATCATGTTTTACCCAGGCACTTTTTTACACTTCCAGAGTGTAAAACTCGGAATTCAATAGTAAACTATTGCATGTGTAAAAAGTTATTTTACGAAATCGATGTTTAGCACAATATTGGGTTAAAAACTACACATTTCTTTTGTACCCAGCAAAATGTGACACTCATTCTAAGCGTGTAGCAAGTTACAGTTGAGTTGATATTACACTATTTGCAAGCCTACAAGAGTTAATATTGCTTACAATCTTATTTATACATGATAATACTGTGATATATTCAGATATAATTCATTGATTTCCAATTTCAGTATTTGAATCATGTTCTTATGAACCATACAATACGGAAAACCCACCGAAAAACATGTGTATATTTTTAAGGTAATTTTCCGTGTCCGTTGTCCAAAATCTCTTTCTGGCTTTGACCGCATCATAACAAAAATGAAACAGATATAATTTATCATTTACTACACATATTGTGTAGCTATGATTCGGAGCTATACTCATGACAAATGTCATGAGGCCGATTTTCATATTACTAGAGGTAGGAGGTAGAACTTATTGAATTACCCTCGTACATGCCTACCTGCGATGGAAAACAGGATTAAATAAAGCGCGGTTTCGTGCATGAAGATCCTGGTCTATTACTGTTAATAATCCCGATCCCATGAAGGGTGCGCCATACATCTTCTGAAGGTTTCTGTATATCATAACTGACTTTGAGTGATTATCGGACAGTAACTCCTACGATATAGATAAAACAAAATATAAATAAATTGAACCAGGATAATAGTTAAGTGGTACATTTACAATGCACTGGTAAATATATATATAGATCATCTTTATTAAACAACAAAAGAAGATAACATACAATGCCCAGGAACAACTGAGATCCATTCCGATCTCAGGCAGGGATTAGACAAAGACAAACAACTAATAATTAAACACTAGAAAGAAAGCAGAAAAAGAAGAAAATAAATACCATGGCGGGAAGTAAAGCAGAATAGATAAATTCATGAACGTTCCACTGAGGTTCATATCTGGCATTAAAAATGGAGTATGAAGAACTTATCGCGGATTTTGTGATATGTTTCTTCATAACAGTGAATGTGGTAGGAGTTTGAAGTTCTTTGGACAAGCGAGTTATTCTGCTTTTATTGTCGGTATCAATAAGCCCTCTTGATCCTACTTCGACAGCGATTAGGGTACAAGAGAACCAGGCGTCGACAATGTCGGTAACAAGGGATACGTACCGTTCGTTTTTGGTACGGTGAGCTTTCTCGATGTTGGGTTCAAATGGCACCGACAGTTCAAACAGAACAACCCGCTTGTCTGTAGGCCAGAATAACACAATGTCAGGTTTTTGGGAGGTGGCGATTATGTTGGGTGGAATTGTTCCACCTCCGACAGTGTTATTTTTGATGTCGGCATAGATAAGTAGATTACCACTCTTGTATAATTCTGAGTCCTTGAACACTGAAAGCAGAATACGGATTATGTTGTTGTGTCTCCAGAGGTATCTATCCAACATTTTTTGACAATTATTGAGAAAGTGCAATAAGGAACCTTTGCTTTTACAGAGAGGGCAAATGTCACTAAGTCGTTTACCCCAGCGTTTTAGGTTTGTAAAAGAAGGCAGAGAATCCATACAGGCATTTGTAGCAAATTTCAACACACCTTTTGGCAATGAGTAAATCATAGATTTCCATGTTAAGTCTGTAACATTTATATATACTGCTTATAAATAGACAAATCCCCTCCAATGACCAAGGTATTTTGTATTACTGCCACAGCCACGTATGGGAACGTTCTTATATTTATGTTTAAAGGCCCTGTACACTGTTGCGAATAGAGCTAACGTGTGCCCTACACTGGGTGTATGTTCGTGTACGTTGTCATTCGTTCGTGACATTTGGTATACGTTGTATTCGCTAGGGTTAACAGGGGTTAAGGAATTTTGTGAGCTTGTTCAAATTTTTACCGGGTGACAACGTAGTGATCAATATACGCTATGTATACCGTACGTTGAGCATTCGTGCGTGAACGTTTCGCATGTTGGGGAAGGTTGCTTATTCTTCATCCGTTCGGCCATACGGCGCTTATAAAGGCCCTGTCACATATTTGCGAATAGAGCTAACGTGTGCCCGACGTTTTGGAAATGTGGGTGTACATTCGTGTATTTGCTCGTGACATTGTACTGTCAATGTGTATTTTAACCCTAACCCCCTGGCCCTGAGTGCTAAAAAATGCTAATCCAAAGTCCCTCTCCAAACGCATGCGCCGTCGGTTTTCGATGACGTAGTCAACCGAGCCTATAAAATGAGTGCAGTATACTGCATGAATGTATAGCTGAGGGCCGTGGCTTAGTGGTTGGAAGGTGGGGCTTGAGAACGGAGGGTCTCCGGATCGAATCCCGGCAGGTTCCCGGAGATTTAGTTGGTGTTTTTTCCTCGAAAATTGTGATCCCGGTCAAAAATCCTAAACCGGGGTTAGGGTTATGGTAACATTTTTTTTTGATTTTTTGTGTGTTCTATTAACCCTAACCCCCCTGAGTGCTAAAAAATGCTAATCCAAAGTCCCTCTCCAAACGCATGCGCCGTCGGTTTTCGATGACGTAGTCAACCGAGCCTATATAATGAGTGCAGTATAGGGGCTTGAGAACGGAGGGTCCCCAGATCGAATCCCGGCAGGTTCCCGGAGATTTAGTTGGTGTTTTTTCCTCGAAAATTGTGATCCCGGTCAAAAATCCTAAACCGGGGTTAGGGTTAATAGGATACCAACGCACATCCAGTACCTATTTACATGGTCAGATAGGCGTGTGGTATGAAAAGCCATCAGGTACATAAAACTCTATGACTTAGAACCCTAATTAAAAGGGTTCTGCAATCAATATACAGATATGTGTTTCTCTGTTTGCACTATCCGTTTGAGTTCACATATGAAGAGTTTTTTTCAAAAAGTTGTTCAATCTTTTTTTTGGTGGTTACTGATGACTTTCCTCGCGGTTTAAAACAAAAAGAAACAGCTTATAGGGCCAATGTCCGGTTGGTTATGGTTTCAACGGGCTTGCTACAATAAATCGTCTTAAATGTCAGTGGTATTTGGTCAGATGGCATAATTTATATTAACTATATTAAACATACGACCTTTTCGAATGATCCTCGTACAAGCATTTTTAAAAGCATGTTAAACTAACCTTTACACCCTCCGATGTGTGGATGTATACAAATGGGATCCAGAAGAAATACACAACAATAGTGGTTCCATGCTGCTCCACCCTATTGTAAAATAATAATAAAACGATTTGTAAAACGATTTTAAAATGATAGTGACTTATTGCATTGAAAGAGAATATAAATGTATAGTATTAATTGGAGAACTATTGGTTCTAAAGCACGGTATTTTTAAAAAGAACTTGTTCATCACGCAACGATTTACGCGTCATGATGTAAATCACGTGATAAGTCATATGGATGAATGAATTCCTTGTTGGAGTTATATCTGTTATATTAAATTACCACTAATGTCTTACCATTCCACTAGCAGATCAGAACTCAATTTTCCTTTCTTTTTTGCGTCTACAATGTCTGAGATGTTGCCAAATATGAAACTGAAATATACAACATTTGATTATTTTAGAACAGCACATTGATTCAAAATAAGATAAATTCATTACTATACCTACCCATAAAAAGAGTGCACAAGTTCCACGTTATTGCTCTCATTTAATATTCAGTATTTGACATTAATAATTGATATCCACATGAGCTTCAAGATAACTAAACTACAGCTTTCAAATGCCATTTGTTTTGTCGCATTTGCTTTGCAAAATACTGTGCTTTTTAACTGCTAATGGTCTGGTTAAACAAGCATATCTTTGGATAGGCCAAGCAAATTCGACAAAACAAACATTTTCTGAATATCGAAGCTCATGTATAGGCCTATATTAAATCCCAATACGAAATATTTAGTTATCAAATAACACATTTCTTTTAAAACCATTTTTTTCTTCTAAAAGTGGCACAAGCCTACAAGTGGCACAAGCCCAGTCTTGAGTGCTTGTTCATCAAACATATTTTAAGACTGAAAAAAGTAAAACACTGTCTAATCAAATAAACTGCATTTCAAGGCCTATCTAGTTAGGTATTTTCAGTGTTTTAACTAAAACTTGTGTACTATTCAATCATTCAATCGATATCGACTCCGGGCATAGACTCAACTCTTGACGACGTTTATTGTTAATATTTCATGTATAGATAACCTACCTTGTTCGTGTTGGTCCCGGTATATGTGCATATTTATTATGAATATGATAAATGTAAACCAACAATGCAAGAATACAGGCAGTGGCTAGTACTACAACTGTGATGATACTATAGGCCAATATCCATAACAAACCCGCCATTGCCATACAAATTTAGTGACCGCTGTCGTGAAATATTATTATACTCTTATTAAATACTTCGCACCAGGGAAGTACACTCAACCAAATTGATATTGAAATACGGTGACCTTAACACAGCCTGTTTAGTCACCTTAACATGCTTAAGGTCACTGTGCCCTATTTTACGCACTCTCACGTATCAATAATAAATAGCGTGCAGGCTTACGGGCGCACAACACTAACTCACTCCTCGTTTTTGTGTAATGGAAGTAAGTTTCGGCAAAAACAAAAACCGATTTTGTGATAAATTGGGGTCCTTTGGGAATTATTATGCCGTAGCATCTTATAAATAAAATGATAGATACCCGGGGATAGATAATCTCTTGTACTTTTCTCAGGATATTGAAAAATTTTGATTTTCGATTGTACCGAAAAACGCAGGTTCTGTATTCGGTTTGATACACGAGACCTAATAATGTTAATAATATAGTCATTATCAAGACAGCGCATAGCTTCTAAGATTGACATTGACTGCTACATCGCTGAAGCGTAAATTAATTAATTTCCTGACCCCGGGGGGGGGGGGGGTACTTTCGCCACGTGGATGTGCCTGCTAGACTTCGAAAATTTGACTTTCTCTATACCTATTTTTTGGCAAATTTCCCACCCATCAATATACCAACTTTGTTAGAAAAGCACCCAATTTTGCACAAATTGGGCGCTTTTTACAAAAAATGCCTCAAAATACACCCAATTTATGCCAATTGGACGCTTTGGTCTGTGATGAAAACCACCCCATTGCTATACCAATTTTTGCGAAAAAGCACCCCAAAAGGCAGGCACAGATACGTATACCATATCAATGTGAGAACCCCCCCCCCCCCCCCCCCCTTCGGGTTCCTGACATCTCTTGACGTTAACCTATATTGTGACTTTAAACCAGTCCCAGTTCTTACGCCGAATATATGAGGTATTGATGATAGATGATTGCAAGACGACATTTTCAAATACTTTTCTATGATTGCTTGATATGTCAAAGGGCAATTGGTCCTGTATTTCGCATCGAGCAATTGCTTACCAATTTCAAATAAGCCAGACGTGATATGGAAGGTTTTTACGCGTTTACTTCAATTAATTCTATTCAAATCAATTTTTGTCCTTAAACCACTTGAATGAGTTTTTAAATGATCACTTGACGTATACGTGTATAATCGCAAATTCAAATGTCAATTATTTTAAAAATAAAACACTTTAATGTACGAGGGTCATTTGTCATGGTTATAACTCTGAATCATGGCTACACATTAATAGTAAGTGATAATTGATATCTGTTTCATTTTGTTATGATGCGGGATGCGGGCAAAGCCAGAGAGATTTTGGTCGACGGAAACGGAAAAATACCTTTAAAATAAATATATATGCTTTTCAGCGTTTTTACCGTATTGTATGGTTAGATATAAGAGCATGATTCAAATACTGAAAATGGAAATCAATAAATGATACAGATATATTACAGTATAAATCATATTTATATAATGTACATAAGATTGTGAGCAATATTAACTCTTGTCGGTTTGTAAATAGTGTAATATCAACTCAAATGTATTGCTAATTATGCATTGGCATACTGGAATATTGCTAATCAGTCAAATTTTCATTGTTACAAGTCAAGCCACAGTGATGCCTCGTTCGTTAAATGTTTAACATAATAGTCACGTTATGAATGTGCTACTACCTTCTGAATAGTCTATCAGGTAATCAATGATTGAAAATTATATTTTCGAGAGACTTCGAGAGATATTGAAGATCTCTTAGGTCTTATGAAATCAAATATGACTTTTGCAGGATTCTCTTGGGGAAACTTGATGGTTGTCCTGATCTGCATCATAAATTTATTTGGGCAATGGACGACCAAATAGCATGCACTTTTTCTTAGTTTTTTTTTTATTTATTGAGTAGCCTAGTTGAATACATCATGGACTTTTTAAATTAATGAAAGCATAAGTATCTTAGACGAATCTCTTTGTTTAAAAAGGTAAAGAACATTGATTAAATAGAAGAGAAGAAAAGTCCCAGGTGGCCTCGATAACAAGTCTGACGCCTAAACCGACTGATCTAACGGGGCAGATAGTAAACGTTGCATAGAAATTAGACTATAGATCTGACGGTGCTAGCGATTTAAGCGTTACAACCTTGACGCACTCGCTATCTATGAGAACAAATCTAAAGTTACGTATACCAAAATCAGTGGTGGCGCCAGCGTCATAATTTGCGCCCAAAATGTAGCTGATTTTTGCAAAATTTGTCAAATTTGTTCTAGTTAAACATATAACTGGTAAGAAAATGCGCGCTTCGACATTTTGGTCTAATTTTAACTAAATTGAAATATTTTTTGTGGAGGGGGGGGGAAGAAGGGGAGGGATGGCAGAACAATATTTGTGGAGTTAATTGCACTCCCCCCCCCCCTCCCCCCTCCTCCCCGTGGCGCCGCGCCATTGACCTAAATGCCTCACGGTTGTCACATAGACAGTATCTGTGTACAAGGTGTCTACTGAGTCACATTGACGTTACCTTGTAAATAAAGACCTGTTAATTACAGAATACCAAATTGGACCTTGTTTGTTATGCACATACATAACTTTTATCAAAGTCGATGAAACGCCTTGTTTTCATGTTTAAAATCTTGGCATTTATATCCTAAAAATATCGAAACCCGCTTTCGGAATTCAGTTAGGCCTAGGTAATTTTTTTTTATTATATCAAAACAAATATGACTTCAAATAAATTACGATTCACTTTCTGAAAACACCACATAAGAAGTGGATGTATTCAATATTCAATAAATGTCTCAAAACACGAAGAACATACATCTTATTGGAAGAATAGATGGACGTAGTGTCACACGCTGCAAATACTTCTGGAATTGTCCATGATTTTTAAGAACCCCTCTAAGAATGCTTTTACGAACTGACAGATATGCAGTATAGATCAATTTCGGGGATATCACCTCCCCCGGTGTTGAAGACAGGTGCTTTATACGCACACAAGGTTACTTTATAATAGCTACGTTCACACAGTGGTTATTCAAAAGCGTAACTTACGCTAAAAGCAATAAAAATGCCACAAATAGTTTCGTTACTCTGACCGCGTGTCCACACACGCTTTATTCATATCGCTACGCCGCGTAACTTACGCCGATTATCAGCTTTGCTGGTGTAAGTGTTGAAATAGGCATCATTTCTTGCTTTAACCTTTGTAAATTGTATTGCAAATCGCATATCACTGAAAATGGTTTTGTGTTGATGCGCGTTCTGTTATTTTGGAATTAAATTAAGAAGAAAAAAGAATAAATTGTTCGCATTTATAGAAATAAAAATTGAATATGCACATCATCAAGTTTTTTAAATTGTACATCAAAAAGCTTCTGCAAATAGTCTGCCCAAACAACATCTTTAATTTCTTTTGAACTTATTAAATTCAGTTATTTATTTTGATATATTTTAAAATGTATCGAGATTTTACCATTTCGTTATACCGTATAGGCACAACACACAGCAAGGTCGCGAGCTTGGGCAAACCGTTACATCGTGGAAATACATGTATATAGGCCTAGGCACATCACACACCAAGGTCATGATCTTGTAAAAGGTCACACTTACGCGCGATTAGCGTAAAGTACCGTTCACACAGCCATTTACGCCAGGCGAGGCTACGCTGACCTCGCTTACTCCTCGCTACTCCTGCTAAAAAGCAGGAGTAAATCGACCGGATTAAGGCCGCGTAACTTACGCTAATCATCGTTCACACAGTCACTACTCCATCAGTTACGCGAATGCTACGCCAAACCACCGCTACTCTTCCTTACGCCGTCCTTAATCCGCCTAGTGTGAACGTGACTATAATAGTGGCACAATAAGCTTGATAAGACATGGCCAAATACAGCCATATCGCTGATCTTTCTTTTTCAAAAGCCAATTACTGGTCATTAACTTTTATAATTTAATTGATTTCCGAGCTATTACATTTGTCTGTTTTAGCCAATTAAATATAACGAATGGATGATTTCTCAAAAAAAATTATAGACAGGTCAAATGATAGTAAACACCAGAGTCCAGTGTGGTATAAATTTGAAATCTTACGCGATGATGCCATAATTGTTAAATCAAACGTTGACTCTTCAGTAATTGTCTACTATACCGCGCACCATTAGCAAGTTGAGCTTGTGGTGTTTTAAAACCTATACTTTTATTACATTAGTTTATTTCTTATTTGACACATATTGATTGGCTACATACTTGATTATTATAAACAATTTCAAAACATTAGGGGTCATATACTCGTACTAAATGTCGTGGAACTGCGTTGCACTGGAAAAGTATAAGTCCATGTGTTTTGAACTCACCACCCAAAAATGGTGGTGGTGTTGCATTTTTGGTGACGAATCATCCATCTCTCTCTATTAACTCAGCAACTAAAATGTAGTAGAGCTTTGGTTTAGATGTCATTTGAAAGCCTATTTATCTAGCTACATTGTGTGAATAAATCAGGTATTTCTATAACTGTTCGGCTGAAATATGATTGATTATATTTCGAAAGTCAGGGGTGGTGGCGGCGGCGGCGTCCGCGGTGGCGGTGTGTACAATCTCTATAGGGAATATAGAAAATGTTCCCAATTCTACGTTCAATTTACAATAACTCCTCATCGCTGTCTAGTCTAGTTAATATGCCACACTGAGCTCATTACATCATGCACGTGACAATGGTACAAACATGATTTTGCTCTCATTTATAGATTGTTTTATATTCTACAAGTTTCTGTTTCAACAAACATGTCAACTATTATGTAATAATTGTAATCATGAATCGATTGCATTGGGCTTGGCTTTCTCACTCTTTGCTACACAGTGAACTTGCCCTAATTCATCGGTTTTACATACATGACTATAACCAAAAAATAGCATTCAACCGATGATAGCAAAATCATACATTTTTGGAAAGCTCTCAAATAGGGGAATTCAAAAATTGCATTTAAATCAGGATAGGGTGCATACCCAAAAGATATAATTGTAAACTCTAATTAATATGAAATTTAAACGTTTGTGCTCATTCACTTCCCGATTACAACAAGTTACCTCTTTTTAGGTCATATCTAAATTCCAATATCATATTTGGATTCCTTGTGAGATTTCCTTTCAGAAAATGTGTACTTTATATGAGGAAGTAGTTATTGCGATATACTAATTCGAATCTCAGATGGTGTAAAATGTAAAAATCTGGACATGCAACGGGAGGAAGGGTGGCGACTTCAAAACACATGGCCATAAAGTCGTAGCATCGATAAAGTGTTTTAAATCAGTGCGGGTGATGAGCACAATTTAATGCACGACGTTTCGGGCTTAAACCTTGATTCTACAACTTCTCGTACTAAACGCAGTTTTAAGCCTAAATCTGTCGGTAGACATAAATAAAGGGGTCAAAATAAGTAAGTCCCCCCCCCCCTAAAATTTGATCACGTGTGTTTGCATAACTCTACACACAATAAAAAGTTTTGAGAGATTGAAACATTTATGAAAAGAAAAAACACTTGGCTACCAATAGAAAGTTTCCCATTTCAATATCATTATTACTTTTTTCAACATAGTCGCAATTCCTCAAAATGATGTTTTCAGAAAAAGTGTCACTTTTCAAAATCTTATGCAAGAAAGTTACAAAAATGTCTCCAGTCTTGTTTAAAATTAATTAATCAATTGTCTTTATTTTCAATTAAAAGAAAGTTTTTTTTCTTTCTTTAGCTGGTCCTTATTTGAAATTACGACTAGCTAATAGTGTTCACCATTCAAATGTTAGGGGGGGGGGGGGGACTTACTTTTTTTGACCTCTTTAAATTTATTCTTAATGTGTGTTGGACGAATGGACATTTGAATCGAAAAGTATGAATGTTTATCGTATTATACAGTATTACCTCAAATGTTATGTACTCAAATACAGGATTAATAGCAATTTGCGCTGATACATGGTTTACTTTATAGGTTTGTAGGCGATTGATTCAGTTTTCACACACAATGGTTCATGTATTAACATGAAGACATTTATATTTAACTATTTGGTACCGACCCACCCCGACCCGTGTGTAATTAATGATGATATATCATGCTCTACCTTTACAGGCATTGAGCACTTTCAATTGTAGTTGATGAATTTGATCTACATTTTATAACTATTTTGTAAATATCTTCCGAAACAGGTGGTAATCGGCCTCAAAACAAATGACCCCAGATACACCAATCTGTACTACATACGGTATATTGGTATCGTCATTATCTGTTAACATCTACATAGCGTAAATTCTGCACTATATTTGTATCACCATTTAGTAGCATTTGTATCTGCACCGATTAGTTACTTTTTAGTGAATGTATTTAACATGGAAACTAAGTGAAGCGCGTGAAAACAACGTTTTTTTAACTAAAATGGTCCAGAAAACGTTCCTGCATGATTAATTCAGGAACACTTTCTTCACAATTTTCCATTGAAGATGCTAATGAAATCATATCAAATGAACGTCAAAACAAAACAATTAAGTATCAATATCTCATTAACTCGATTACCTCTTATCTTTGTTCTCGTTCTTTCACATTACAGAAAACTGCGTAATCTTGGCAACATTTTCATCGTCAATCTTGCCGTTGCAGACTTCACTGTATCTTCTTTCATTAACACATTTGCCATTATAGCGCTCGTCACCAAAGGCGGCTACTTTGAACCCAGAGAGGGCTTGTGTGAGTTCGTTGCCTCGGTATGCGTCATCACCTGCGTGTGTTCCGTGTGGAGTATAGCCAGCATCAGTGTCAACCGTTATGTTCGAATCTGCCATCATGCTGAATACCCACTCATATACAACAAACGAACTGTCGGTTGGATCGTTGCAGGGTTGTGTGGCTCTGCTGTTTCCTCATCGACCTCCCCAATCTCATCGGAGGATGGGGTGGATACGATTTTGACAATAAGCTTATGATGTGCACCTATGATCATCGCGGTTCTAATTATGGTTCGACTGTATTCTTCATTGGTCTTGGGTTCGGATGGCCTTGGCTGGTTACAGTTTACGCCTACCTACGAATATTCTTGTTTGTTCGTAAACATCGCAAAGCCCTGAAGAAGTCGCAAGACGATGGAAAAGCGGTTCCTAGTAAGAAAATGGGTATTAGCAAGGCGGATGCAAGTTTACTTCGATCGACTTTCACCATATTTGTCTTGTTTTTCCTCATGTGGGCACCGTATGCGTTGATAGTTCTGTTTGATCCTCCCCATAATTGGCCGGATGAAGCTTATGTGGTGGCAGGGTTCTTTGCTCATACCAATAGCTCTATAAACAGTATTCTGTACGCAGTGACGAACAAAAATTTCCGCGATGGATATTTAAAGATCATCCGGTGTCGTTGTAGGAATGTAAGAGTTGGAACTGAGATGAGTACAGTATTAACTATTGAAAATAAGGATAATGGTGAACTTGATCAGACATCCTCAACAAATCATGCTAATCCTTCTGCTAATCCTTCTGGAAATCTCTCGCATCATAGATAAATTAATAATAACAATTAGGATGATTCTCTTTGGGCGGGCCGTAGAGAATGTGTCTAAGCGACAAACGTCATTACTCGCATAAACCCTACTAACAATTTATTTGACTCCATGAGAGTTGAATTCTTTATTATTCTGTTGCGCTCGCTGTTTAGTATTCGGCAAAATTAAATATTAAAACCAAATCGAACACAATTACAGCTCTGATACTTTTCTTGTAACTTGCCCTCACTTAGACATCAAGGCTACCAATATTGTCTTTGAAAGAATGTCTCGTTATTAGACGAATGAATCATTTACGATATTCCACTGCGATTAAAATTATATATGAGCTATACTTTTCATACTGCACCCTCAATAAGATTTCCCTATACTAGGACTGTTTGTGCTTAAGATCATATCATATCTTGCATATAGCTACACAGGTCATGCGTCAACGGTAGGCTCACTGTGTATTGCATTGCATAGGATTACATAGGAAAAAGAACACACCAAAACATGACGTTGTCAGGTCGTGTGTGTTCTCTGAGGTGAACCCGGATTAGGAAAGTCTACACTACAGGTCGTGTGTGTTCTCTGAGGTGAACTCGGACTAGGAAAGTCTACACTACATGACGTTGCCAGGTCGTGTGTGTTCTCTGAGGTGAACCCGGACTAGGAAAGTCTACACTACAGGGCGTGTAAAAAAGTGACCCATGAAACTTTTTAATTTTATTTTTGTCATGAAAAAGTTAAAATGTGAACGTGAATTACATGTAGTAATATTCATAGTCAGTAATCTTGAATGTGTCGTGCAATTCTTTTCTTTCCACTTTGGAGATTTCGTTATCAAATTATGGCAAATCTACTCATGCATGTCAAACTTAACTTAGGTCACTTTTCATTAGAAACTCTTTTATTAGAAACGTCATTCAGCATGTTATTGAACATAATCAATAAAATAAATAATAATCTACCTATTCAATGTTTGATAGTTAGTTCAATTTGAGCAGATAAACATATTTCCATCCATGTTATTCACGAAAATCTAATTCCTGTTTAAAAGTGGTTAAAGTGGGATTCGCACAGTTGTTAACTGAATTGATCATATCTCGAAAGTCAAGAGGGTGAAATTTAATTCGATAAAAGTGTAATTGATACTAGGAGTGAGGGACCCAGGAAATCGCCTGTCCGATAGCCCGGGGCAACCATTTTTTGTCCGGGCTAGCTGAACCGATAATAATGCCGCTCGTATATATCGGAACCAATCGTATATTTTCGGATTTGAAATGGTCTATAACCATTTCCCGTGTAGCGTATGCGCCATGTGTAAGAGTGCGTGTGCCAAGTGCGCAAGCATGCACGCGATCCGCTTACCATGGTATGACTACGCGGTAGTACGCGCAACGCACGATATCGTGCAATTCTAGTGGCATTTATGAGCCAAATTCAAGAGGGTTTTTTGCTGTTTTCCACTGGAATAGGCTTTATCAAACTTCCCGTTATACCATACGTATATAATGTCATCCATTGGTTGCCTACAAGGACTGAAAGCGTGCGTTCCCAAAAAATGTCATTTAATATGTTCAATGTTCCTTTATTGCATTATCAATGGCGTTGTCAGTCATAGCATATTCCCACGGGGTAAGAAAAGGAAATTATGATATTTTCGGAATAACAAGATATTGGAAAGACGCTAAAAAAACTCATCTCAATTAAAGGTTCATTTCGTGTTCAAACAACTTTTTCTATAATTTATTTGCTTCAAGCTTTCGAACGCACATACGATTTACTTTGCGGTTTAACTCGCCATACTCGTGTCCGCATGATGAATTGATACATTCGATCAGATAACAATTGGTCTGCAAAACGAATCAAAAGGCGGCGAGTATGACGTTTTGATTAATGTCTGGCTTGTTTAGGCTATATTAGCAAAAGGTTTTTTTTGCAAAATGGCTCAACTTTAAAATAGTGTTTTTGAAGTGAGGAACGAAGGTTATAATATTATTTTTGAAGTGAGGAATAAAACTTGCGGAAGAGTGACTAGAGAGAGTGTAACACCCATTATGTCCCTATTTGAATCTAATCAAAGCCCTTGTCTGTTTTGATGTCGCGGTGAATTACGTGTAATCTAAGAGGCGCATTCAACACTTTCCACTCGGCAGGCGTTTGCAGACGACATTTAAAAATGCCAAAATACAAACATGCCTTATATTGGTTCAGTAATCCTTGAGCTAGATCTTGAAAGTTGAGAAAGGTTTCTGAAAAATCTAATAGCCGCGTGGAAAGTGTTAAGTAAATGATAATATTGAAGTTAAATTACTGTATATCGAAGCAATCCACCACATAAAATAGTATTAAAACAGTCAATGATTAACAGTAATAGAAAGACATAATACAATCAATACTGTATGACCAAGATAAACATAGAAGTGTCAAAATATGAATTGCCATTCATGAATATTATTGCAATCATTTCTACGAATGGAATGGTTAGAAATGAAGCATTGTTGTTTGTGTAACTCTCAGAGTGCTTTTAAAGAGATGTTATTGTTAGCAGTGTAAACAAATTGCTTGAATTTGTTTGAAAGCGAATGCAAAACACTAAAACTGTTCAGCAAAAATGATTTCATTCAAGGCAAATTTGTGTATCATGACCGATGAGAAGTTATAAAAGACCTTTTGAAACTCTAATTTATTTTACATTTATAATACCATCCCAGAAATGAGATTAAGCTACTGCTATGACGTAAATAGCTCGAAATTAGGAAAATGAAAATGCATAAAATATCATGTTTGTGAAATATCGATAGCGACACATGGAACAAATTGGGATCGTTTAACTCGTTAAGCGTAAATATAATAATCATTTACGTATTATGTCCACAGATTACAGATGACCGCGTCAACAATTATAAACATTTTGCAAAAATGAAAAGATCCCGCATTTTATCGGAATTGAGGGTGCACTCCTAAGTCATTAGTTGGACCTGACATGTATAATAAGCTCACCATGGTCAAAACCAGGAAACCCATCAATCATGTATATCTGTCACACTCTATGTCACACTCTTATAGTCATGTACGTAAAACCGATGAATTAGGCCAAGTTCACTGTGTAGCGAATATGGAAAAAGCCAAGGACAACGCAATCGATTCATGATTACATTTGTTGAACAATAGTTGTCACATTTGTTGAAACAGAATCTTATAGAATATAACAAAATCTATAAAATGAGAGCAAAATCATGTTTGTACCGTACAGGGATGAGGAGTTATAGTAAATTGAACGTAGAATTGGGAACATTTTCTATATTTCCCATAGCGATTGCACACAGCGCCGCCACCACCGCCGCCGCCGCCACCGCCACCACCCCTGACTTGCACAACATAATCAATCATATCTCAGCCAAACATTTATAGAAATACCTGATTTATTGACACAATGTAGCTAGATAAATAGGCTTTCACATGACACCTCAACCATAGCTCTACCACATTTAGTTGTTGAGTTAATAGAGAGATGGATGATTCGTCACCAAAAATGCAACGCCACCACCCTTTTTGGGTGGTGAGTTCAAAACACATGGCCATGTATCTTCGTTGAAAGAACCTACCGAGGCCCATCGAATGAAGTTGATTTAATCTTTGTTCAATGAAGGGCGGAGCGTATGCACCTTCATTATGTTCATTTCATGTCATTAGTTAGTCTTCATTAGCGCTTCAACAAACTAAGTGCTTTTTGCTAGTGGGTCAATGTCAAGATAGTGATGAAAGTGTACCAGGAATACTGCCATTATTATGCTTTTAGCTATTAATCAAGATTTGCCTTTAGAATTAGGGAAATCACAGTAGTGGGTTGCCGCCACATCAAACTCAATATCACCAACTAAATTGACCATGATCGGCCATAATTTGACCTCAATTCAGTCCAGTTATATTTTATCCATTTCATCAAATGGAAGATTTGTACACATATTAACCAATTTCTATGCCACGTAGGAAGGTTACCAACAACCATTCATAGGGTTTGATATGTTAGATTGACTTTGCAATTTCACTGCTGATGTAGACAGATTTTGTTTTTCCGAGGTAGTGTTTGAGGACATATACAGAATTCTGGCAGATTTAGTATTTGAATTGATTGATTAAATTTAATAACATGCCCCTTCAAATGGAATAGCCGGTCCGTTGTCAAGATTTGCCGATGATAAAACTATCTTACACCCGTCAGTTTTCAAATCAACGCTTATTTCTGATAAGATTAGGTAAAAGTGATAAGGGCAATCGATGAACCACAGGACATCTCAAGGGATCGACTTCAGATTGTTTCAATGAAACCACGTACTCCGCATCGATTTCTTATGACTCAAATTATTTCTTGCGTTTGCGTAGCTCTGCTGTTAAATCAGGTGTGCAGTGATGGAACTTCAGATTTTTTTTCAAGTAGCCAGTCGGGCAGGTAACTCACAGAATGTACCTGCCCGACAAAAATTCCACCAGCCCATAATATTTTGTAGCAAACAATTAAGAGCAAGACTACTTGCGCAGCTGGGTTGTTTATTCCAGCAAATGACGTTGCATCCTAAAGTTGATGCGCGCGTAGCGCGCGAAATTTTAACAACATATCTACACGAAACTTACCATTATTAAGGTACATTTTTCTTGCAAACGGGCTTCTATAATGATATTCCTGGACAAATGCGCGCGTAGCGCGAGAACATTTGCCATTTTTATACTAAATTGCCCATCATAAAACCGGGCAAGGGGCAAAGTTGTCATTTAGATGGGAATTAAGTAAATCCCTTAGATTTTCTCTTCCTTTTCCCTTTTATCTTCCTCTTCTCCCTTTCCTTTCTCCCCTTTCCCGTTTCCTTCTCTCTTTCTCCACCTCTCTTTCCTTTCTTTCCCTTTCCTTCCCCTTTTTCCTTTCCTTTCCCCTTTTCTCTTTTTTTAGCCCGGTAGTTTGGTCTGGCCTTCCCGGTCAAAGCCGTCGGGGGGGGGGACTTTGACCCCTGACCCCCGGGAGATACGCTACTGGAAATTACACCCTGAACTTGCTGTTACTTACACTTTGAGGTTCAAAAATGTAAAAAATGTTACCCGCCAGTCGGACGGGTACCTTTGCATCTTCACCCGCCCGACACGAAAGTTACCCGCTATGGGCGGGCGGGTGGGTCTTATTTCCATCGCTGCAGGTGTGTCATAAAACCTCCTTGGAGACATTTCAACTATCCGGGTCAACTATAGATACAGTCCAATCCATATTATTCGTTAACGCGTCTCTTCCATATAATAAAGATCATTTCAGCTTGGAGTGTATACGTCTGTTATACTTCTCTGGTTGGCATGACGATATCTCAAAAACTATTTATCGTAGAGTATTGGGACAAAGAGCAAATGAAAGCTGATTGATAAGGCTATGGAATAAAGTTGGAACTTAGCAATTGAACACCATTAACTAGGGAAAGTATTTGATTTTGTGTTCACCAGTGGCAAAGTGGTCTCATTTGCTCTATGCACGAAAAATGCATGTATTTGGACAATTTTCGTATTTCTGCACAAAAATGGTTGCTGAATGGGAAACAGGACACTTCGCCTCTCGTACATGTTGCCTCCTGTACAAGTTGCCTCCCGTAAATATTGCCCACCGTGAAATTCGCCTACGTACAAACTCGCCTCCCTATTTATACCGCAAAACAGCACGAGCGATGGATGATCAATGTAATCTGTGTCTCAGTGCGGCCGTTGGTAAATCTATCATGCGTACATAATGTCACACATGATCACACAAGATCTCTGGGCGGCGGCCTGGTTGTAAATCTATCATGCATGAGTATGCACCCTGGTACAGCACACAAGATGTTGTTCGGTATACATGTACATTAAATATCGTAACAATGATGACAAGTTCGTTATATACGTGTGTAATTATTTCTCATACAATCTAACTTGCACGTATAGCATGGTTTTCAAAGTTAGAGAATACATTTTAATATGTGCCGATTGTTATATCGTGCAAGTGATAAGCAGAACTTGAAACAATTAAAAGAAATAATAACACGACTGGTGTTAATTTTGTTGCCTTTTGACAGTGATTGAATAGTTGTTGTTAAAATAAACATGCGTTTCTTCTCTTAATTCCCTCATATTGTGGTCGTTGGATATTTTGGTTTGCCAGGGCATCGTTCGGGGACCGTTTCATTATCACTCAGGTCGTATCAGTATGAAATTAGGTAAAACACTCCGACATAACATTGAAATCAACGGAGATTCAAAGATTACGGCCGTTCGTGTCCACTATGGTCTGGTACTTTTCATTTTCGACTTCACAAATGACGTATATTCATTGATATGATTATTCATTGTATATTCATGTACGTCGATGCTTTCGGCGATTCGAACAATAGAGTGTCAGGGGCCTGATAGTGGTCGAGATGAGTTTAATTTTTATTTTGGAACTCATAGCGAGACCAATACATCCGTTTTCAGTATCATGATTATGTTTTGCATCCGATATTATACCAGACTTGGACACCTCAAAACATAATAATTGTTCATTATATAGACACAGGGCTTAGGCTTACTGTCAAACTCAAAATACATATCCCTATACGCAGATTGATAAGGAATGCAACTAAGTACACCTTTCACAATACATTCTGGGACACACGCCGCCATCATCACGAGCCACGGGTCCGTCCAAAGGCACGCGGCCGGGCACAATCGGGTCACTGACGAGCACGGCCAACCGCTGCACTATATGGCTATACTCAGTCCGTTCAGTCATGCACGCTAAATAATTTCGAAAGAGTTTTCATCACAGAACAGGCAACTATCAACTTATTCGACATTTGTTTCTTCGAGCTCTTCTTTCTCTACTTATTAAAGTAGAACACGCATTTCCCGACATTAGTAATAACTTTACTGATTGTTGTTTGAACCAAGAAAGGTTCATTTTTGTTTGGCATCTTTTCACGATTGACTAGTTAGTCAAATTCAAGGTCTTGAATATACATCCTAGCCAGGATTTTTCAACATAAATAGATAGTTTTCTATTTAATTTTAGAAAAAGTAATAGATAGTATTCTATTATTTTATATTATTACAAATGGAGGCGCAAGTGTGCACGAGTTGTACATGTGATCAACATGACTGGTAAAGATACCAGGTCTTTCATCTTTTATGACTACGCTAATTGGCATCCTTTGTTTGCTTGGATCGCCCACGGCATTGTCGACGGCCGCTTGCTCTCATTGTCCAACATAGGACGGAGAGCATGGTCGCCATTTTGTAGTTAACCAAGAACAATGGTTTAACTTTTGGGATTTGAACATGGAAAACATTCATTACAGTTTCAGGCTTTTGCCAAACTGTATGATAGGCTTAATAGCGGCAGTTTGTCCGCGAAATTTTAGGGCCCGAGTATGGTTCCGATCAGCGAAAGTTTTATCGTCTGTTTAGTAATATAGGCAAGTTTTGCCCTGTACTTACTTAAATTTAAGACTTGTGTATGTAGGCACAGGTCAGTTGACCTACCAGCAGCCCGTGCTACTGATGAGACTCACGGAGAGTCGAAACGCGTCTAGCTACTCTGCATGCCGTCACCATTGTTTTATCTTAAACATGGTGGGCCTTTACTCTATAGGACATTCTCAACTTATTTGTCTCCTCCCTAGTAGTTTAAACTCAAGGGAGAGGACATTTTAAGTTAGGAATGTTAACAAGACATATACAAAGCTCATTGTATATAAGTCACTCTAAGTCTAGAATGGCATTTGGTTTTCCGTATTAGTCCATTGGATTAATTTTGTTCTTTCCCAGAGTCATCTTAGTTACGAAAGCAAGCTAGCTTTCTTTTAGCAAACAGTTTCATAAACCTGAAGTTTCATAGTCATGAATTACCGGGTGAATTACAACAAGTCGCCTCCACTATCATCTTTTAAAGAACGGCAAGACATGCCTTCTGTCATCGTTTTAAATAACTATCATTAAGCCAGTTCGCTTTTTGATTTATCGTAAGATAAATAGACCTACTGCCTTCTCATATAAGTTCAATATGAGCATACATGCCGCGTGTCTTTTAGTCCAATACGGAATAAAGCACATTAGGCCTACACAACATTCAGCTAGACATTTAATTGTCAGATTTTAATAAGATATACTTTCCTAGTTTGGAAATTTATCATTCTAAATGTCGGAGAAAGAGCCAGCGTTTATCATGTTTCATTCGGAAGCTTTTACCGTGTGACATAGAATCATATATATTTTGTGAGATAAGACAAAATAGGCCGGAATTTCAAGTCTAGAAATTCAGTGTTGTTTGTTTTAACAACACATCTAATAAGTTTTGCCACGACAAAGATTTTGTCGGACACGTTGCCTTCAGTTGATTTTCTTTTAAATCATCTTCATCAAAGTTTTCTGTTTTGGAATGCTACTTATTTTAGATTTTCTAGTTTGAATTTCTATTGTAGCATTTTACACTCGGTGGTTTTAAAAGAGTTAGTTTGGTCGTCCGAAAGCAGGTACCCTTGTTACCCTCCCACCCCCTTTGTAATGTTTGATATAGTAACCCGGTGTGTTTCACAGGTGATTCTTTTGGATGTGTTTACATTTCCGAGGTCATGACTGCCATACTTGCGGTTTTGGAGAGGGGTTAGGGATAGTATTGACGCACATATCTGATGGTATGTGGGCAGTTAATCCCTCGTTGTAGGTCTTTCCATCTGAATTCAACTCTTGAATTCAACTCTTTTTAACTTTTAAACTTACTAAGTTCAGTAGGTTTTTGGAAATAGAGACTAATTTCCACCACCGATTTTCAGCAGATAATTGTAATAGAAAAAACTCAAGAAAGAGTTTTCATCACAGAACAGGCAACTATCAACTTATTCGACATTTGTTTCTTCGAGCTCTTCTTTCTCTACTTATTAAAGTAGAACACGCATTTCCCGACATTAGTAATAACTTTACTGATTGTTGTTTGAACCAAGAAAGGTTCATTTTTGTTTGGCATCTTTTCACGATTGACTAGTTAGTCAAATTCAAGGTCTTGAATATACATCCTAGCCAGGATTTTTCAACATAAATAGATAGTTTTCTATTTAATTTTAGAAAAAGTAATAGATAGTATTCTATTATTTTATATTATTACAAATGGAGGCGCAAGTGTGCACGAGTTGTACATGTGATCAACATGACTGGTAAAGATACCAGGCCTTTCATCTTTTATGACTACGCTAATTGGCATCCTTTGTTTGCTTGGATCGCCCACGGCATTGTCGACGGCCGCTTGCTCTCATTGTCCAACATAGGACGGAGAGCATGGTCGCCATTTTGTAGTTAACCAAGAAATGGTTTAACTTTTGGGATTTGAACATGGAAAACATTCATTACAGTTTCAGGCTTTTGCCAAACTGTATGATAGGCTTAATAGCGGCAGTTTGTCCGCGAAATTTTAGGGCCCGAGTATGGTTCCGATCAGCGAAAGTTATCTCGCTCGTTGCATAACATTTTTATCGTCTGTTTAGTAATATAGGCAAGTTTTGCCCTGTACTTACTTAATAGATTTAAGACTTGTGTATGTAGGCACAGGTCAGTTGACCTACCAGCAGCCCGTGCTACTGATGAGACTCACGGAGAGTCGAAACGCGTCTAGCTACTCTGCATGCCGTCACCATTGTTTTATCTTAAACATGGTGGGCCTTTACTCTATAGGACATTCTCAACTTATTTGTCTCCTCCCTAGTAGTTTAAACTCAAGGGAGAGGACATTTTAAGTTAGGAATGTTAACAAGACATATACAAAGCTCATTGTATATAAGTCACTCTAAGTCTAGAATGGCATTTGGTTTTCCGTATTAGTCCATTGGATTAATTTTGTTCTTTCCCAGAGTCATCTTAGTTACGAAAGCAAGCTAGCTTTCTTTTAGCAAACAGTTTCATAAACCTGAAGTTTCATAGTCATGAATTACCGGGTGAATTACAACAAGTCGCCTCCATCGATCATCTTTTAAAGAACGGCAAGACATGCCTTCTGTCATCGTTTTAAATAACTATCATTAAGCCAGTTCGCTTTTTGATTTATCGTAAGATAAATAGACCTACTGCCTTCTCATATAAGTTCAATATGAGCATACATGCCGCGTGTCTTTTAGTCCAATACGGAATAAAGCACATTAGGCCTACACAACATTCAGCTAGACATTTAATTGTCAGATTTTAATAAGATATACTTTCCTAGTTTGGAAATTTATCATTCTAAATGTCGGAGAAAGAGCCAGCGTTTATCATGTTTCATTCGGAAGCTTTTACCGTGTGACATAGAATCATATATATTTTGTGAGATAAGACAAAATAGGCCGGAATTTCAAGTCTAGAAATTCAGTGTTGTTTGTTTTAACAACACATCTAATAAGTTTTGCCACGACAAAGATTTTGTCGGACACGTTGCCTTCAGTTGATTTTCTTTTAAATCATCTTCATCAAAGTTTTCTGTTTTGGAATGCTACTTATTTTAGATTTTCTAGTTTGAATTTCTATTGTAGCATTTTACAATCGGTGGTTTTAAAAGAGTTAGTTTGGTCGTCCGAAAGCAGGTACCCTTGTTACCCTCCCACCCCCTTTGTAATATACTCAGTCCGTTCAGTCATGCACGCTAAATAATTTCAAGTAGGTCTACGAGTCGTATTTGCAAGGCTTACAGAGAGGCCCGACCGCGCCGACGCTGCTACTAATGTTCAGCCAAGCACGCGGAATAAATAGGGAGGCGAAGTGGTACGTAGGCGTAATTCACGGTAGGCAAAATTTACGGGAGGCAATATTTGCAGGAGGCAAAATTTTCGGGAGGCGGAATTCATTGGAGGCGAAGTGTCTAGCATTCGCGGAATGAATACGGTTTAATCTAAATTTAAGTAGAACGTTGCGTGCTTATCTTATATCCTTTAATAACATAATTACAAATTCAAAATCGATGGTATCATCTCGTCGGACGAGCGTGCACAAGTAGATAATTTCACTCCGTCATCCCAAAATTCTGGGTACAACCATAGCATAAAGTCATAGTTAACACACTGTGCGCACGGATATGCCCTACTTCACGACTCCCATTCTTTAATAAATGACCTTTGACCATGTAGAAAGTGGCAAACTCCTTCAAATGTATTCCTGCCGGTTTATATCTTAAAATTCCTATGATTGGCTGGACATTTTTGTCGGACAGAGAGAAACAAAGAAACGTTTAATTTTCAATCCAATCAAATTTACCTTTACGTGAGGTCAGTGTGCACTCAGCGTGACAATCAATACAAAAGAAATCCCAATGTATTATTCAGTAGTTTTTTGTGTGCTCTGACCTGGAGCATTGTCAACACAACCGTGTACACGTACAATTCATTTGCCTTATTTCGGCGGCCATCTTGCATTTGATATTTACAAAATACCTACAATATATTTTGTACACATTCAAATATATACTTGTCAGTATTTTAGGACTTGACATGTCAAGCAAAAACATGTTGCTAGCTAATTTAAAGAAAACAAAGCTATTTAGGTACATTTATACTAAAAATGCTGCTATGTTTTCTATTTGGCGGCCATTTTGTTTATATGGCGGCCATTTTGGAAATTCAAAAATGCAACATTTATTATCCTTGACACTTGATATTGGCATATAGTTACTAAAACCATTGTTTTAGTCATGTAGGAAGCTCAAGATTATAAAGCCTACAAAGATCTATGTATGATTGAATTGAATGTCACGACGGCCATTTTGTATAGTCGGCGGCCATCTTGGATTTAAAAAATTGCTCAAGGTTTCAGAGATGGCATCACGCAGTTTCTGAATCTAAACATTTTGTGTGGACGGTAAATTTGGGTTATGGTCAAAATTGTGGTTTACGCCCCGGAATAGTGTGGAGAATGTTTTAAACGTAAAAACTGCCTAAAACCTTTCCATATGGTCATGTGTTTTAAGCGCGCCTCCTTTCGCGTTACACACTAATTTTGGCTTTCGCGATATGATTTTAACTTTACACGTTTATATTTACTTGTATACCCCCTAAAGTATACATTTTTAAAAGGAATTGCATGAGGAAACCAAGTATGCCATTGACATTATAGTACGACCAAGGACTAAAATGGTGTGATCGAAAATGTTCGGGAAAATATCAGAGTTTTTTAATTTTTAATTTGAGATCCATGTATTTTTTATACCTACCTATCATTATTTACTTTACATATTTGAATTTCTTATGAAATTACCCATCAGATGATATATCATTGTTAAAGGTTACTACGTCGGTAAGGTAATTATACCGGCTAGTGAATATCTCCAATTGTTTTTAATATATATTTTTAAAATTTTCAGAAATATTTGTTAAGGATGAACCTTTTCCTGATATAAACAACATTTCTGAATTCCTCTAGTTACAAGCTTTCCAAAAATGTATACTTTTGCCATCATAGGTTGAAAACTTTTTCTGTTATAGTCATTTTTATAAATCCTGTAAATTGAGGCTGATTATTCATGTTGACTGTGTAGCGAATAGGAAGAAAGCTGATAATCATGGTCTTATCCATAATTAATTAGTTGTTACAAATAGTTGACAAGTCTGTTGAACCACATACTTAAAGCCTACTAAATATCCTTTAAAATGAGTTTGTACAGGCACCACCCCTGGTCCCCAAACTTCAAACACTTGTATCTACCCTTCTGTATTAGCTATACCAATGCCATTTTGCAGGCCGATAGCTTGTTATTAGGGCTTTAAAATGATACCAAATTTGTTGAGATAGCTTTTGTTTTTTAAAAATATTTGAGGAATATGACAGCATGAAACTAAAAAATGTAACAGCACCACCCTATTGGGAGGCGAGTTCATAACGCGTGACCATATATATTATTTTTACGGAGATGTAAACAAATATGTTCTCATAGGGTTAGAGTCTCCATTCTAGTTCATTTTCAAACGTATCTTATTAACAGTATTCTGGCCAAATTTGAAGGTCCTAGCCCCTTACGGTTTTCCAGATATCCTGCGCGCACGGTCACAAAATGGTCGAAATTAGTTACGGAGATATCGTCAGTCAAATGTCGGGTCATTAGTAAATACGAAAAATTAATACTCATTAAAGGTAATTAATCGTCATTTTTTGTATCAAATTAACTAAATTTGATTTTAAAATGAAGTTTTCACTTATTTAAGGCATATTAGAACACTAAATGCATTAATTATTGGAGTAATCAAATAAAATATGACATTTTTGACCAGAAATGAGATACTTAAAACAATAGAATACATAAGAATTAAATACATGCTTTATATACGAAATTTTCGACTTGGCGACGGACTTCGACGCGCAAAATGTTTGCTTTGCAGATGAATATCCGATTTTGTTCATTTTTGAACCAATTGAAAGCTAATTCTCTGGGCTGTTATTTAAAGCCAAAAAACAAAATCCATAATATAAAACCTCTCAACCCCTAATTCCTCCTTAAACCGGCAAAATAAGGTTTGATCTAATGTCAAATAACGTAAGATCTGTCACCATCAACCCCATTGTAGACACATTTATTAAGATCGTAATTTGATTTATAATCACAGCGCATACGACGACGGCAAGAATAGTTTCAATTGGGTGCAAAAATACTAGCAACATGTGTGTGAGGCAAATGTATAGCCTTTGAAATCCGAGTAACGATGATCAATCACCAAAAACATAAGAACTATATAGGTCTATTTATTATATCTGAATTTAGTTATTGGCTTGGTGATAGTTTTGCATTGAATGATCTGTTTGGTCAATACTGACAAGGTGTTATGATACCAACTTATTCAAAATCTGTAGCTAAGGTAACAACTCTCATGTATTTGTCAATTTATCATTTGTCATTTGACTAATCTGACGTCTTATACCTAAAGATGATTGTTTAGCTGAAGTCTTTAATTGTTTGAACATCGAGATGATGAAATAAAAGTGGTACGTATGATATTACAGACCGTCGTAAGTAATGTATACAACTATTCAAATTACTATCAGGTCCACTATTGTTTCCAGGTGTATGTTCTGAATCCTGATCAATTTTTTTTTGGCTATGATTTTTTTTTAACATCAAGATATTTTGATATCAGAAAATTCCCCATATTTTTCTCATTATGTCTGTAAAATCTTAGGGGCCAGAAATGTTCAATTCACAAATTATAGTCTAAAGTGTGGTGAATTACTGCCAAAGGTGGTTAACCACCCGCCAGTTTGTGTACTACTCAATGGGCACATTTCTTGTGACATTGTGCTTTTAGAATAAGAACCATTGTAGTTATTCAACTGAAACTTTGGAATGCAACCATTTAAGGATGGCCTTTCAGGTAAAATAGAAATCAATAGTGGTAAATCGTGCCAGCAATCAGTACATCTACCTTTAATTACATTGAATTAAGTTTTCCAACTGCATCGATTTTCTAAAATTTCATTATGCTAAATGATATCTTGAATCTTTTTAACTTTTAATTTAAAAAAACCTTGTAATTTGCCGATTTGGGTAAATCGTGCCCAACGTCGTCTGTTTTATCTGAAAAGATCGTTTATAGTTTTCCAAATAGTTCAGATCCTTCCCATGTTTACGACATTAACATTTCAAATGGTTCATTCATTCATTCATCCATTCATAAGATTTATTTACACAATCCAACAACGTATAACAATATAACAAAATATAACATCAAGAAAACAATTTATAATCAGGAATGGTATGATATCATGAAAGAGTTAAATCTAGACGATATATAGTGAAAACAATGATACAAAGGATAAGATAACATGTATGTAAAAATTCAGGCGATGAGAATGGTCCAGAATGGTGATGTTGGAAAGTGTGTGGAGAAGCCTAAAGCCTGGAAGGCTTTAAGTTTGGCCCCACCGCTGTAAATATCTAGAATTAAAATTTAAAAAAAGTATCGTATGTACCTAAACCTGTTTAGATAGATGGCTCTATCTTAGACGGCTGTTTGATGTACCAAGTTAAACTGTCCAAATGACTGTTTATGCATTTAAAACATACCCTCTCTCGCGACACGTGTCCGTTAGATCGTAAGGAAATAAAGCAAATCCGTAAAATCCGTTTTAAGGTCCAGGAAGTAACCTTTCATAATAAAATTGTGAGAACTTCCCTTTTTGTTGTAAGGTTATTTAGTCTTCATAGTATGAACATACACTTGATGTTTTCTATTTTACATGAAAGGTCATCCTTAAAATTGTTGCTTTCCAAAGTTTGAGTTGCATAACTCCAATGGTTCTATTTTTAGAAGCGCAAGGTCAAAAGACATGTGCCCATTGAGTAGTACACAGACTGGTTGGTGGTTAACCACCACCTTTGGCAGTAATTCACCAAATTTTAGCCTATAATTTCCAAATGAAACATTTCTGGCCCCTTATATTTTACAGACATAATGAGAAAAATATGGGGATTCTTCTGATACCAAAATATCTTGATGTGAGAAAAAAAATCATCGGGTCAAATACCTTTAAATATGCCTGCAATCTGTGTAACAAGTACCATTACTCTTTTTAATACACTTGTCTTGCCATACATATCTTATTGCAACATCGCATGGCAATTACTCTATCCAAACATAGATCCCTAGGCCTAAGCCCATGGTCGAGCACGGATCCCGGCACGGATATGACAAAAATCGACAAATTATTTATCTATCAAAAGAAGGCTTTACGTATCTGCGCTGGTACATCATGTGACTCGCATTTAATGCCTCTATTTCACAACCTCAATACCCTTAAATATCTTCGATATCAACAAACTTCAAACTGCTTTATTTATGTTCCGTTTCAATAATAACGCGCTCCCAAACTCCTTTGGGGTTTCTTCTCTACACATAAAGATCTTCACAAGTATAACACTAGAAACGCTAATAACTTTATTATTGATAATATTATACTAAAATACTTCGTCATTCAATAATCTATAATGGACCTAAAATCTGGAACTCACTTGACTCTACTCTAACTAGCTGTACACAAATAAACCGCATCAAAATAGTTATAAAAAGAAATTGATCTCTGAGTATCTTTTATCTTTGAGTTTGTTTGTTTCATATTTGTTCATATTTTGTTATGTCGTTACCTACATTTCCGGCCCACTGTCTTTGTACTCTTTTCACTTCATTAAACCATCTCCCTACTTATAATATCAACCTCCTATACATGTAGTAGTAGTACGAGGATACAGCAGTCTAAAAATAGACTAAACCGGTTTTAGGTACATCATACAGCTGTCTTTGGGTTTAATTGTAATAGTCTTCTCCATCTCAAAACTCTGGTCTGGAACCAATTCCATATTGAAATGTTGTATTAGCTTTGCTAGCACGACCCGAGCCTCAATCTGAAAATACAAAATAGCGTTATGCAACTTTAATATTAATATTCACTATAAGGGGCATGGTGGGTTCTTATCTTGTAGGGATTCGAATACCACAGTTTTCGGCACACAGTTATTTGGACCATATTTCAGAGCTTTCAAATATACCCACTGATAAATGGTGTATGCCATTATAAAGCCTTTGTCGGGAACATTCAAAACACAAGTATTTCTTTCTTGTTGGTTGTCATTTTCTGGTAAAAGTCTCTGCCTGTAAGAGCGTACTATATGGTGATTCATGGATCCTCAGATCAACTTTAAAAAGAAAACCATTAATACATTAGGCCTACCATACCATTACTTTAGTCAAGTTTTAAAATTCCTAACACTTATTGTTCGGTCGTAAATAATCATCAAAATTTCAAGCAAAATATCCCAATAAAACAATTTCTACGTTTCCCCAAAGTATATGCGCGCCAATACAAGCATATCCCATCGACAGTCAGGGCAAATTTCCAAATATGGCAACCTGTAATATGTTTCCGAATCTGGAAACATATTGCCAAATCAGGCCAAATTTCTCTTTTTGCAATTGGTTATTATTGTGGATTGAAAAACTACTTTTGCATGTTCAGTTAAAGGTAGTTGTTCCGATTGCTGGCTCGATTTTCAACTTGATGTTTTCTGTTTCATATGGAAGTTCATCCTTAAATGTGTCACATTCCAAAGTTTCAGTTGCATAACTGCAATAGTTCTTATTTTAGAAGCACAAGGTCACAATTATGTTGCCCATTGAGTAGTACACAAACTGGCTGGTGGTTAACCACCTTTGGCAGTAATTCACCACAATTTTGCTTATAATTTCTAAATGGAACATTCCTGGCCCCTAAGATTTTACAGACATAAGGAGAAAAATATGAGGATTCTTCTGATATCAAAATATCTTGATGTGAAAAAAAATCATAGCCCCAAAAAAGTGATCGGGTCATATACCTTTAAGCGGTTACTTAATTTAATCAAGTCAAAATCATAACCACTTATCATAAAGCATGAATTGCAAAATTGGTGGTATTTATTTTTGCGACTTTGAGTCTGTAATATATTCGTGAATTTAAATAGATTGCAAAAATTAAGTAGTTTTTTGCCTCTGGAGTCTTCATCGTAAGTAGGGAATCACGGTTTTTGATGAATCATGCTCAGAAAATAATTGTCTAAGTTCTGACCAAGGCTCATACATTTTGACAGCGAGGTTTGATATGTTTTAAAGCAAAAGACTTAATTAATTAATTAATTAATTAAGGGACTAATTAATCGTCAATTGCCCAATAATTGGCCTTTCAATATTTGTTTGTATTCTTTTTTTTAATTCAAACATGACTTATACATCAATTTATATAATTAAATATCAAAATTAAATATCTTAAGACCATTTTTGACCAATAAGATAATTAATAAGTCACTTACCTAATTAATTAGGCCTTTTGCTTTAATGTATATTTTCTGTAGGTCTATTTTTAAAAGGGTTTCGCTCTGTTATCCTTTTCTTGTTTCCTGCTGGTTTTTGTTGCTCTTTATGCGTCATGAGCGCTAATTTCATCATTAAATAAATCCTTTCCATTTGTTTTCAAAATTGCTCACTTGATTTGTTTTGTAGAAATAGCTTTTTTCATCTTGGATTTTTGAGTCAATGATACTTTTTAATATCTCAATATCAGGTTTACTTTTGATAGACCTATTTTGAAACACATGATACTTAGTACAGTATAACACATAATTAATCACTACATATTTTGAGTGGTTCGAAAAACCTAAAAAGACATCCTTACAATCAACTTGTATGTTGATTTTCAGTGTATCATTTATCCATAATGCAACATTTTTCCAAAGATTAAAACAGTTACATTCTATCTATAAGGGGTGGCGTGCAAACAAATCGGCAATGCTTTGCCGATATCTGAAATGAAGTAGAAGTAAGTTCAGTTGTCTATGCGATGCCACAAGCATAGATAGCAGAGTTTCTCAATTCAGATATCGACAACGGCAAAGCATTGGACGCGTCCACTAACTTACCAACGCAAAGTGCTGTCCAATGCAATTTCGTGATCCAGATGAAAATGGGAAGTACGCTTGACCAATGCTGAAATAGGATCAATGTATGAGTTCAGAACGCTATTCACAGAATCAATCAATAGTGTAGGTTATCCGTGTTTCGGATTAGCTGCCATCTTAATATTGACGGGAAAATAACTGTGCTTAAGATTTTCAAGAAGACACATCTGTTTCATGGTATGTATGCCAATTAGGTAACACGGTTCATGAAATAAATTCATTTCGTTGAGTTATAATGTTGGAATACATTTAATTTTCTTTGATCACGTGTAATTTGATAACGATTAGGCTCTTGACCATTATTTCGAATATAGATTCTATGTAAACGTAGAACCCGATCTACAAGCATGAGGCTTGACTTTTTCATTTGTCAAAAATTGTACTAAATGTTGGCTACGTCATTGTATTTGTAATGACTGAATCTCCTATATACATACTTGTCATCCCCAGCTAGAAATCTATCCGGATCATATTGTAACGGTTCATTGAAATAACGCGCCATCCGTGACATCACATACATCTGTACCTGAAACATAGTCATAAAAAATACCTAACACAAAAAGTTCCTGACCAGGTGCTTTTTTATTATCTCCTTTTGTAATTCTCCACAATATGACACCTCATCCATATGGATATTTTTTTATAAAGTTATGATGATTTTAGTAACCACAACCAACGAAGAAAAGGTGTTGTTGTACGGAATGTTAGGTTGTGATTCATTTCACACAAAATGTCACTGCTGAGCACACACTAGGCAATGATAAATAAATAATGTTACTAACTTTGTTTTCGGTTAGTCTGGATACTTGTAAGTCAACATAACTTTAAATATATCCACTCGATTGTTATGAATAAGGTCTCAAAGTGTGGGGAAGAAATTTGCTCGTTTAATGTAGGCCTATATCTAAGATGATTGATAACAATTTTCAATTAACTAACATTGAAGCACCTGGTCAGGATTTGTGTGTCAAGTGTAAGTATAATACTATTATAATTAGTAGAATTGATGAGGTACCGTGCATGGTCAACAAAACTGGCGTTCACGTGATGAAAGCGCTGGCTTGTGGGGGACCTAAAGAAATCTTCTTTGGTGCATGGTGTAAGGTATTCAGGAGCTAGACGTGTGTCAAGACTCCATTACGGAAAAGAGCTGTCGGGTAATATAGTTTTTGTGTGCATAATAGTACCGACTATGCTGTTCTACACCAAGGTTTATTTCTCGGAGTGTATGACGGATAATTGATACATATGCAGTGTTGCACATGTATATCGAAACACATTATAAAGTGTTAACATAATGCATTATCATTAACTGGACATGAAAATGGAAAATCAATCATGCATTTCTTTTCAACATTTGAAATGGATGAAACATCCAACTATACGAAGGAATATATATAGTCCCCCTGGAGCTATTATCCATAGACATACACGGGATGAAGCGTGAAGCTATAGTGTTGCGTGTAGAGATGAGTGCCCTATACTTTCTTTCACTGTACAGGCCGGACTATATCACCAGGGGACTATATCTCCTTATTCTACACCGTACCATCATAACGGAACCCTTTGGTACATTATATCCATCAATGTTCACGTCATATGCAGCCTCTCTTACTGTTCCAATTGCTGGAGGGTGTAAACGTAAAGATTCTTTCAACACCTAGGCAAATGAAAAGTTCAGTAGCAAAATGTAGGTCTTAAAAACAACCATCAACAGAACGTACAAGTATAGCCATCTTTAAAATAAATTTGGTACATTCGTAAAGAGGAAATAAAATCAGTTTTATATTGGAAACTTCTTATGTGAAAATATTGTCGAATTCCAGCTTTTTGAGATCTTTTAGAAAAATAATGAATAGCAACTCGCAGGAGTTCCCATGAGGTAAAATATTCTGTTAAAACAATGTATCATTATCATGTTATGATGGTGGAATGACGTATAACAGCACCATAAATGTATGATCAATTATCAGGCGTCATGTGGACAACAGACCGGCTATGAGGCTGAGATAATTTGTATACAAGTTTATAATTTTCAATTAAAGATTTCAAAGAAAATATGAGAAGATATCTTACCGCCATAGTATACTCCAGTTTTAACCCATCTTCGTAGGATATTTCTGACTTATCACCCAAAATGGCGTCAACTTCTGTCCTTAAACTGTGGGAGCAATACAGCAACAACGATTAACGCGTCATGTATAGGTCACGCGACACGAGTCATATGAATGAACTCCTTATTGAAGTTATTCCTGTCAGCAATATAACATTTAAAATATTGTAAAAATAAAAACTTAGATTGGCGTATATTTTATAATACAAGGTTAGATCAGTTAAAGCGATAGTCAATACCACCGCTTTACATGCTTTAGGCCTATTCCTTTCTTTAACGTTTTAAGCTTAGTTAACATGGTAAAACATGTGCTTCAGAGAGAGGCTTGATCCATTAATATGTCTATGGCAAAAGGAAGGATGGTTTTAATGTGATGATGTATTATGGTATATCATAGGAGAACAGGTTAAACTACGCATATGTAGTCATAATGTCAAAGTTCAGATATTTTTTCTCGGAAATAGGTGTAATTGTACATTTGGTAAAATATTCAAAAAGTCTTGTCCATCCGGGTATAATATATAACGCAATTTTTGTAGTTGAGATATGGCGTTTTAAGCAATTTTGGAGAAATAATCATCTACACGCGAGAGTATGGTGGTCATGCTCTTTGAGTGTTGGTAGAGTGCTGTTGATCTCCTATCAGGCCTATACTGATACTGACGTACGTTGGACAAACAACAATGGGGGAGGGTATATCAGTTTAAATCTATATAAACACAATCCTCAGAAGAAAAATATGGTTTCATACCGGTAAATAATTTCAGGTCTTCTGCCAATTTCCATGAGAGTCGAAGACAATAGGTTTCCCGTTGTTTCTTGTCCTAAGAGGGCAAAAAAGAGATTATGAGATTGTGATCGTCACATAACATGGCCGCTTTCAAAAAAACACTAACTGATTTAGTGTAGCACATGATAAAGGACAACAGATTGTAACCGCGTGGCCGCAACGTAACCATTGTAGGATTCAGCAAGGATGGATCGCAAGTTTTCTGATCAGGCATGGATTCCAGATGTGGTACATACATTGACAGATGACAGATTAGGTCATTTACCTGTAACTACTCCCTGGAGCTTGTCTCAGCAGATGTATACATTTCATTTATTTAAAATATGATTTTATGCCATATTTTGTTTGTTTATTATAGCATGGACAGAGCCTATGTCAATATAATAATCTCGTCAAAAGTGTACTTGAATTTTCTAAGTTTATATTTGACATTGCATTCCCTGTTGATGACCTCGTTAAATTATCTCTTACCTGCAAAGAAAAACGTCACAAACTCATCTAACATCTCCTCCATCTGCATAACTTGTTCCCCATTCTGAGTGCTACGAAGCAAGTTGGACAAGAGATTATCAGGAACATCATTTCCATGCTTTATATCCTCCAACATTTTCGTAATACACCGTCGTCCTGTATCACGAAGAAAGTTACAAGATTCTTGCACTTTGGTTTGGTATTCTCGCTCCGCGTGGGATGGAAAATATTTTCGTCTCATCTAAAAATGAACAGAATGGAGCACGTACAACTTTAAATAGTGGCTAGAATTTGCAGAATGAAGTATGAATGATTTTCGAAATGGTATCATTCTCAATAATAAATCTTCTGCCTTTTCCCTTTCTCCTATTTTCTAATATGTGCATGTGTGAGTGCTACCGATACATGTAGTCGTGATAAAAATAGCAACGATCTGCTGATTCAAGGGTTCAATGTAACGTTTTTATTGGATCACATGTTCCAAGAAGGTGACAAGACCAAGACTGATTGGATGAGCGTTATTTGAACCAATAGCTTCTAGTCTACAGGACTACCCGTTTAGCCATGCTATTAATACTGGCTTGAACGCTGGCATAAATTCTGGTTCAAGGAGTTTTCATTCAGGAACAGCCTGTATTGTCAAATCATTTACTCGTACACTTACAGTAGTCATTGGCGAACTTGTAATCACGATTTCATGAGCCTCAGTTGCCAATTTTATGGCGTTCAAAAACTTCTTTTCTGTCCCATCGTATAGCTGTAAATCCATTCCAAAGGCAACCTGTTGATATTTGTACATCATCATGTACATCGGGTACAAATCGAGTTGTTGTATGAGAAAAAATACAATTGTATTTTTATAAGTTACTATAGAAACGAATAAAAATTATCTATTTTGATTATGGGTTTATTATTAGCCCCACTGCCAAAACCGATGAACTTTAACAGACGTGAACATCACTCTAAGGATTACTATCCCATCTGTTACGTAATCTGGAAAGAAATGTTTCAGAAGGCAAGGGAATTTTGAGCAAGTATTTATTTCAGTATCATTGTCGTACCGCTTATTAGAGTCTTAGGGACGCACCATTAGATACTCAGGGGGGGGGGGGGGCATGGAAGTTTTTAAAAATAAAAAAACTTTGCCCACTATCCAGGAAGAAAAAAAAAACTTTGCCCACCAACCAGGAAAGAAGAAAAAAAATGACCCACTGCTGAGTAAAAAAAAAAAAAAAGATGACTCACCCAAAAAGCCCAACTCAATGTAAAGAAAACCATTAAAACCTAAAAAAAAAAAACTTTGCCGGCTTTGCTAAAAATAAAAAAATACTTGCCGCCTTCGGCGGCAAAAAATAAATAAATTCCGCCTACTTCGGTGGCGAAAAAAAAAAATTCCGCCCGACCCCAACTTCCATGCCCCCCCCTGAAAATCAAATGGTGCGTCCCTTACTCACGCGATGTCCACCAATGATAATGGCCTTGGGTGAAATGGAGAGTGGGCCATATTTGTCGTTCTATATATGCGAGGTCTATGGTAAACCTATGTTTCAGTTGGTACACTAAATGCGGTTATGTTGAAAGTATCTAGCTAGTTACATATGCATAACATCTTATTTATCATCGTTGAGAATATTCTACGTTAAGCAATGTCATCTGAATTGTTACCTTGCCAATGATATCTAATGCAGTCGTGTTGAGAGTATCGAGCATGCGCACTTTTGTTTTGCCGTCTGCTCTCTTTATTAACCAGTCCACCATTAGATCGGCGCTTGAGTTGAATTGATTTATGCACGTCTTTAGGTAACTACAGAGGTAGAAATACGGAAATTGAGGGAATCAGGAAGAGAAGACCTGTGGTAATCTATCTGTGATTTTGAATCCATTTAAAGCATTACGCACGTATCGCGCCAGATCTATTTATTGAATTAAATTAAATTAAACAAATTAATTGAGAACTCTTCTATTTGAATTTAACACTGATTCCACTTCTTAGTACTGTTACCTAAACTTAGCCTGATTTAATGTTACACAACTTGTCTTGTCCTCTCGTGTAACCTGAAATCCTACTATAGCAATAATTTGAACACAATGACTTAACGTATGCCGAGATATGAAGAAAGTATGTAAGTAAACTCGAAACGACATGCCTACCTGCGATGGAAAACAGGATTAAATAAAGCGCGGTTTCGTGCATGAAGATCCTGGTCTAATTATACTGTTAATAATCCCGATCCCATGAAGGGTGCGCCACACATCGTCTGACGGTTTCTGTATATCATAATTGACTTGGGGTGATTATCTGACAGTAACTCCTACGATATAGATAAAACGAAATATAAATAATTTGAACCAGGAAAATAGTTTAGTGTTAGATTTACAATGCACATTTTGAACATGCTCAAACAAATACCTAGACCCCAGCGCACCACCACGAACCCTAGCGAGCCACCAACGTATACCAAATATGTCACAAATATGTCATATGCTCAATATATAGCGGCGTATTGATCACAATTGCAACGCAAGTCATACGCTCAAAATGTTAAACATGTTTGAAGATAGAGAAGTATCAAAGCATGCACAGGTCATTCATACACGCTCTACATAATGGCTGCTACACCTACGGCGATCAGGCCTTGCGCTTGCGTTGCGCTGAAAAAAGTATCAAAGCGCCAAGCAAACGCATTAAGGTATCTTAGAACCGATTGGGGACGCAGTAGACACTGGCTAGAACGGGAGAGGGTCCTCATGTAAAACACAGGAAGAGCTCCTCAAAATTGTCAAATGTTTAAAACAATGTAGCTCCTATCCCGCTTATCACATTTTCACGGCGCTCTTATTACGACCCACTGTGTTTCTACTTTAAAGTCTCACGGGCTCTTACTGCGCTGCCACTACGCTGTAAACGTTCTTAGTGCGTCCAAGTCACTGTTTGCGTTACTAGTATGTTCTCAATACGTTTGCACAACGATCTCTGCGTGTGCGCCGAGAGTATAGAGCGATTGCAAGGAGGTTATATGTTAGATTCAAATCATCCCCGAAGTACAACACCAAACACCTGTTAAACTTATTGATCCAAGTGATTGGACTCCATTCATGCATGTCTTCGTTTTCGTGCAATCGCCCTATAAAGAGAGCCTCCTGCCTGCTCAGTCTCTTTACGGGGTGTGACAAGTGAACAACATACATAGAAAGACATAGACACCATGGGAAGACTCAAAGGCTAGGTATCAGCGATGCACTGGCGCTCAAGGGCGACCATGGAGACCCTCTTACGTCCCAGCCAGTTCTCACTGCGTCACCGAGGGGTTCTTGGAGACGCGCTTGGCTGTGGCGTAGCCAAAGGTGGGGGGGGGGGGGGGCAGCCAATATGAGAGTCGTGTCGGTTGAGACTCGAAACTGTCGGTCGAAATTGGCACTGTCAGTTTTTTGAATACCTGTTTTTTGCGCGCGGTTTTGGTAAAAACATGTGTGTGGGGGCTCGGGTGATGTAACCCAAATAGTAAAATAGTGGTCAAATTTGTATATGTAGTTCACACATTTATGCAGCAGTGGGCTAAATAAATAATGAAAATGTTATAGAGAAAACTGATGAAAACCCTGAGGATTGGGCATTAGTTGCTGACTGCTATTTTTTGGACTGTGCGATTGTTTTGGACCGTGCGAAATTGTGGGGGCAACCTTTTACGAAAATTTCAGAAATCTTGCCCCCCCCCCCCCCTGAAAAAGAAATCATAGCTACGCCACTGTACTGTCGGTTCACTTTCATTTTTCGCCCCCCCCCCCCCCCCCCCCCCCCCACCCAATATGAAATATCTGGCTACGCCACAGCCTCTTGGCCTGGCGTTTTGATAATTATCAGCGTAATGCAAGCGCCAGCCTGATCGGAGCAGTATGTGAAAGGATTTTAGTGACCTTGATTTAAAAATGGACAATTTCGGATAGTTTTCCGCGCTCTCACTGCGTTCTCACACTGCGTGTTATTAAATCGCTGGACTAATCGCCGTAGGTGTGACAGGCAGGCCTTAACTGCCAGTCATATGAAATGGAACTGTATCTGAGTTTGTACTGTCAGAACTAAATTCACAAATAAACTGATTTTATATATATGTATACGCTACTTGCACGGTACTTGCACGGTACTGATCGAACCACATTGAAAGCGATTCTCTCCCCTCACGCACTATCACGCCACGCTGCGTCGGTGGTTTCACGCAAGTTTGTGCATCGGGTGACACGGTTTGGCGCGCTGATAAGAAGGGAGAGCCTCGCTTTCATTTTAAATAACGATTGCGAGGCTCTCACTGTCACGCACTGTCACGCACCGTCACGCACTGTCTCGCCGTGCCACGCAATGCCACGCAGTGCCACGTACTGCCACGCACTGCCTTCCAAACGGGCTTGCTACAAGAAATCGTCTTTAAATGTCAGATGGTATAATTTATATTATCTATATTAAAGGTGTATGTTCCGATCACCCTTTTTTTTGCTTTAATTTTTTATTTCACATCATTATATTTTGATATCAGAAGAATCCCAATATTTTTCTCATTATGAATATTAGGTGCCAGAAATGTTCCATTTAGAAATTATAGGCTAAAATGTGGTGAATTACCGCCAAAGGTGGTTAACCACCAGCCAGTTCGTGTACTACTCAATGAGCAAAATCCGTGTGACCTTGTGCTTCAAAAATTAGAACCATTGGAGTTATGCAACTCAAACTTTGGAATTTGACAATTTTAAGGACGACCTTTCATGTAAAATAGAAAACATCAAGTTGAAAATCGGGCCAGCAATCAGAGCATCTACCTTTTAACTATATTAAACATACTAACTTTTCGAATGATCCTCGTACAATAATTTTTAAAAGCATGTTAAACCAACCTTGATACCCTCCGGTGTGTGGATGTATACAAATGGGATCCAGAAGATATACACAACAATAGTGGTTCCATGCTTTTCCACCCTATTGTAAAATAATAATAAAACTATTTGTAAAACATTGTAAAAAAATAGTTTGATTTGTAATTCTTAATCTGACTTATTGCATTGAAAGAGAATATTACTGTATAGAGTATTAATTGGAGAACTATTGGTTCTAAAGCACGGTGTTTTGAAAGGACTTCTTCATCACGCAACGATTAACGCGTCATGTTATAAGTCACGTGACAAGTCATATGAATGAATTACTTGTTGAAGTTATTCCTGTTAGATAATGAATTTGATTACCACTAATGTCTTACCATTCCACAAGCAGATCGGAACTCAATTTCCCTTTCCTTTTTGCTTCTATAATGTCTGAGAAGTTGCCAAATATGAAACTGAAATATACAACATTTGATTACTTTTTTTAACAGCTCATTAATTAAAAATAAGATAAATTTATTACTATACCTACCTACTACGGGTTGTCCATAAAAAGAGTGCACAAGTTCCACGTTATTGATCTCTTTTATTATTCAGTATTATTTTGGCATTGATAATTGATATCCACATGAGCTTCAAGATAACTATAAACTACAGCTTTCAAATGCCAGTTGTTTTGTCGCATTTGCTTTGCAATATCTGTGCTTTTAACTGCTAATGGTCTGGTTAAACAAGCAAATCTTTGGATAGGCCAAGCAAATTCGAAAAAACAAACCTTGTCTGAATATTGAAGCTCATGTATATTAAATCCAAATACGAAATATTCAATTATCAAATAACACATTCCTTTTAAAACCATATTTTTTTCTAAAAGTGGCACAAGCCCGATTTTGAGTGCTTGTTCATCAAACATATTTTAAGACTGAAAAAAGTAAAACACTGTCCATCAAATAAACTGCATTTCAAAGCCGGCACAAATTTGTACTTTCGGTATTTTCAGTATTTTAACTAAAACTTATTTATCTATTTATTTATTTGAACATACACTTTTACAACAGTGGCACTCGTCTACCCGACGGTGCGTTTATAATATAAACATACAGTAATTACAAGACGAAAGAACATTAATAATCAATATATATAGTAATAGTCATGTAATAGTCTCAATAGACTCACTTTGAGTTCATGATCTTACATCTAACAGCCCACGCTATTTTAAGGTATGATTTGCAGAATTGGTCGAGAATAACATATGCAGAACGGGCATCTTTAGTGTCTATAAGGCGTGGTGATATTAATTCGACAACCGAGCATTATATACAATTTTGAGTCCAGATTACTGATAATAAATTCCAGCCAAACATCACTAAAACCATTGTTGCAGAGGTTATTTTCGAGTTTGAGATATTCCTCCTCGACCCTTATCTCTTTCAGTGATCTACATGTGAATAAGAAGTGTCTTAAGTCTTCCATCGAATCAACATTACAAAGCATACATTTACTATCCTTATTATTTGAAGATGAAGACCATTTGCATATTTTATGTTCCAATGGAAGCGTGTTTGATCGCGCTTTGAATTTTAGACTACAACCAAAGAAATCAGTTTTGTCTAAAAGATAGTCTTCCAATTGAACGGTTTTTTAAGCTAAAAATAGTCTTTAAGAGACAATTTTTCCTAACAGTGTTACTCCATACATTATGACAGACAATCGTATTAATGCGCTTAAATGTGTTAACCCAGCGTGGACTTGTGGGGGCGTCATTAATAATGTATTCCATGTCGCACCTTTTAAGCGTATCTCTAATCGACGACAACATTGTACCTGATATGGTCCATGTTGCAGTTTAGATTCATTAGAGCGTTTAACACAGTTTTGGCCAACGGTGCATGTCTACAGGTCTAGATTAGAGAGTCGTGCAAGATACTTAATTCTATGAACATCTTGAAGGGAGGCGATGTCGCCATAGAGGGCTACGCCCGGAGTGTTGCGGGGTGACTTCAAGATATATCTTGCCATTTGTAGCTGCAAGTTCTCTACTTTGTTGATATCAGCCCACAGGTCCATACTGAGCATGTATAATTAATAGAGGGAAGCGCTATTGGATTTCCAAAGAATGTTACTTATAACTAAAATCTGTATTATTCAATCATTCAATCGATATCGACTCCGGGCATGGACTCACACTCTTGACGACGTTTATTGTTAATATTTCATGTATAAATAACCTACCTTGTTCGTGTTGGTCCTGGTATATGTGCATATTTATTATAAATATATATAAATGTAACCCAACAATGCAAGCATACTGGCAGTGAATAGTACTACAACTGTGATGATACTACAGGCCAATATCCATAACAAACCCGCCATTACAATACAAAGTGACCGCTGTCGTGAAATATTATTATACTCTTATATACTTCGCACCAGGGAAGTACACACAACCAAACTGATATTGAAATACGGTGACCGTAACAGGTTAGTCACGCGATTTGGGTCGACCTAGGGGATTTCAAGCGACTGCGTACCTACTTTTGGATCAATAACTATCGATCACGTTTAGCACGCCTAAGTTGGTGTAAATCGTGAATACTAGGTACGCTGTCGCCTGAAATCCCCCAGGTCGAGTGTTTTTTGAAATGTTGCTTGATGAATCGTGTTGGCGCCCAATGATCTATAAGTCGTGGACATGTACATGTAGTCTGAGGTTTTATTAATAATAATATGCAAGGTCTGTTTGTTTGGAATTCTGAGTATCGTGGGGGAGGGGAATCAACTATAATACCGCAGTAGCGTATATGGGGTGGCAGGCTTTCTGGCAGGGATTCACCCCTTCCCCACGAGTAATAGTGTGTGTTATATATTAAATGTTTGGCTAACACGCGGTTTCTACAAGTCTGCACTCAGTCTATACCAAGCACTTCAAAACTGGCAACTTGAGATGATGGGCGCTCGCTCCGCCAAAGCCAATCCGAGCCAACCAGCAACACTGTTTTTGCTAGTTACACTGTTCTGATATAACGCCACCGTTATAACCGGGGTTATAACATCGATTTATTACTATAACGAGCTTAATTCTACGCCAGACGGTATGAAATTATATACCCGTTTGACATCACATTGTCAATGTACAGTCCCCTAC
This sequence comes from Ophiura sarsii, assembly GCA_035610835.1. Classification (NCBI taxonomy): domain Eukaryota; kingdom Metazoa; phylum Echinodermata; class Ophiuroidea; order Amphilepidida; family Ophiuridae; genus Ophiura; species Ophiura sarsii. Next base: position 11,190,468 of record CM069452.1, on the reverse strand, counting down.
ACGAAGGTAGCTGACATGATAGCTCACGCTTAAAAGCAACTACCGTTAACTCGTGCCAATTATTAGTAAACTGAATGGTTACCTTATTGGTAAAATTAACATATGAAAAGTAGGTACGCTGTCGCTTGAAATACCCCAGCTCGAGTCTTTTCCGGTTAGTCACCTTAACATGCTTAAGGTCACTGCCCTATTTTACGCACTCTGACGTATCAATAATAAATATATCGTGCAGGCTTACGGGCACACTCTCGTTTTGTGTTAAATGGTAGTAAGTTTCGGCAAAAACAAAAACCGATTTTGTGATAAATTGGGGTCCTTTGGGAATCAGTTTGGCGAAGCATTATATTTAGGGTAGCATTTTATAAAATGAAAGATAATCTCTTGTACTTTTCTCAGGATATTGCAAAATTTTGATTTTCGATTGTACCGAAAATTTATCACGTGGAAGAACACACGTGCTCGGAGGCGGTCAGAAGTCGAGCGTCCGGGCTGAAAATAGGGGTGGCGCTGTTTAATTAAATGATCATATCGTAAAATCTAATTGGAAGCCGTAACACTTCTTGACGAGCTTATGAAATGTTGATATTTTTTTATTCGAATGAAGCATTCGAGACATTCCAAAAATGGTTACTAAGGACCCAAAATCGCGACTCTTTTAATTCTATTTTACGTGTAATCCAATGGGCGGTTTATTTAGTGCTGTGCCCCCGTACGATTTGGGTACCATGGATACATAGTCCACATAGATTCATCAGGGTTCTATAATAATATATAATTACATTTGTGAAAACGAAGGTTATTCGTGTAATTAATATTTTGTTTTGCACCGTCGGAGATGTCTACTGCACCACATGTACATCGGATGTGAGATATCATCAATTACGTGGGTAATAGTGGTTCTGACAATCATACTTAATCAAAACATATCTGATTCAAGATCACTCCCAAAACATCCTTCCCTATCGTTTGTGACACACGTTACATGATAATCATAATAATAGTCATTTTAAAGACAGCGCATAGCTTAGATTGACATTAACTGCTACATCGCTGAAGCGTAATAATTCATTTCCTGACATCTCCAGACGTTAACCTACCAATCATAGAAAAGGTGTTCGAACACTGACCCTTGTTTGGACCTTTTAATTACCATTTAATTACCATTGCCTCGTGTCATTTGTCATGCTTATAACTCTGAATCATGGCTACACATTAATATTAAGTTATAATTGATATCTGTTTCATTTTGTTATTGTGGCGTCGGGGGAATTAGCTCATCACAACACTCATAAGTTTAACCTTTCCTTGTTTTAATCCTTCAATCGACAACACATGTTTACAAATTGCTAATTCGCGAACCCTTTGACCTCTCAAACCGAAGGACATCACTCGAGCCAGAAGGAGGCGGAGCGTGGCGCTATATATACTTGATTTATGTACGATCATACTCATCGCCACAACACCCCCGCTGGCCCAAGCGAGTTCCACCATGGTTCCACCGAGCTAAAGAGAGATCACATTCTTAAAGATCTGAAATTCGTAGTAGGCTACATGCAAGTAAACATCAAATGGTACAAAAAGTAAATAACATACCCAGGCAAATATTACAAAATGTGTCCAACATTGATTATGCTCCATTATTTACTGTCAAAACATTGAAAACATCACGGTATCTATCGAATCACAACTACTCCAGATTGATCACAACCAAGCTGGTTAAGGCAAGATCGTGTACAACCACCAAAGGAGGCTGACCCACTGACTCATGATACAGTGAATAAAGCCACAAGGACCCTTGTCAACCAATGAAGGTCAAAAAGAGACCCTGCCCAGTTGTGAAAACCCACTACAATGACCAAGTGTGAAATATGTACCAAAAGCAATATCATTCAATAAGTTGACATTCTTATACAAAATCTGCCAAGTGTACCAAACAACTTCATGTCTATATGTCAGATGGATTTGCCAAAGTTAGCATAAGCTCAAAACACATGAAACTTTAAAGTTTTGAAATATGCCAAAGAGACAACAAATTGTACTAAATGATTGGTTGAACAGTGATATAATCATCAACAATTACTGAGCAAATTTAATTGTACCAATAATTATGGTTTGGTAAATGGTCAAAATTACCCCATCTACAAGGAATGAGCACAGGGGCGTAACAGAGGTTGGTTGTCAGGCAAGGGCGTCCCCAGACCCTTTTCATTGGGGGGGGGGGGGGGGGGGGGGGGGGGGGGGGGGGGGGGGTGTAAAGGTCATCAATTGCCGACAAAGCCATTTGTGCCGACACTAAAAAATTTCGGCTCGCTTCGCTCGCCGGAATTCATACGCGCATAGTTTAGTATGGACTGTATGGTCAGGGGCGTCAATCCGTTTTCAGACATGGGAGGGGGGACACATATTTGATAATAATAATTGAAATGTTAAAATAAAGCAGCGCAGAGCCAAGGGCATATCCAGGACTGTTTTGATGGGGGGCACAAATCCTCAAGCTATCTTGTTAATCTTATATTGAAACGTTGAAACGAATATAGAGCGCGCAAAAATTGTGATTTTAAAGGTACAGTATGTCGCCTTTAAATGTCCTCCACATAATATTTCGAATATTTGTTGTGGTTTGAGGGCCATTCTAATGTTTAGACCTGCAGAAAATATGCGCGCTGAGCCCGCAATTTTTTTCATTTTTCAGTTTTTGAACTAAAATGGTAATGGACAACTGTCCTGAAGCTTTCTTGTTAAAGGTATATTATGTGATCTTTCCAGGGAACGCCCTCAATATCGAAAGAAGAAAAAAATAGAAAGCAGATTTTCTTGCAGATTTACATTTCTGATCATAAATCATGCATACATTCCAAGTTACAGGGCGATACGATTCTTAATTACTTCAAAATCATGGTTTTAGAGTGAAAATAAACTGTCGGAATCCCGACAGTTTATATTTTTCACTCTACATTCACTCTAAAACCATGATTTTGAGGTAATTAGGAATCGTATCGCTCTGTAACTTTGAATGTATGTATGATTTATGATCGGAAATGTAAATCTGCAAGAAAAATCTACTTTCTAAAAAAAATCATGAATAGAGGGCGCTCTCTGGAAAAGATCACATAATATGCCTTTAAGGTTAAATAATGAAACATTGAAACTATTACGCGCGAAGCGCGAAAAAAATTGGCATTTCTTACACTTAAATGGTCAAGTATGACGATTTTGACGGTTTGATATTGCATAGTTACATACATATCAAGTCCATATCCAAATCGTATGGTTGTATCCAAATCATATGCGCGCAGAGCGCGCACATTTTTTTTCAGTTTTTGAACTAAAATGGTAATTGAAAACTGGTTGAAGCATTCTGATACTATAAATTAAGCTTAAATAATGAAACATTGAAACTAATACGCGTGAAGCGCGCAAAATGTTGCATTTCTAACACTTAAAGGGTCCAGTATAACGTTTTTAACGTCCCCCATATAATATTTGGTTTGGTTCGAGACCATTATAATGTTGATACCTGTAGAAAGAATGCGCGCAAAGCGCAAAATTTTTTTTCCATTTTTAAGCTAAAATGGTCATGGAAAACTTTCCTGAAGCCATCTTGTTCAGCTTGACTAATGAAACATTGAAACTAATACGCGCGAAGGGCGCAACATTTGGCATTTCTAACATGTAAGGGTCCAGTATGACGTTTTAACGTCCCCGGCCCCATATAATATTTGGTTTGGTTCGAGATCCATTATATTGTTGAAACCTGTGGAAAGAATGCACGCGAAGCGCACAAAAAAATTCAGTTTTTAAACTAAAATGGTCATGTTTAACTTGTTTAGTTGAATATTATGCTAACAAAACATGGTCAAATGTTCAATATAGGCATGATAGACCTACAGTCTCTATGTCCGACATCGACATAAT
>CM069452.1:11064728-11186453 GCA_035610835.1 Ophiura sarsii | reverse complement strand
CCAAATTTTTTTGAACAAAACTAACAAAAATAATTTTGAGTAAAAAATGGCCAAATCACTTGATAATGATGTTAAGACACTAATGAAGGGACGATTTTTTTTGTTTTTAAACCTAATTTAATATTTTTGAAAATTTTGACCCAAAAGTGCCAAAAAACGTGAAAAATATTGGATTAGGTTCAAAAAAAAAAAATCGTCCCTTCATTAGTGTCTTTACATCATCATCAAGTGATTTGGGCATTTTTAACTCAAAATTATGTTTGTTAGCTTTGTTCAAAAAAATTGGGTCAGAAAAGTGATTTTTTGTGATTTTCTCAAAAAATCTACCTTTTTGGTCAAAACTGATGCCAAATTTGGATTCTCTGATCCATTTCCTTTCCAAAAAAGTATACTTTTATATACATTTGAGTCATAGTTCAATAATTACAGCACTAACAATATTCAACAAAAAACTTCCTTAAGTCCCCCCTTAACTCGATTACCTTTTTTCTTTGTTTTCACATTACAGAAAACTGCGTAATCTTGGCAACATTTTCATCGTCAATCTTGCCGTTGCAGACTTCACTGTATCCTCTTTTATCAACACATTCGCCATTATAGCGCTCGTCACCAAAGGCGGCTACTTTGAACCCAGAGAAGGCTTGTGTGAGTTCGTTGCCTCGGTATGCGTCACCACCTGTGTGTGTTCCGTGTGGAGTATAGCCAGCATCAGTGTCAACCGTTATGTTCGAATCTGCCATCATGCTGAATACCCACTCATATACAACAAACGAACTGTCGGTTGGATCGTTGCAGGGTTGTGGCTCTGCTGTTTTCTCATCGACCTCCCCAATCTCATCGGAGGATGGGGTGGACACGATTTTGACAATAAACTTATGATGTGTACCTATGATCATCGCGGTTCTAATTATGGTTCGACTGTATTCTTCATTGGTCTTGGGTTCGGATGGCCTTGGCTCGTAACAGTTTACGCCTACCTACGAATATTCTTGTTTGTTCGTAAACATCGCAAAGCGCTGAAGAAGTCGCAAGGCGATGGAAAAACGGTTCCTAGTAAGAAAATGGGTATTAGCAAGGCGGATGCAAGTTTACTTCGATCGACTTTCACCATATTTGTCTTGTTCTTCCTCATGTGGGCACCGTATGCGCTGATAGTACTGTTTGATCCTCCCCATAATTGGCCGGATGAAGCTTATGTGGTGGCAGGGTTCTTTGCTCATACCAATAGCTCCATAAACAGTATTCTGTACGCAGTGACGAACAAAAATTTCCGCGATGGATATTTAAAGATCATCCGGTGTCGTTGTAGGAATGTAAGAGTTGGAACTGAGATGAGTACAGTATTGACTATTGAAAATAAGGAAAATTGTGAACATGATCAGAAATCCTCAACAAATCATGCTAATCCTCCTGGAAATCACTCGCATCATAGATAAATTAATAATAACAATTAGATTGATCAGTGTTCTAAATTGATTGGGATGATTCTCTTTGGGCGGGGTTCCTCCGTAGAGAATGTGTCTAAGCGACAAACGTCATTAATCTCATAAACCCTACTTACAATTTATTTGACTCCATGAGAGTCGAATTATTTATTATTCTGTTGTGCTCGCTGTTTAATATTCGGCAAAATTAAATATTAAAACTTATGCTAATCCTTTTTGGTAAAATCATGGTCAATTCTTTGCGATATCATCAACTTGATGTTGCACGTCACGAAATACTTCAGAATGCGAGGACGGTTCTCGAATAATCCTTGCGCAGTTAGGGTCCATATCCAAACTCTCAGTGCTTTTAAAGCATTTTTCTAGCGATTTAAAAGCGCTTTTCCAACGGTATTTCGTTCTATTGTTAAAAGCATCGGAAAAAGATCGGTGATTAACTAGAAACCTCTCTACTTATCTGGCGTTAACAATATAACTATTGTAGTACTCTCGATGGCTGCATTAGTGAAGCAGACAGATCAAAGGCGCAAGGAAGGTTGTGTTATATTCTTTAAGAAATACTATATTAGAGATTTCGTTATCAAATTATGGCAAATCTACTCATGCACGTCAAACTTAACTTAGGTCACTTTTCATTAGAAAGTCTTTTATTAGAAACGTCTTTCAGCATGTTATTGAACATAATCAATAAAATAAATAATAATCTACCTATTAAATGTTTGATAATTAGTTCAATTTGAGCAGATAAACATATTTCCATCCATATTATTCATGAAAATCCAATTCCTGTTTAAAAGTGGTTAAAGTACTGATGTTAACTGAATTGATCATATCTCGAAAGTCAAGAGGGTGAAATTTAATTCGAAATTCGACCATTTTTGGAATCCTTGTGATCATACGAGCAATTTGAGATATTGTTTTTCAAAATCGGAGCACGTTTAAATTTTGACCCCATATGCAAAGGTCAACGACCTTTTAACGTTTTGCCCGACAACTCGTAAACCAAACATCGGAAGTGGGACAAACTATACATTTTTGGAATCCTTGTGATCAGCCGAACAATTTGGTATGTTTTTTAACTTAATTGAAGCCATTTGAATTTTGGGGCCCCTGTATGGCGGCCATTTTGGATTTTGCTGTCTCCTGGGGGCGCGTTCAGGATTTGGGCTGATTACCAAAGATATTCTTATTCCTCATGAAATTCTGGTCTAGAAAAACCACATGAGATAAAGAACGCCTCCAAGTGATACCTAGCTCAATTTTAGCCTGGTCTAAATGGTCATCTTTAACATGGATGGACTGTGACGCCATGAATAATGATTCCGGTGAATGACGCATGGTCAATTCCTTTATGTAAACATGGTAAACCGATCGATGTATTTGTGCAGAGCCTCTACATTGTAAATACCATGAAGCATATACATAATTATTCTTTTGAAAACAAGGATTATTCGCGTAATTGGTATTTTGTCCTGCAAAGTCAGATATTTCTTTTGCACGTGCTCATATTAGATGAACATGACATTATCAATTACGCGGGTAATGTTCGTTCTGACAATCATTTACTTCATCCAAAATGAACACAAATCGGATTCAAAATAACTCTCAACACATCCTACTCAATCGTTTATTACATACAGTGAACTTTGCATAAACAGTCAATTTATATAACTTTCCTGCAATGCTTTGCTCTATTGTCTGCAGAACAAGGAAATTGCAAAATTGCAAAGGGTTCGAAATTCTGCTGCACGTCTTGTAACTAGGTGTAAAAAACATGAGCATATCAAGCCTGTTCTCAGAGACCTTCATTGGCTCCCCGTGCAGCAGCGCATTTGGTACAAAATTGCTTTGCTTACTTTCAAAGCTCTGCACGGGATGGCTCCAAAATATATCGCCGAACTTGTTGAGGAGCGCAAGCCAAGAAGGGCACAGAGATCGGCTACTGAGCTGCTCGCATGTCCCCCCCCCCCCCCCCCCCCCCCCCAAGATCACCAAAACAAAATTCTATGGTGATAGGGCATTTGCTGTAGCAGCACCAATAATCTTGAACAAACTACCTAGTAAACTACGTGCAATATCAAAACCTAATTCATTTAAGAAACATCTCAAAACGCTTTTTTTTCACATCAACATAACTTTTCGTTTGGAATCTTTTAAATGTAGGCCTACTTTGTGACTTTTTACAATGGACACAATTAATGAGGAATGCCATTCGTTTAACTTTATTGGTTTCTTCAACATACACAGATGATTCCCTGTGATTCTTAATATTATATAAATGTGTGCAATTATAATATATTGTTGTTTGATATTTTTTCAATTATATTTATTTATTAGATCTTGTAATTTTATTACAGGTGCAATTAACTTTGGATTACAAATTTCAATTTCATATTTATAATGCTTGCTCTTTGTATCCTGAATTTTTTTGTATTTTTATATTAGTATAATAACTATTGCGTTTTATCATATATTAATTGATTTTAATTAGTTTGTATGCATTTGTAAATTAAGTTTTCTATATCACATTTTTGTAAGGCGCCTTGCGGTTGTTTACAACATAAGGCGCTTGATAAAAAGTATTTATTATTATCTGGCTCGTTTAGGCTATTAGTCGAAACGCCTCTTCGATTTGACCCCAAATTATTAGGTACGAGGGCGTCATAACGTAAACACGAAAAATTCAAATTTATTTATTTATAAATAACTAACACTTATTTAGGACGAAATATATACAAAAGGAGACCGTTGATCGTTTACCCACTAACCTAAAATGAAGCATACATCTATTTTACTTCATCATGTTCATACTGTTTTATCGAATCAATATATTCAGTCACCAACGTCCCGAAATGTGAGATTTCATGCTACTGCGTCGGCGTACAAACTGACATGAACTGGAAGAAATGGTAGCCAATTTTAGATGCAAACGTCCGTAAATCCCTTATTTTACAACGTCGTTAAAAATCCATCTATACAGTGGCGCATTATAATGAGTTGTTTGATATCCTTCGTGTTTGAAATAGTAATAGTGTTTAAGACGATTTTTGCCGCATCATTTGAAGCTCAAATGTAGTGATCAAAATTTGGCACTTGACAATAAAATTTTGAATCTCACGAATATAACTAGTTTCCCTTGATAGCGCAGATGGTAAAGCGTTCGCATGAAGAACGGGAGGTCCGGGGTTCGATCCTTCGGCTCTGCACAATGTCGCGAATTTTATTTCTCGCGTCAAAATCATTTGTTGGGTTTTTAATTTATTTATGATTGTTTTATGATGATTTATGATGACCATGTCTCTTACTCGATATTCCGTCTGGGTGCGATTGTGCTCAGGTTATCCCTTCACCCACTCAAGTATTAGTTTCAAAGGACACATACGCATAATGAAGAAAATCAGGCGTAAATGCAGCAAAACATTGTCATGAAAACCATCTTCAAAGCGTCACATCATGCGTCGCGTCTTTAATACCAGGAATAATACAACTTTAAAGTCTCTGATCCCGAGCACTATGCCGAGGTTTGTTTGTTGCTTTGGGTTTATTTATACTGGTGGGGATCTGTTAACTTATGAAAAAGAAATGAACCAAACATTCATAAATAAATCACCAACAAAATTGATTTTGACGAGAGGAAGAAAAAAAATCATATGCCATTGCGCTGAGCAGAACGGGATCGAACCCCGGACCTCCTGTTCTCCAAGCGAACGCTTTACCATCTGAGCTATCAAGGGAAACTAGTTATATCCGTGAGATTTAAACACTTCATCAATTCTGTTTCTAGCGCCACACTGTGATGCAAAAACATCATTTATTCTGTTAAATAAAAAGGATATCACAGTTATATTTAGCTCATGAGTTGAAAAAGATAGCCTGCAATCCGCACAAACATCAAAATATAATGCAATCGCATACGAATGGACAATGGACAAAATGCCAATGGTTCCAAATTTTACTCTCTCTTACAATCTCTTTTTATCTACTTAAATGGTCACGTCTTAAAATAGATTTAGGAATTAATAATGACTAAAACCCTCATTTATCTCAATATGTGACAATTTTATAATTTCGCTGTTTAAGACAGCTGTTTGTCAGATCAATGTAACGCTACTTTTGCAAGTACTCTGCTTGTAAATGTCCGAGACTGGTTTTAATAAGTTAGTAAAAGACAGATTCTATCATTAGGAATATTTCAAGACATTAATCTCCAAAAAAGACTGAAAATTTGAAAACGATAGTCCAGATTCCGCGGGAGTTTATCTCGGTTTTAGTACCGAAAGTGCACGGTTCACAATTGCGAAGTTCGTTTCGGTAATAATTGACCTTTTAACGGTTATTCGGCTAAGAGGCGTTTCGACTATATTAGCAAAAAGGTGTTTTTTTTGCAAAATGACTCAACTTTAAAAAAGTGTTTTTGAAGTGAGGAGCAAAGGTTAAAATATTATTTTTGAAGTGAGGATTAAAACTTACGGAATAGTGACTAAGAGCGTGTTTCTGTTGGGGCACTGCAAAAAGTAAACGCTAATAAACGCTAAGTTTCAATCGTTCAGTTTTTAATTCCCCCCCCCCCCTCCCTGTTTCTAGGCGATGGGCCACGACATTTGACCTTTGTAATACCAAACAATACCACCGCACCTGAAAAAGATTGCTTCACGATAATGTGTATAACCCAGCGTGACACGGTTCACGGCGCAAACCGCTAAGAATCGCCATTCTGTTTCTATTGGGTTTATTACCGATTATTGCCGGTTCCAAACCTGGTTTGTGAAGGTTTTTGGGATTACTAAAAATACCAATTATTGCCGGGTTCTGCCTGTTTCTACTAGGCAAACTCAGCGTTTATTAGCGGTTTCTTCCCCAGCAGAAACACGCTCTAAGAGAGTGTAACACGAACACCCGTTAGGTCCCTATTTGAATCTAATCAAAGCTTACGGAAGAGTGTCCAGAGAGTGTGTAACACCCATTAAGTCCCTACTTGAATCTAATCAAAGCCCTTGTCTGTTTTGATGTCGCGGTGAGTTACGTGTAATCCAAGAGGCGCATTTGCAGACGACATTCCAAAATGCCAAATTACAAACATGCCTTATATTGGTTCAGTAATCCTTGAGCTAGATCTGGACAGTTGAGAAAGGTTTCTGAAAAATCTAATAGCCGCGTTGAAAGTGGTAAGCAAATGAGATAACATTGAAGTTAAATTGCTGTATATCGAAGCAATCCACCACATAAAATGGTATTAAAACAGTCAATGCTTGAGCGTAATAGAAGGACAATACGCGAAGGGAAATTGACATCAATACAATCAATACTGTTTGACCAAAATAAACACAGTGTCAAAGTGTCAAAATATTAATTGCTATTCATGAACATTTTTGCAATCATTTCTACGAATGGAATGGTTAGAAATGGAGCATTGTTGTTTGTGTAACTCTCAGAGTGCTTTTAAAGAGATGTGAGCAGTGTAAACAAATTGCTTGAATTTGTTTGAAAACGAATGCAAACACTAAAACTGTTCAGCAAAAGTGACTTCATTCATGGCAAATTTGTACAGCATGACCGATGAGAAGTTATAAAAGACCTTTTGAAACTCTAATTTATTTTACATTTATAATACCATCCCAGAAATGAGATTAAGCTATTGCTATGACGTATTATAGCTCGCAATTAGGAAAATGAAAATGCATACAATATCATGTTTGTGAAATATCGTTAGCGATACATGGAACAAATTGGGATCGTTTAACTCGTTAAGCGTTAAAAGAATAGAAATTTACGGATTATGTCCACAGATTACAGATGACCGCGTTAACAACTGTAAACATTTTGCAAAAATTAAAAAATCCCGCATCGGAATTGATGGTGCAATCCTAGCCATTAGTTGGACCTGACATGTATAATAAGCTCACCATGGTCAAAACCAGGAAACCCATCAATCATGTATATCTGTCACACTTGATCTATATTCAATCATTCATTGTATTGCATAAGTCATCTGGTAAACATACATTGACTTTACTAGTCAGGATCAGCGTATTCATGTTTACACTCAAAACAAAATTACATGCATGAGTATTGCTTTGAAAACACTCACTCGTTTAATTCAAAAACCTTACTAATTGATCATAAACCCTTGTACACCAATTACTTGTCATTTAAAAACAATTATCTTAAAAGCCTATGTTTGTATTCATTTTCGGTCTGACTGAAGAGAGATACTCGAAAGAGGAATTAACTACTGTAATATGTTTGTGAAATAATATGAACTACCTTTACTTCCATTTGCCCAATGTCTCAAGAACATACTTATAATCATAAGTACATTGTACCTCATTATTCGCACTGTGCCGTGAGATTCTATAGCAAGGTAAACATGGTAAAGTAGGGATACCTCTTTAAAATAATTCAACAATGAAAATAGTAGAGACACATTCCCTTATCTACTTATATCAGTATTGTAATATCATTTCAAAAGAATAGACAAATATTTGAATCGCATTATTCATAATTCATAATAGAGCACTCAGAATGTATGAATACGTAACAAAAGATTGAAAGTAGCTGAGTAAGCTTAGAAAAAATATAATATTTCAATGATTTGCATACATCTAGAAATGTGTTAACTTTGGAAACTGTTATATATCTGAGATGTGTAGAATACAGAATATGTCCATAGGCACTGTGGTCAGGTATCATAACATTGGTATAGGCCTATTGATGGTATTTAAAAGTACGAAGAGGCTCTCGCTGTAGAAAATGGCCTTGGGCACTGTTGTCAAGTGTCATTAAACTGATATATTTATTGATTTCAAAACAAGAACCATTTTTTAAATTAAATATTTAGAGTCATCTATCTTACGTGCGGTAGTTATATTATTATGTTATAGTGTTTTATCAATAGGGAACATTACAAATGCATGTGCATGTATCTTTTGTCAAGTATTAGAACTTTCCTATTGAAATCGCTGAAATAGCTTGAATCAACGTCAGCATTGTACCGGGTGGTTCAACAAAAAGTTGACCCAAGTTCAAGGTAATTTTTCAACCACATTTAAAGTTTGTGCGAATTTGGGCTTACTTAGTCTTGATCAGCAATAAGTTTTGAAATTATCCTGAAGAAATGGTACAGTTATCTTGGTTGGTTCTGCAGATATGGTTTATTACGGAAAGCATGCACAAAACTGCCTTGTCCACGGGAGCGTCCTTTAGTAGAGATGGAATGCGCAAAGTGGCCTTACACACGATTGGTCACAAATTGTAAAAAAGGGAGAAAAAGAAAAAAGGAGGCATCTGAAACATCTGTCTGATGCTTAACATTACCTACTTACGTACCTACGTTTCTTTGTTGAATGTGTATGGCACATTTAAGCAAAGAGATTGGGAAACTTTGTCAGGGCGGGCATTTCAATTCTGAAACTAGAGCATGATGTTTTGTTGAAGACAACAACTAAATGACGCTCCCGTGGACAACTCAGTTTTGTACATGTTTACTGTAATGAACCATATCTGAAGAACCAAACAAGCTAAACGCGCCATCTTTTCAGGATAATTTCAGAATTTTACTGCTGATTTAAGAATAATTTTTAAAAAATTCTCTGAAACTTTAAATGTGGTTGAAAAATTACTTTGAACTTGGGTCAACTTTTTTTTGAACCACCGGGTATATTCACCAAGATATTATATCGAAAAACTGTTGTACGGGCGGATGGAATTCTCTGGTACGGTTGGTAGGGAGGGAAGGTTTTTCAAATAATATTTTTTAAATCTGTTTGTAATATTTTTTAAATCTGTTTGTAATATTTTTTAAATCTGTTTGTAAATTCTGAACCAGTAGAGATGGAATGCGCAAAGTGGCCTTACACACGATTGGTCACAAATTGTAAAAAAGGGAGAAAAAGAAAAAAAAGGCATCTGAAACATCTGTCTGATGCTTAACATTACCTACTTACGTACCTACGTTTCTTTGTTGAATGTGTATGGCACATTTAAGCAAAGAGATTGGGAAACTTTGTCAGGGCGGGCATTTCAATTCTGAAACTAGAGCATGATGTTTTGTTGAAGACAACAACTAAATGACGCTCCCGTGGACAACTCTGTTTTGTACATGTTTACTGTAATGAACCATATCTGAAGAACCAAACAAGCTAAACGCGCCATCTTTTCAGTATAATTTCAGAATTTTACTGCTGATTTAAGAATAATTTTAAAAAAAATCTCTGAAACTTTAAATGTGGTTGAAAAATTACTTTGAACTTGGGTCAACTTTTTTTTGAACCACCGGGTATATTCACCAAGATATTATATCGAAAAACTGTTGTACGGGCGGATGGAATTCTCTGGTACGGTTGGTAGGGAGGGAAGGTTTTTCAAATAATATTTTTTAAATCTGTTTGTAAATTCTGGCAATTTTTCAAAATTGTCTAAAGTGTTCGAACATTTTCCCTCTTTTCAACATGTTCAAACAATTTGAAAACATTTAAAAAAAACCTTGTCAATTTCTTTAAAATTGCAAATTCGAAAATGGGGTCGGTCGGCCCCATAGAACATGTTTTTTTCATTGGCCAAATCTTGTTTGTTTGAATCTGATGATGGTGCACCTGTAATCAATAATATGCAAATAAGAATCGACGTAAATATCCGGTCTAAAATGAAAAAGTAAAAGGATTTTGTCAAATCTTAAAATGACCCGTACACGCTACAAAATCGCTTCATTCAATGGAGATTAGTTGATCTTCATTAATTAATTAAGAGAGCATACACATTACAACTAACCATGAACTAAAGAAGATCGAGATGCGTACACATTAATTAATATTAACAAAGATCGAATTAAGGCCTGGACGCCACGCGATACCAGAAGTTGACTCCTTGTAAGTCCTTCGCTCCGCATGACTCCCTTCATTCGATGACGAGAGCGTACACATTACACATTTGCTTCATCGAATTAACATGTGGCCGTGTGTTTTGAACTCGCCACCCTTACCGTTGCATGTTCAGATTTTTACATTTTACACCATCTGAGATTCGAATTAGCATATCGCAATAACTATTTGTTCTACCCCATAAAAAGTATATATTTTCTGAACGGTAATCTCACAAGGAATCTAAATATGGGCAATTCCACAAAAATGGGACCACTTGGCTTTTTATCATTCTTTGATCCGGGAAATCTTACTATAAGTATATATCACACTTTTTTTTATATATTATGCTAGAACTTGATGAGTTCTACTCGGAACACCATGGTTTGCCATGCTTTAAATGACATTATCAGGTTCAAATTTACACTGAAAGGCCCCCAAAACCACAAAAACACGGTTTCCTCGACCAGATGTCGCAATTTTAAACTGTTGGATTTGACTCTCAATTCAAGTTTTTCTAAGGTCTTGTCACGAATAAATCAAGCAAAGGTACCAACAAAATATATAAAGGCATTAATTTCTGCATACAGTAAATTTAATGTGCACTTTTAAATTAAAATGAACTTTCCACGAAATGTGTGTAGTTTCCGATATCCGTACACCTGATATATCATTATAAACTGAATGTTCTAAATATGCAATAGTTTATGAGCAATCGCGTAGCAAACCGGCCACGCTATTGAAATTATAGCACCTCGAAAGTCTCTGGCACATCATTTGGCTTATAAAAAATGTTGAAGTTCATTATTTAAAACGACTGTTTTAAGCTTGTAATTTCCGTTATCGATGTTTCTCTGGGAAGTAAGTAGGTATCCTGTTAACTTTGAAAGGTATTATGTTATAGGTCTATTGGTTCTTATACTAAATGTATCGAGAAAAAAATAGAAATTCAACTACACGGCTTGCAGAAGGTCAGAAATGGACGAAAACGAATACAAACGTGATCGGCGTTATCGTGAACGGCGTTATCCTGTAAAGTGTTATCACCCTCATTTGAAGAAAATATTGCAAGAGCACAATCTTTCTTCTTTGGAAAATCTTTGAGAAGTCTAGATACAGCAGCGAAACATTGAAAACAGTGAGTTTGCTTCTTCTTTTGTGTTCTATATAACACATTTCACTTTGTGAACCAAACGGTTTCTTCTAGAATATGCTGTAAGTGTAAATATATGGCTCATAGTCCACATATATGAGTGTTTACTACCGCGCTACACATAGCGAAATCGCTCTATTTAGCAAGTATTGAGCATGTGTTTTCGTCAGGCTTATTTCGCGTGTGTATGTCAGGATAACCATGGATAACGCTGTTCACAGGGATAACGGAATTTACCCTAAAATGTCCATATCAATCAAAAAAAGAGAACAACTTCACAATATGCGATGCAGTGTGCATGTAATTGAATACAATAGTTAATGTAATGGTACATACCCCTTTTAAACGAAAATGCAAGCTATATAAAACATTTAAAGTGAAAATTAAATATTTGACCACTGTTTGACGGTCAATATTGGGAAATTCAGCCCAAATGTATGGTTTAAATCATTTTTTCGTATTAAAATTGATATAACAAATAAAGTTTCTCCAACAGCTACATGATTTATGTCAGTTTCAATTGTTTTATCTTTGTTTCAATCCCATAACTGGCATACACGTGAACGGCGTTATCCAAGAATAATACCATTAAAAATAGCATATAAAGTTATCTTTATATAATGACATACAATTTCAATGTTGGGCTTAAAGAAAATGTGACAATTGATACATTACAGAAGGGAATATTCTTCTACTAGAGTAAAATTGACAAAACAAGTTTTGGAAAAAGGTACAAAATTGAAAGCACATAGTTGTCAAAAGCGTTGATTCATAGCAAGAGATTTGTTGAGGCTAAAAAATGAAATTCATTCTTCTGTCGCATAGCTTGTCAAATATTGTTATGGGGAGACCTCTCAACGACAAAAAAACAATAATTTGAATATCATATTCGGACTTAGTTAGGGATGCAATGACTGACAATGCAATATGACACTAGATAACGCCGTTCACCGAGTGAAAAAACCCCATATAAAACACCTGAATTACATGGTTTCGTGCGTAAAAATGTGAGCAGTGGTGTTCGCAAACATTATTGTTCTAGTAACTTTAGCATATTGGGTCATCAAAAACAATCAAAGTAAGCAGATTTGAAACAATTTATTTTCATAATTTTCCAAAGCTGAAGTGGTCCCATTTTTGTGGAATGGCCCATATGCTATTGGAATTTAGATAAGACTTAATGGTAACATGTTGTGATTAAGAACGTTCAAAACATATTGATTTTTTCATATTTTGATTTAAGCTCAATAATAATTTTATACCTATTCCAATCATAATTTTACTGTGCATATTTAAGTTCCTCATGCAATTACCCATCAGAACATAATAGTTGTTAATGGTAAACATGTTGAAATATACTATATCGAGAAGTAAATGAGCACAAACGTTTAAATTTCATATTTATTAGAGTTTACAAGTATATTCTTGTTGGTATGCAACCTATCCTGATTTAAACGGCATTTTTGAATTCCCCTATTTGAGAGCTTTCCAAAAATGTATAATTTTGCTATCATCGGTTAAATATTTCTTTTGTTATAGTCATGTATGTAAAACCGATGAATTAGGCCAAGTTCATTGTGTAGCGAATAGGGAAAAAGCCAAGGACAACGCAATCGATTCATGATTACATTTGTTGAACAATAGTTGTCACATTTGTTGAAACAGAATCTTATAGAATATAAAAAAATCTATAAAATGAGAGCAAAATCATGTTTGTACCGTACAGGGATGAGGAGTTATAGTAAATTGAACGTAGAATTGGGAACATTTTCTATATTTCCCATAGAGATTGCACACAGCGCCGCCGCCACCGCCGCCACCGCCACCACCCCTGACTTGCACAACATAATCAATCATATCTCAGCCAAACATTTATAGAAATACCTGATATATTGACACAATGTAGCTAGATAAATAGGCTTTCACATGACACCTCAACCATAGCTCTACCACATTTAGTTGTTGAGTTAATAGAGAGATGGATGATTCGTCACCAAAAATGCAACGCCACCACCCTTTTTGGGTGGTGAGTTCAAAACACATGGCCATGTATCTTCGTTGAAAGAACCTACCGAGGCCCATCGAATGAAGTTGATTTAATCTTTGTTCAATGAAGGGCGGAGCGTATGCACCTTCATTATGTTTATTTCATGTCATTAGTTAGTCTTCATTAGCGCTTCAACAAACTAAGTGCTTTTTGCTAGTGGGTCAATGTCAAGATAGTGATGAAAGTGTACCAGGAATACTGCCATTATTATGCTTTTAGCTATTAATCAAGATTTGCCTTTAGAATTAGGGAAATCACAGTAGTGGGTTGCCGCCACATCAAACTCAATATCACCAACTAAATTGACCATGATCGGCCATAATTTGACCTCAATTACCTTGAGGTCCAGTTATATTTTATCCATTTCATCAAATGGAAGATTTGTACACATATTAACCAATTTCTATGCCACGTAGGAAGGTTACCAACAACCATTCATAGGGTTTGATATGTTAGATTGACTTTGCAATTTCACTGCTGATGTAGACATATTTTGTTTTTCCGAGGTAGTGTTTGAGGACATATACAGAATTCTGGCAGATTTAGTATTTGAATTGATTGATTAAATTTAATAACATGCCCCTTCAAATGGAATAGCCGGTCCGTTGTCAAGATTTGCCGATGATAAAACTATCTTACACCCGTCAGTTTTCAAATCAACGCTTATTTCTGATAAGATTAGGTAAAAGTGATTTATAAGGGCAATCGATGAGCCACAGGACATCTCAAGGGATCGACTACAGATTGTTTCAATGAAACCACGTACTCCGCATCGATTTCTTATGACTCAAATTATTTCTTGCGTTTGCGTAGCTCTGCTGTTAAATCAGGTGTGTCATAAAACCTCCTTGGAGACATTTCAACTATCCGGGTCAACTATAGATACAGTCCAATCCATATTATTCGTTAACGCGTCTCGTCCATATAATAAAGATCATTTCAGCTTGGAGTGTATACGTCTGTTATACTTCTCTGGTTGGCATGACGATATCTCAAAAACTATTTATCGTAGAGTATTAGGACAAAGAGCAAATGAAAGCTGATTGATAAGGCTATGGAATAAAGTTGGAACTACGCAATTGAACACCATTAACTAGGGAAAGTATTTGATTTTGTGTTCACCAGTGGCAAAGTGGTCTCATTTGCTCTATGCACGAAAAATGCATGTATTTTGCTATTGGACAATTTTCGTATTTCTGCACAAAAATGGTTGCTGAATGAATACGGTTTAATCTAAATTTAAGTAGAACGTTGCGTGCTTATCTTATATCCTTTTATAACATAATTACAAATTCAAAATCGATGGTATCATCTCGTCGGACGAGCGTGCACAAGTAGATAATTTCACTCCGTCATCCCAAAATTCTGGGTACAACCATAGCATAAAGTTATAGTTAACACACTGTGCGCATGGATATGCCCTACTTCAACGCTCTCCCATTCTTTAATAAATGACCTTTGACCATGTAGAAAGTGGCAAACTCCTTCAAATGTATTCCTGCCGGTTTATATCTTAAAATTCCTATGATTGGCTGGACATTTTTGTCGGACAGAGAGAAACAAAGAAACGTTTAATTTTCAATCCAATCACATTTACCTTTACGTGAGGTCAGTGTGCACTCAGCGTGACAATCAATACAAAAGAAATCCCAATGTATTATTCAGTAGTTTTTTGTGTGCTCTGACCTGGAGCATTGTAAACACAACCGTGTACACGTACAATTCATTTGCCTTATTTCGGCGGCCATCTTGCATTTGATATTTACAAAATACCTACAATATATTTTGTACACATTCAAATATATACTTGTCAGTATTTTAGGACTTGACATGTCAAGCAAAAACATGTTTCTAGCTAATTTAAAGAAAGCTATTTAGGTACATTTATACTAAAAATGCTGCTATGTTTTCTATTTGGCGGCCATTTTGTTTATATGGCGGCCATTTTGGAAATTCAAAAATGCAACATTTATTATCCTTGACACTTGATATTGGCATATAGTTACTAAAACCATTGTTTTAGTCATGTAGGAAGCTCTTATAAAGCCTACAAAGATCTATGTATGATTGAATTGAATGTCACGACGGCCATTTTGTATAGTCGGCGGCCATCTTGGATTTAAAAAATTGCTCAAGGTTTCAGAGATGGCATCACGCAGTTTCTGAATCTAAACATTTTGTGTGGACGGTAAATTTGGGTTATGGTCAAAATTGTGGTTTACGCCCCGGAATAGTGTGGAGAATGTTTTAAACGTAAAAACTGCCTAAAACCTTTCCATATGGTCATGTGTTTTAAGCTCGCCTCCTTTCGCGTTACACACTAATTTTGGCTTTCGCGATATGATTTTAACTTTACACGTTTATATTTACTTGTATACCCCCTGAGGTAGTAAAAGTATACATTTTTTAAGGAATTGCATGAGGAAACCAAGTATGCCATTGACATTATAGTACGACCAAGGACTAAAATGGTGTGATCGAAAATGTTCGGGAAAATATCAGAGTTTTTTAATTTTTAATTTGAGATCCATGTATTTTTTATACCTACCTATCATTATTTACTTTACATATTTGAATTGCTTATGAAATTACCCATCAGATGATATATCATTGTTAAAGGTTACTACGTCGGTAAGGTAATTATACCGGCTAGTGAATATCTCAAATTCTTTTAAATATATATTTTTTTAATTTTCAGAAATATTTGTTAAGGATGAACCTTTTCCTGATATAAACAACATTTCTGAATTCCTCTAGTTACAAGCTTTCCAAAAATGTATACTTTTGCCATCATAGGTTGAAAACTTTTTCTGTTATAGTCATTTTTATAAATCCTGTAAATTGAGGCTGATTATTCATGTTGACTGTGTAGCGAATAGGAAGAAAGCTGATGATCATGGTCTTATCCATAATTAATTAGTTGTTACAAATAGTTGACAAGTCTGTTGAACCACATACTTAAAGCCTACTAAATATCCTTTAAAATGAGTTTGTACAGGCGGCACCCCTTTCGGCACCACCCCTGGTCCCCAAACTTCAAACACTTGTATCTACCCTTCTGTATTAGCTATACCAATGCCATTTTGCAGGCCGATAGCTTGTTATTAGGGCCTTTAAAATGATACCAAATTTGTTGAGATAGCTTTTGTTTTTTAAAAATATTTGAGGAATATGACAGCATGAAACTAAAAAATGTAACAGCACCACCCTATTGGGAGGCGAGTTCATAACGCGTGACCATATATATTATTTTTACGGAGATGTAAACAAATATGTTCTCATAGGGTTAGAGTCTCCATTCTAGTTCATTTTAAAGCGTATCTTATTAACAGTATTCTGGCCAAATTTGAAGGTCCTAGCCCCTTACGGTTTTCCAGATATCCTGCGCGCACGGTCGCAAAATGGTCGAAATTAGTTACGGAGATATCGTCAGTCAAATGTCGGTCACTAGTAAATACGAATAATTAATACTCATTAAAGGTAATTAATCGTCATTTTTTGTATCAAATTAACTAAATTTGATTTAAAAATGAAGTTTTCACTTATTTAAGGCATATTAGAACACTAAATGCATTAATTATTGGAGTAATCAAATAAAATATGACATTTTTGACCAGAAATGAGATACTTAAAACAATAGAATACATAAGAATTAAATACATGCTTTATATACGAAATGTTCGACTTGGCGACGGACTTCGACGCGCAAAATTTTGTCATAACTTTGCAGATGAATATCCGATTTTGTTCATTTTTGAACCAATTGAAAGCTAATTCTCTGGGCTGTGATTTAAAGCCAAAAAACAAAATCCATAATATAAAACCTCTCAACCCCTAATTCCTCCTTAAACCGACAAAATAAGGTTTGATCTAATGTCAAATAACGTAAGATCTGTCACCATCAACCTCATTGTTGACACATTTATTAAGATCGTAATTTGATTTATAATCACAGCGCATACGACTATGGCAGGCCCAATGTCCAGTAACTCGAAAAACCAAGTTTTTCGCCGAAAAACTTGGTTTATCGATTGAAAATCCAAGTTTTTCAAGTGAAAATCCAAGTTTTTCGAGAAAAACTTGGTTTATCAATTGGAAAACCAAGTGTTTCGGACAGCTAGGCGAAAAACTTGGTTTTTCAAATGAAAAACCAAGTTTATCGATTCGAAAAACCAAGATTTTCAGTTGGCTGGAGAAAATCTTGGTTTTTCGATCGAAAAACCAAGTTTTTCCAATAATTTGAAAAACTTGGTTTATCAATTGAAAAACCAAGTTTTTCGACGCGGAACGTAAAATAATTAGAAAAACTTGGTTTATCAATTGAAAAACCAAGTTTTTCGACGCCTAGGTGAAAATCTTGGTTTTTCAAATCGATAATCTTGGTTTTTCAAATGATAAACCAAGTTTTTCGAATTATTAGACATTAGGCGTCGAAAAACTTGGTTTTTCAATTGATAAACCAAGTTTTTCAAATTATTTTACATTCCGCGTTGAAAAACCAAGTTTTTCGATCGAAAAACCAAGTTTTTCAAAATGATAAACCAAGTTTTTCGAATTAATGGACATTAGGCGTCGAAAAACTTGGTTTTTCAAATGATAATCCAAGTTTTTCGAATTATTGGACATTTGGCGTCGAAAAACTTGGTTTTTCAATTGATAATCCAAGTTTTTCGAGAAAAACTTGGATTTTCACTTGAAAAACTTGGTTTTTCATTTGATAAACCAAGTTTTTCGAATTATTTTACATTCCGCGTTGAAAAACCAAGTTTTTCGATCGAAAAACTTGGTTTTTCAAAATGATAAACCAAGTTTTTCGAATTAATGGACATTAGGCGTCGAAAAACTTGGTTTTTCAATTGATAAACCAAGTTTTTCAAATTATTTTACATTCCGCGTTGAAAAACCAAGTTTTTCGATCGAAAAACAAGGTTTTCAAAATGATAAACCAAGTTTTTCGAATTATTGGACATTTGGCGTCGAAAAACATGGTTTTTCAATTGATAAACCAAGTTTTTCGAATTATTTTACATTCCGCGTTGAAAAACCAAGTTTTTAGAATTAATGGACATTAGGCGTTGAAAAACTTGGTTTCTCGATTGAAAACCAAGTTTATCTAAGTGTAATATCCAACAATTCGAAAAACTTGGTTTTTCGATCGAAAAACTTGGTTTATCGATTGAAAATCCAAGTTTTTCTCGAAAAACTTGGTTTATCAACTGAAAAACCAATTTTTTCGACAGCTAGGCGAAAAACTTGGTTTTTCAAATCGATAATCTTGGTTTTTCATTTGAAAAACCAAGTTTTTCGCCTAGCTGTCGAAAAACTTTGTTTTTCAATTGATAAACTAAGTTTTTCGAGAAAAACTTGGTTTTTCATTTGAAAAACTTGGTTTTTCATTTGAAAAACTTGGATTTTCATTTGAAAAACTTGGATTTTAAATCGATAAACCAAGTTTTTCGGCGAAAAACTTGGTTTTTCGAGTTACTGGACATTGGGCCTGCCATATACGACGGCGGGAAGAATAGTTTCAATTGGGTGCAAAAACACTAGCAACATGTGTGTGAGGCAAATTTATAGCCTTTGAAATCCGAGTAACGATGATCAATCACCAAAAACATAAGAACTAGGTCTATTTATTATATCTGAATTTAGTTATTGGCTTGGTGATAGTTTTGCATTGAATGATCTGTTTGGTCAATACTGACAAGGTGTCATGATACCAACTTATTCAAAATGTGTAGCTAAGGTAACAGCTTTCATGTTTTGTCAATTTATCATTTGTTATTTGACAAATCTGACGTCTTATACCTAAAGATGACTGTTTAGCTGAAGTCTTTAATTGTTTGAAAATCGAGATGATGAAATAAAAGTGGTACGTATATATGATATTACAGGCCATCGTAAGTAATGTATACAACTATTCAATTTACTATCAGGTCCACTATTGTCCCCAGAAGTAGGTCTATTAAAGGTGTAGGCCTATGTTCTGAATCCTGATCACTTTTATTTGGCTATGATTTTTTTTTCACATCAAGATATTTTGATATCAGAAAAATCCCCATATTTTTCTCATTATGTCTGTAAAATCTTAGAGGCCAGAAATTATAGGCTAAAGTGTGGTGAATTACTGTCAAAGGTGGTTAACCAACCGCCAGTTTGTGTACTACTCAATGGGCACATATCTTGTGACCTTGTGCTTTTAAAATAAGAACCATCGTAGTTATTCAATTGAAACTTTGGAATGCAACCATTTTAAGGATGGCCTTTCAGGTAAAATAGAAAACAACAAGTGGTAAATCGTGCCAGCAATCAAAACATCTACCTTTAATTACATTGAATTAAGTTTTCCAACTGCACCGATTTTCGTCTGGTTTTCTAAAATTTCATCATGCTAAATGATATCTTGAATCTTTTTAACTTTTAATGAACCACTTGTAATTTGCCGATTTCAGGTAAATCGTGCCCAACGTCTTCTGTTTTATCTGAAAAGATCGTTTAGTTTTCCAAATAGTTCAGACCCTTATTATTTCAGATATGTTTACTACATTAACATTTCAAATGGTACCTGTTACAACGATTGCAGGCATATTTAAGTGTATGTTCATACTATATATGAAGACTAAATAACCTAACAACAAAAAGGGGAGTTCTTACAAATGTATTATGAAAGGTTACTTCCAGGACCTTAAAACGGATTTTACGGATTAGTTTTATTTCCTTCGATCAAACGGACACGTGCCGCAAGAGAGGGTATAATATTAAATTTCAGATCAATCATTTAGGATTGAGGTACATGTTTTAAACATGTTAAATGCATAAAACGTCATTTGGACAGTTTAACTTGTTAAGGTACATCAAACAGCTGTCTAAGATACAGCCATCTAAACAGGTTTAGGTACATAATACAGCCGTCTAAAAAAGACTAAACAGGTTTTAGATACATCATACAGCCGTCTTTGGGTTTAATTGTAATAGTCTTCTCCATCTCAAAACTCTGGTCTGGAACCAATTCCATATTGAAATGTTGTATTAGCTTTGCTAGCACGACCCGAGCCTCAATCTGAAAATACAAAATAACGTAATGCATCTTTAATATTAATATTTACTATAAGGGGCATGGTGGGTTCTTATCTTGTCGGGATTCGAATACCACAGTTTTCGGCATACAGTTATTCTGACTATATATCAGAGCTTTCCAATATAGCCACTGATAAATGGTGTAAACCATTATAAAGCCTTTATCGGGAACATTCAAAACACTAGTATTTCTATCTTGTTGGTTGTCATTTTATGGTAAAAGTATTTGCCTGTAGCTGTAAGAGCGTACCATGGTGATTCATGGATCCTCAGATCAACTTTAAAAAGAAAACCAGTAATACATTAGGCCTACCATACCATTATACTTTAGTCAAATTTTAAAACTCTTAACACTTTTGGTTCGGTCGTTAATAATCATCTAATTTTCAAGCAAAATATCCCAATAAAACGATTTCTACGTTTCCCAAAGTATATGCCCGCCAATACAAGCACATCCCATCGAAAGGAAAATATATTTTGAAACCTTCAGTTGCGTACATAACAAAAGTGAAAAGAAATCGTTGGGATCTCGTTGGCGCGTCACATTACGCTGACCTGAACCCTTGAAGAACAGCCCCTCATGCAGTTTTCAAGCCCTTATAATTTATGCGCCAACAAGATCCCATTAAATAAACAAGTTCAAACCCTTTAACAAATGTACAAATTGTTGGGATATCGTTGGCGCACGGAGATAATCAAGCTCAAAGGTCAAATGTTACCATTTTGAGCCATTTTCGCAACTCCATAAATCCGTGCGCCATCTTTAAAACACCTTGGAAATTATATCTAGTAAGTTGTAAAGATGGTAAAAAAATGCAGAAACTAGCTTGGGATAAACTTGTTTATTTAATGGGATCTTGTTGGCGGATTGAGTTTTGAGGTCTTGAAAATAGCATGAGGGCGCTGTTCGTCAAAGATTCAAGTCAACATTACCCTACGCGCCAACGATATTCAATTTGTTATACATTTGTTTGTAATGCAGTGAACGCTTCACTGAGACTTTTTTGCTTAAACTTCAATGATTTTTCATTACGATTAAACCAAAACATTCATAGAGCTAAGATTTTGGATAGGTCTACTATCCATTTGGTATTATAATACATCAATCCTGTTTTTTTAGAAGATAATCTGAGGACCCATGAACCCCCCCCCCCCCCCCCCCCCCCCCTACCTCATGAGGCTGATTGACTATAAGCACGTCAAATTAAATGTTTCTGTCACATTTCGTGTATTAATGTATATTTTCTGTAGGCCTATAAGGGGTTTCGCTCTGTTATCCTTTTCTTGTTTCCTGCTGTTTTTTGCTGCTCTTTATGCGTCATGAGCGCTCTTGCGGATTTGCGCGCTTTACATGCGTTCATTTTAATAACTATTATTAAGGAACCAATAAATGATCAGAAACAGCTTCTCCATTGATTGAAGTATAGTATCAAAGTTCTATACTAAAGAATATACTCATAATCACATTAAACTACAAGATTAGAACATTCTATAAGGGGTGGCGTCTAAACAAATCGGCAATGCTTTGCCGATATCTGAAATGAAGTAGAAGTAAGTTCAGTTGTCTATGCGATGCCACAAGCATAGATAGCATCTAGAGAGTCATATATCGACAACGGCAAAGCATTGGACGCCTCCACTAACTTACCAACGCAAAGTGCTGTCCAATGCAATTTCGTGATCCAGATGAAAATGGGAAGTACGCTTGACCAATGCTGAAATAGAATCAATGTATGAGTTCAGAACGCTATTCACAGAATCAATCAATAGTGTAGGTTATCCGTGTTTCGGATTAGCTGCCATTTTAATATCGACGGGAAAATAACTGTACTTAAGACTTTCAAGAAGACACATCTGTTTTATGTTTTGTATGCCAATTAGGTAACACGGTTCATGAAATAATTTGATTTCGTTGAGTTGATCACGTGTAATTTGATAACGATTAGGCTCTTGACCATTATTTCGAATATAGATTCTATGTAAACGTAGAACCCGATCTACAAGCATGAGGCTTGACTTTTTCATTTTTTCTAAATTGTTCTAAATGTAGGCTACATCATTGCATTTTTAAGGACTGAATCTCCTATATACATACTTGTCATCCCCAGCTAGAAATCTATCCGGATCATATTGTAACGGTTCATTGAAATAACGCGCCATCCGTGACATCACATACATCTGTACCTGAAACATAGTCATACATTTTTATATTTATTTATAACAATTGGCAAAACAGCCAGGACAAACCCAATAGTGACATAAGCACTAAATTAAAGGGATGCCCAATCATCAGACAAACAAAGAAACATAGACACACACAAAATAATACGCAATACAACCCCCCACCCACCCACCCACATGAAACACAGAGACACCAGGCTATGAATAGAGATGGAGGCGGAGAGCAGTTTTAAAAGCAGGCAGAGAGGCACAGTTTACTATGTAGCCTACTCCGGAAGGTAGTTCCATACAGCGTCCGAATTAAGGAAAAAAATCTGGTTGCCCGCCGGGCATATTTTTTGGTTGCCCGTATTTTATGTGCTTATTTTGTTTAACTTAGTAATCATTATGCGCCGCGCTAGAAGTCACAGTTGTTATAATGTACACAATTATGACAGTCATTTAAAACATGAATATGTTACTAATACTAAGTAATCACATCACCGTCACTCACACCATCATCATCTTGTTATTTTCAAACTTTTGTTCTTTCAGTTTCAGAAGTTTCTGTTGTTGGAGCTTTGGAGCTATTACTATAAACATATTGAGATTGAGAATCTCGACCACAAACAACTTGAACTTGAATATACATGTACTTGTAAGTACATGTATATTCAAGTTCAAGTTTTTATAGATATAGATATTTTTATTGTAGTACATGATATAAATGTAAATGTTGAGTTGACAATTCAAGTTGGGTTATATATTGGAATTGTTAAGGTACACGTAAGTAGGGTTAGTTAGTGTTGCTGTGCGTGCTGTTGTTGTTGCTGCATCTGCATGTAATAATATACAGACTACGGCTACCACGCATACGGTATAGGATACATGTACTAATTAATAAGGCCAAAATGAGATCATGGAAGTACAATGATGATAGATTGATATTTTCTCCTATGAAACTTGGATTATATAATTATTATTTTAGCTGATTTTGTTTCATTCACAGTTCTGTAAAATATTTAAATGCATGTGTTAAGTGTTTCACTTCTTGTAAAAAAATTGGTTGCCCACCGGGCAACCAAATAAGTACATGTTGGTTGCCCGGTGCTAATTTTGGGTGTCCCGGGCAACCGGGCAACCACTTAACGCGAACGCTGGTTCCATAATGTGGGAGCATAAGGGTAAAAAGACCTTTGTGAGAGAGAGAAAGGCTATTGAGATTACGTAGAGTTGGCCGAGGATGAGGCTTGAAAGGATTGGGAGATGTGCAGAGGTGGTTCATAATCTTGAAAAGATGACACATGTCGGCAATATCACGGCGCTTGGATAATCTAGGGAGATCGGCTTTGAGGAGGAGGTTATCATGAGAGAGCTTCCATGATTGAAGAATGACTCTACAGGCAAACCTGAGAGTGGATTCAAGCCTATTGGTAAGGGTGATATTTAGTGGGTGCCAGGAGATACTGCCGTACTCAAGAATGGGTTCAACCAAGGCTAAGTAAAGAAGCCGGCGGGTTTTAGGGGAGGCACTGTTGAACGCCCTGTGGATGTAACCGATGGTTTTTCTGGCTTTCTTACAGATGTAGTCCACATGCTCGTTCCAGGTCAATTTGTCTGAACTGTGAATACCAAGAAATTTAACGGAAGAAACTCTTTCAATCACCTGGTTGTTCATGCGGAGACATATGCTAGGGAAAGGGTCCTTTTTGGTGGAAATAATCATGAGCTTTGTCTTGCTGGCATTGGCGGTGAGAAGGTTGTTGACAAACCAGAGATGGATGGTGCCAATGCCAGTTTGAAAGGTGGAGATGTCATCATCATTACATATTGGTTTGTAGAGGGTGGTATCATCAGCATAAAGAACCAGGTCACTGTTGGGAGAAAAGGAAGAAAGACAGAGATCATTGATGTAGATGAGAAAGAGAAGAGGCTCCAGGACAGAGCCTTGGGGAACACCAGACAGAACAGGAACAGAAACAGAAGTAGTACCATGGACAGAAACAGACTGGGTTCTACCAGAAAGATAGGATCTAAACCAGCATAGAAGAGGACCAGAAACACCAACGGCACGAAGTTTGAGCAACAAAGGAGAATGGGGAACTTTGTCAAAAGCCTTACTTAGGTCAAATAAGGCAACAGCCACACTTTTACGATTTTCAAGATGCGTGTACCAGTCATTAAGGGCTGTTAGTAGGGCATCAGCAGTAGATGATTTAGGAAGAAAACCGAATTGATGGGGTGTCAGAACTTTGTTGAGATTAAGGTGGTGAAGCATGTTGGTGGATTATTCTTTCCATGGTTTTACAAACAATAGGCTGTAGGGATATGGGACGATATTTGGATGCAGAGTGGCGATCCCCAGACTTGAAAATTGGAATAATGCGGGAAAGTTTCCAGGCGCTACGTAGCACAAAATGTTCCTGACCGGGTGCTTTTATATTATATCCTTTTATAATTCTCCACAATATGACACCTCATCTATATGGATATTTTTTATAAAGTTATGATGATTTTAGTAACCACACTTAACGAAGAAAATGTATTTTTGTACGGAATGTTAGGTTGTGATTCATTTCACACAAAATGTCACTGCTGAGCAATGATACATAAATAATGTTACTAACTTTGTTTTTGGTTAGTCGGGATACTTTTAAGTCACCATAACTTTAAATATATCCAGTCGATTGTTATGAATAAGGTCTCAAAGTGTGAGGAAGAAATTTGCTCGTTTAATGTAGGCCTATTTATCTAAGCTGATTGATATAACGATTTTCAATTAACTAACATTGAAGCACCTGGTCAGTGTAAGTATAATACTATTATAATAAGTAGAATTGATGAGGTACCGTGCATGGTCAAAAAACTGGCGATCACGTGATGAAAGCGCTGACTTGTGGGGGACCTCAAGAAATCTTCTTTGGTGCATGGTGTAAAATATTCATTAGTACGTGTGTCAAGACTCCATTACGGAAAAGAGCTGTCGGGTAATATAGTTTTTGTGTGCATAATAGTACCGACTATGCTGTTCTACACCAAGGTATATTTCTTGGAGTGTATGACGGATAATTGATATACGTATGCAGTGTTGTACATGTATATCGAAACACATTCTATCTAGAGTGTTAACATAATGCATTATCAATAATTGGATGAACATGAAAATGGAACATCATTCATGCATATCTTTTCAACATTTGAAATGGATGAAACATCCAACTATACCGTTTTGAAAGGAGATTTAGTTCCCCGGAGCTATAGTCCGTCCCTAGACATGGGATGAAATTTGAAGCTATAGTGTTGCGTGTAGAGAGGAGTGCCCTTTACTTTAATTCACTGTACAGGCCTGACTATATCACCAGGGGACTATATCTCATTCTATACCGTACCATCATAACGGAACCCTTTGGTACATTATATCCATCAATGTTCACGTCATATGCAGCCTCTCTTACTGTTGCAATGGCTGGAGGATGTAAACGTAAAGATTCTTTCAACACCTAGGCAAATGAAAAGTTAAATAGCAAAATGTAGGTCTTAAAGACAACGAGACCATCAACAGAATGTACAAGTATAATAGCCATCTTTAAAATAAATTCAGTATATTCGCAAAAAGAAAGCAAAATCAGTTTTACATTGGACTCTTCTTTATGTGAAAATATTGTCGAATTCCAGCTTTTTGAGATCTTTTAGACAAATAATATATAGCAACTAGCAGGATCTAGGAGTTCACATGAGGTAAAATATTCTGTTAAAACAATATATAATGATGTTATAATGGTGGAATGACGTATAACAGTACCATAAAAGTATGATAAATTGTCGTAATGTGGCCAACAGACCGGCTATGGGGATGAGATAATTTGTATACATAGTGTTATAATTTCCTTTCAAGATTTCAAAGAAAATATGAGAAGATATCGTACCGCCATAGTATACTCGAGTTTCAATCCATCTTCGTAGGATATTTCGGACTTATCACCCAAAATGGCGTCAACTTCTGTCCTCAAACTGTGGGAGAAATATAGCAACAACGATTAACATGTCATGTTTATGAGTCACGTGGCACAAGTCATATGAATGAACTCCTTGTTGAAGTTATTCCTGTCAGCAATATAACATTTAAAAATATTGTAAAAATAAAAACTTAGATTGGCGTGTATTTTATAATACAAGGTTAGCATAAGCAGGTGTTAATGTGACCATGTATTATATTTAGAGAATAAATTATAGTTCTTAGCTGTATACGATGGTCTTATACTGTATAGGCTGTACCATATTTGGAGTCGTGTATGATCGTCGCAGGCGGCTATACACGACGACATTCTTATTTAGTTTATTGGTTATTTTATTTTTTATCATGAAATAACGCAGTTTGTTAGATTTATTTTAATCAAACAACAACACATTTCCCCCTTTATAAAATCGGCGAATCCGGCGAGCTGTTTACCAACTCCCTGCTTTGAATAACCACGCTGCGTTATACGCGGAACGCATACGCCGCCGGCGACTTTGAGGGCACGATAACGCGATGATCATACGCACTGAAGGTGTTATTATTCGAATGAATTAAGCCCCGCCCAAAACTATACACCATTTGTCTCATAGTACATAGTGCGTATCGGCTGAAAATCAGCCAAAAACCAATCAAATTTCCTGTTGACATCCAAAACCACACCCACTATATAAGAATACGGTATATCATTGGAGAACATGGCCTGGTTATACTACGCATGTAGTCATAATCATATTTTACTAGACTTGAATATAAAATTGAAAAAATGCAATTTCAAAGTTCAGATTTTTTTTTCGGAAAAAGGGGGTTATTGTTCGTTTGATTACAAAATATTTTAAAAGACTTGCCATTCGGGTATAATATATAACGCATTTTTGTAGTTGATATATGGCGTTTGTAAGCAATTTGGGAAGAAAAAATATCATCTACACGCGAGAATTTGGTGGTCATGCTACTTTCTCAGAGAGCTGTTGATCTCCTATATCATGCCTATACTGATATACTGACATACGGTGGAAAAACAGCAAGGGGAGGGTATATCAGTTTTATAAACAAAATTCTCAGAAAAAAATGTTTTCGTACCGGTAAATAATCTCAGGTCTTCTGCCAATTTCCATGAGAGTCGTAGACAATAGGTTTGCCGTTGTTTCTTGTCCTAAGAGGGCAAAAAGAGATTATGATATATAACATGGCCGCTTACACACAAAAAACTGATATAGAGTAGCACACGATAAAGCACAAGATTGTAACCGCGTGGCCGCAACGCAAACATTGTAGGATCCAGCCGGCCGGGGTGATTGCAAGTTTTCTGATCAGGCATGGATTCCAGATACGGTACATAAAGTCATTTCCCTGCAACTACTCCCTGGACCTTCTCTAAGTAAGTATATACATTTCATTTGTTTAGAATATGTTTTGTGCTATATTTGTATATATATACACACCTAGCACATAATGTCCCTGACTAGGTGCTTTGGGGTTGGCTAATTCAAAATAGATAATCGGTTTCAAAAATCTGAGATAAACATTGAATGCGTAATTTTTTTCTCCGCAGTTTGATACCTCATTCAACAAAATCGATTGGATACTTTTAAAGTTATGGCGATTTCAATGACAGCACATAACAACAGCAAAGTTGCACTAGGTATAGAAAATCATTGATTTGTAGTGTGTGATTACGCACTGAAAAAACTCACAGCTAATCAGCTAAGACTGGTATTCTTCACAGCCAGTCACACCCTTTGTCACGCAAATTGCGGTTATCACTCCAGACCCATTCATCTGTCTCGTTCAGATAGCACACTGTTATGACAGAAATCACACACAAATCAATGATTCCTAAACCTAGTGCAACTTTTCTGTTGCTATGCGCGGTCATTGAAATCGCCATAACTTTAAAAGTATCCATTCGATTTTGTTGAATGAGGTATCAAACTGCGGTGAAGAAATCTGCTCATTTAATGATTATCTCAGATTGTTGGTACCGATTATATATTTTGAATTAGCCAACCTCAAAGCACCTGGTCAGGGACTTTTTTTTTCTCTTTTTTTTCATCTGCTATGACAAATCAAATATACAAAAAAGATATGATTACAAATCAGTTAGAATACACAATGTGTGTGGATAACTGTTAGAGTAACATCGATAAGTAGACTATATATCGCATGAATATGGTTATTATGCATAAATACAGGATGACGTACTAAAACATACACTAAATTACAAAATATAATATATTTCAATTATACAAAAAGCATGTGGAAAACGTCCCATTTTTTTTAGGTAGAGAGTATTCTTAAGAGATTTTTTCCACATGTGTCTTTCAGTGTTATAGTACTTAATGATATCATGTTGGATATTTTGAAATGACGGTTTTGAACCATTGCACCTATTTCTGTATACAGCAAATTTCGCAATCAACAAGATGTTATTGAGACCAGTATGTTTACTAATGGGGAATTTGCCAAAGAGAATGTCATTATCGCACAGCGAAACCTTAATTTTACATTTACATAGTATCCATTCCTCGAGCTTTCTCCAGATGGTATTAGTAATAGGGCACATACAGAATATATGTTTCCTGGACCTGATAGCAAAAAGAACATCGATCGTCGCTGGAAACCTTTATCATCTTAAGGAAGCAGTTTGTGCTCAGGATACGCTGAGTTATTCGAAACTGAAACCATCTTAGCTTGATATCCCCAGTACATTTAAATGGCGCGTTGCAGATAGTTTTCCATTTGTTATCGTCGATGTACTGCAGTTTTTGCGACCATTTTAGCTCGGCTTTATTATTGGAATTGGGTAAAAGGATTTTGTAGATACGCCTACAGCCCTTTTTGTCTTTCAATATAGAATATCAATGTTTATAGGAATAAATGGTTTAGCAACCGGCTTAGCATTAGTAAACAATGACACATTTCTAAAACTCTCAATAATAGTACGTCTGAGCCCATGGTACTCAAGAAAGTTAGTTCTAAGATTAACATATTTTCTCCTAAGTGCCTCCAAAGAGTAAAATCCTCCCTCTGGGTCCATGAGATCATTAATATAGAGAATGCCATTTTGAACCCAACTGGAATAGAAAACAATATTTCCACCAATATTAATCTGAGGATTGTTCCAGATACATGACCGTAGAACTTCGCTGCAATCGTTTAGCTTCTTGTGTTGCTGAAACGAATTCCAGACAAGAAAAACTTCCTTCCAGAAGGTATTGCTCATCTTATTAATAGAATTGGTCCACCTACTGGTGCCGCAGATAAAGTTACCCATGTCCTTCAGCTGTGAGAAATGCAGAAACATGATAACAGCTTTATTGGAATTACCAGCCCTTAAAAGACGTCTAATCCATGATATTTTCAGAGCGTTGAAAAATATACCAACTTGGATCATTTTTGTACCCCCTTCTTCATAATCGCCACACATCTGGTCCCTGCCAATCCTTTCCATATAAAATTGAAAAACATATTGTTAAGCTCATGTATCAAGTTGCAATCTGGATTGGGAATGGCCAGAACCAGATGACTGAATCTCGAGATAAAGAGGGACTTAACCATTGCTATTCTACCCAGAACTGTCAAGTATCTCTTCGACCATTGTTTCATCGATTTGCGAATATCTTCAACAATACTAGAGTAGTTTAATGCTGGCATCTCATGCAGATCAAGACTGAAATCAACACCGAGCATGGAGAATCTATTCCTAACCCAGTTGAGATGACTACAAGTACTTAAAGGCAGCTCCTTCCGCTTAGAGCCTATCCCAACAACATTTGTTTTATTGCTATTCAGACATAACCGCAAATTGATCAAGAACATTTAAGGTTTCTACAAGCGACCTCTCACTACCGTCAAGAATAAATGTGGTATCATCGGCGTATTGTGTGATTTTAAACTCCTTGTTATCAATAACAATGCCCTTCATATCATGGTTGTTTCTTGCCATCGTCGCAAGTACTTCAGCACACAGTAGAAAAAGGTAAGGCAAAAGGGGATCGCCTTGACGGCAACCCCGGTTGACAAAGAATCTATCAGACATATTGCCGCTAATAAGCAGGCTAGATTCAGCATTGTTATAAAAAAAAAGTCTAATCCATTTCTGAATTGAAAGGTAAGGCGAGAGGGGATCGCCTTGACGGCAACCCCGGTTGACAAAGAATCTATCAGACATATTGCCGTTAATAAGCAGGCTAGATTCAGCATTGTTATAGAAAAGTCTAATCCATTTCTGAATTGAAGTCCCAAAGCCATGACGCTTAAGAATTTTGAAAATGAAACTATGAGAGACAGTATCGAAAGCCTTTTCAAAGTCAATAAGAAGCAGCATCCCAGGTATTGATTTCTCTTCAGCGTGAAAAATGATATCATAAACAATTCTAATGTTTTCACCGATAAAACGACCACCCATAAAACCATTTTGATCGTCCTCAATAAGCTTTTGGAGAACACCCTTAACTCTGTTAGCAATGCACATTGAAGCGAGTTTGTAAATTGAGTTAAGTAAAGAGATTGGTCTTTAATTTTTTAAGGTGTTGACGCGGCTTATTGCCTTTCGGAAGAAGCGTAATAACACCTAAGTTTTGAAAATGTGAAAAAGATCCCCTATCAAATGCACTGTTCAGCGCACGAATGATGAATGACGATAGATCTTTCCAGAAAAACTTGAAGAATTCAACCGTGAAACCATCTGGACCTGGTGTTTTGTTATTTTGCATCGACTTAAGAGCATTGAGAACTTCATCATATTCAAGGACACCATCAATTTGGCTGGATTCGTCTTCCGACAATGTGGGTATGTTTGGAATCGTATCGAGCAACGACACGATTCGTTGAAAATGAAACGTGTCGATTTGCATTTCCTTATCACTGTATAAGTTCTCGTAGAACGTCTTGGCTTCATCCAGTATTTCTTTCTGGCTGTTAGTTTTAATACCATTTTGTTTTTCAAGAAAATTGATCGACTTGTTGACAAA
This sequence comes from Ophiura sarsii, assembly GCA_035610835.1. Classification (NCBI taxonomy): domain Eukaryota; kingdom Metazoa; phylum Echinodermata; class Ophiuroidea; order Amphilepidida; family Ophiuridae; genus Ophiura; species Ophiura sarsii. The sequence goes on along the minus strand of CM069452.1, from coordinate 11,154,725 downwards.
GTTTTTCTTTTCAAGATTAAGAAAGTATTTGGACGGTTTTTCGCCAAATTCAAGATTCTGCACTCTGGCGCGGATTTTAACTCCTTCCATGTGGACATCTGTTAACTCTTGTAACTTTTTGTTGGCCGATTTGAGATCTTCCATGAGCGTGTCTGCCGTCGTATGTGTAGGATTTAGATCAAGCGTGTGATCAATTCGGATAATCTCAGCTTCAAGTGATTTTATCTCCTTCTCTCTTTTCCTTTTCATATTTGCACCATACGGAATAGTCTTGCCTCTAATGTCAACCAAGATCATATCAAGTAGAAGTTGATCGTTGATGTTGAATTGCACCTCTTTGCCCGGGATATTTTTCATGTTTTCTCTTAAGTATGGGCTCGCAGCATACTGTTTGACAACTTCGCCAATAGCATCTTTCACTACCTGGATGTATATACTTTGAGTCCTTAAGTAAAGAATTGTTGAACTTCCAATAACCTCTACCTCTATGAGGCGTTTGCTTAGCGAAAGTAACTGTTGGAATCGAGTGCTCAGACCTATAGCCAGGCAAGATATCAGTATTGCCTACCATTGAGAACATCTCGTGTGAAAGGAGAAAGAAGTCCAGTCGCCCTTGTTTAAAGGGGGTGGGTTGTCGCCATGTGTATCTCCGGGTTGTAGGGTTATTCTCCCTCCATGGACCAATTAAATCGTGAATATTCATCATTATTAAGAACTTCTTTCCTTGCCTTGGGATTGCCTACACTATTGTAGTTCATCGTATCCATATTTGGTTGCTGGACTAAGTTAAAGTCACCGCAGATAATGCTGTGTGCGGTATTGTAGCTCTCAATTTCATCCATGATATTTTGTAGAAACTTGGGTCGTCTTGATTTGGACCATAAATGTTGGCTAAAGAAACCCTGAGATCTGAAAATGTTATGTCAAGGGACTTTATGTGCTAGGTGTATATTATAGCATGGACAGAGCCTATACGTCAATACGATAATGTCGTCAAAAGTGTACTTGAATTTTCTCAACTCCAAGTTTATATTTGACATATGTATTTCCCGTTAATGACCTCGTTAAATAATCTCTTACCTGCAAAGAAAAACGTCACAAACTCATCTAACATCTCCTCCATCTGCATAACGTGTTCCCCATTTTGAGTGCTACGAAGCAAGTTGGATAGGAGATTATCAGGAACATCTTTCCCCTGCTTTATAGCGTCCGACATTTTCGTAATACACAGTCGTCCTGTATCACGTAGAAAGGTACAAGCTTCTTGCACTTTAGTTTGGTATTTTTGCTCCGCTTGGAATGGAAAATATTTTCGTCTCATCTAGAAATAAACAGAATGGAGCACGTACAACTTTAAATAGTGGCTAGAATTTGCAGAATGAAGTATAAAATGATTTTCGAAATGGTATTATCCACAGTGGCCAGTCCGCCCCTGGTATTATTCTCGAATAATAAATCTTCCATATTTTCCTTTTCTCCAATTTTCTAATCTGTGCATGTGTGTGTGCTACCGATAGTTGTCATACAAACAGTAACGATTTGCTACTTCAAGGGTTCAACAACGTTTTATTTGATCACATGATCCGAGATGTGACACGAGCTAGGGCTGAGATAATGATCAAAGAAGACGTTTGTGTAGTCCAGCATGATTAGTACCACTATATACGGTGTACCAACATGAATTTTCCCCAAAACAAATAGATCCCAACTAAAATGTGCTATTCAAAAACTAAAGGGTATTTAAGAAAAACGAGAGAGGACTGAATTGAAGTCACATCAATTGTGCTACCGCAGCTGGAGTTTCTTAAAGACCCTCTTTTAACAACCTTTATAGTTAACAACGTTATACGCCTTTCATCGCAATGTCATGTCAATGCCAATGGGAACCAGTAGACACTGGTGTCAGAAATCAGTGGTCATGTAATGAAAGTGAAGCATGCTGGTGTTTGGACCGAGACTGATTGGATGAGCGTTATTTGAGCGTAGTTTCTAGTCAACAGGACTATCTCCTTTAGCCATACTATTATTTATTATGACAGCTTGAAAGCGGGACTTATTCTGGTGCAAGTAGTTATCATTCAGAAACACTCTGTATCATCAAATCATTCACTCTTACTTACAGCAGTCAATGGCGAGCTTGTACACAGGATTTCATGAGCCTCAGTCGCCACTTTCATGGCGTTCAAAAACTTCTTTTCTGTCCCATCGTATAGCTGTAGATCCATTCCAAAGGCAACCTGTTGATTTTTGAACATCATCATGTTATCATCGAGTACAAATCGAGTTGTTTTATGAGAACAAAAATTTGTATTATAGGTAACTACAGAAAAGAATACAAAGTATCTATTCTGATTATGGGTTCGGCAAAGTGTTGAATGGAATTTATTAGTCCGCTAATAAGTGTGTCACACACGTGCACACCACTCTAAAATGGTCCCAACGTAAGCTGGAATTTTGAGTAAGTGTATCCTAGGAATAAGTAGACTTTTCCAAGGTGTATCTATATTTCAATATTATTGTCTTAGCGTTTTGATATTAGAGTCTTACTCATGCGATGGGTCAAACGGAGAAGCCCTATTGGCGTTCTATGCGAGGTCTATGATGAACCTATTTCTTAGTTGGTACTCTAAATGCGGTTATGTTAAAAGTATCTAGCTGTCTTACATATGCATAATATCTTATTTATTTATCGTTAAGAGTATTTTACGTTATGCATCTGAATTATTACCTTTGCAATGATATCTAATGCAGTCGTGTTGAGCGTATCGAGCATGCGCACTTTTGTATTGCCATCTGCTCTCTTCATTAACCAGTCCACCATTAGATCGGCACTTGAGTTGAATTGATTTATGCACGTCTTTAGGTAACTACAAAGGTAGAAATACGGAAATTGAGGGAATCAGGAAGAGAAGATCCGCGGTAATCTATCTGTGATTTTGATTTTGAACAAAAGCATTACGCACGTATCGCGCCAGATCTACAAACATCTTATTGCTGAATGATTATTGAATTAAATTCAATTAAAATCTTTAATTGAGAATGTTTCTATTTTAATTGAACACTGATTCCCATGTTACTTAAGCTTCGTGATTTAATATTACACAACTTGTCTTGTCCTCCATTTGGGGCTCTCGTGGGCATCTGCTGGCGTGTAACCAGAAATCGTACTATAGCAATAATTGAAAACAATGACTTAAAGGGACATGAAGAGATGTGCTGGAGGCTGCGCCCAAAAAATTAGAGGATTCAGAAAAATCAGCCCTCTTTGTACAACAAAACATCAATTCCAATATTTTCATCTACGACTTATCAGAATTTCACACTATAGTTGGGGAGCATGGGTCTTCCAGTTCCGGTCCAGGCTGACACAGGGAGTTATATACCATAATGTTCTTTGAAGTTTGTAAAATTAAAACCTAAGTAGACATCCTTGTCAATTTGGGTGGTTGATTAACATTGTTTTAGAGTGTCAGGTCACATGTGTTTCAATGTGTTTCAAAACCATGTCTGCTCCGCAGATATAGCTATATAAGTGAGTGTTCATAATTAATACCTTGATGGGGGTTGGACAAAATGGAGGGGGAATCGCACAAAAAAATGTTCCGCAAAAGGGGGATCACAAAAAAAGTAGGTACTTCATAAAAAGGTCCAATTTTGTTGGGCGCTTCGCGCACATCACAAAAGGGTTCACTTTTCCCTCGCGCTCTGCGCGCAAAAGAACCCACATTTTTACAATAACATGTTTCGTTCGCGGTCGAATCTAATAATGCTCCGTAACTTAGACATACAGAGGGGGGGGGGGTCAAGAAAAAAAAATGCCCGAGGCTCAAAAACATCCAACCCCACCAAAGTATTTATGAACACTCCCTAAACATGCTTAACAGTCATACTATGAATATGTTGGGTTTGAAGGCTGCATTTGTGATTTCGTGAGTGGTAACAGCAAAAACGACCATTGTTAATGTATATCTTGAATTCTGAAGTAAATTTAAAAAACTAAAACAAACTTCAACACTACTTCGTGTCCCTTTAACATATGCCAAGATATGGAGAAAGTATGTAAGCAAACTCGAAACTACGTGCCTACCTACGATGGAAAGCTGGATTAAATAAAGCGCGGTTTCGTGCATGAAGATCCTGGTCTAATACTGTTACTAATCCCGATCCCATGAAGGGTGCGCCATACATCGTCTGAAGGTGTCTGTATGCCATAACTGACTTGGGATGATTATCTGACAGTAACTCCTACGATATAGATAAAACAAAATATAAATAAGTTGAACCAGGAAAATAGTTAAGTGGTACATTTACAATGCACTGTTAAATTATATATAATTCGACGTCATTTTTCATCTATGGCTAATCACCATCGGATTTAATTAAGGCTAATTACAATTGGGTTCCACTAAGACTAATTACCATTGGATTCAGATAAGGCTAATTACAATTGGGTTCAACTAAGGCTAATTACCATTGGATTCAGATAAGACTAATTACTATTGGATTCAACTAAGGCTAATGACAATTGGTTTCAACTAAGGCTAATTACCATTGGATTCAACTAAGGCTAATTGCCATTGGATTCAACTAAGGCTAATTACAATTGGGTTCAACTAAGGCTAACTACCATTGAATTCAGATAAGACTAATCACCATTGGATTCAACTAAGGCTAATTACCATTGGATTCAGATAAGACTAATTAACATTGGATTTGGATTCAGATAAGACTAATTACAATTGGGTTCAACTAAGGCTAATTACCATTGGATTCAGATAAGACTAAATAACATTGGATTCAACTAAGGCTTATTGCCATTGGATTCAACTAAGGCTAATAACCATTGGATTCAGATAAGACTAATTACAATTGGGTTCAACTAAGGCTAATTACCATTGGATTCAGATAAGGCTAATTACAATTGGGTTCAACTAAGGCTAATTACCATTGGATTCAGATCAGACTAATCACTATTGGATTCAGATAAGACTAATTACAATTGGGTTCAACTAAGGCTAATTACCATTGGATTCAGATAAGGCTAATTACAATTGGGTTCAACTAAGGCTAATTACCATTGGGTTCAACTAAGGCTAATTGCCATTGGATTCAACTAAGGCTAATTACCATTGGATTCAGATCAGACTAATTACTATTGGATTCAACTAAGGCTAATGACAATTGGTTTCAACTAAGTCTAATTGCCATTGGATTCTACTAAGGCTAATTACCATTGGATTCAACTTAGGCTAATTGCCATTGGATTCAACTAAGGCTAATTACAATTGGGTTCAACTAAGGCTAATTACCATTGGATTCAACTAAGGCTAATCACCATTGGATTCAACTACGGCTAATTACCATTGGTAACAACTAAGTATAATTACCATTGGATTCAGATAAGACTAATTACCATTGGATTCAATTAAGGCTAATCTGGTTATGTATGGCTATAGTTATACTCGTATTGTAACACGCGTAACATGTTGTCATCCGATAAGTAAACCTCGCCTGGAAATCAAAATACCATTCGTCGGGTTGCAGCTATACTGTCAGTCAAAGAAGATTTCTTTCACTTTCATCACATGACCATTGATTTCTGTCACGTCATCGGTGTCGACTGGTTCCCATTGACATTACATTGCAATGAAAGGCTTATAATGTTGTACACGAGGGTCTTTAAGAAAATCCTGCTGCGAGTAGTACAATTGATGTGACTTCAATTCAGTTTTCTCTTGTTTTCTTAAATACACTTTATTTTTTGAATAACACATTTTAGTTGGGTTTCAATTGTTTTCATATATTGACATATATATGGCCAAGATGCCTACAATAGATCTGTGCATTGTAGTGGTGCTAAGCATGCTGGACTATACAAGAAATCTCCTTTGAATGTCAGTGGTATTTGACAAGATGGCATAATTTAGAATGATCCTCGTACAAGCATTTTAAACATGTATGTTAAAAGCATGTTAAACAAACCTTTACACCCTCCGGTGTGTGGATGTACAGAAATGGAACCCAGAAGTAAAACACGACAATAGTAGGTCCATGCACTTCCACCCTATTGTAAAATAATAGTAAATATATTTGTAAAACGATTGTAAAAAAAATTAGTTAGATTTGTAATTCTAATATCTGACACTTATTGCATTGAATGAGAATATAACAGATAACCGTTCTCACATTTATAAACAAACTGCTAACACGTCATTATTTTAAGTCACGTGACAAGTCATATGAATGAATTCCTTGTTGAAGTTATTCCTGTTAGATAATAAATGATTAGCACTAATATCTTACCATTCTAGAAGCAGATCGGAACTCAATTTTCCTTTCTTTTTTGCGTCTACAAAGTCTGAGATGTTGCCAAATATGAAACTGAAATAGACAACATTTGATTATTTTTATAACAGCACATCAATACAAATTAAGATAGATTAATTACTATACCTACATACCTACGGGTATCCCTAAAAATGGGTGCATAAGTTCCACGTTATTGTTATCATTTAATATTCAGTAGTTGGCATTATGGTTATGATATTACAGCCAACTCATAGAAAATTAAGTTGATTTTCAAATGCCGTTTATTCGATTATAATTACTCTTACTAATCTAACGATATGCTTGATCATCCACAGATACATAAAGCAGGTTGTGCCACTTTTTAGGGCAAAGATGCTTGTGGAAAGAGCCATGTTGCTCATTCAATAATTAGTATAATTATTAACTTAGGCTATATTAAAAAAATCATTTGTCTCAACGCTCCCGCGCGCGTTAGTTAATTGGTGCGCGTTAGAAGAAAAAAATTATGAAAAAAAAAATCCCAACATTTCACAGATTTTTCAGATTTTCATTGTCCAAATACAAATAAATCCCAACATTTCACAGATTTTTCAGATTTTCATTGATCACATCATTTTAAATACAAAGTTCACTTTTACTAGGATTTCAATATTTTATATTTATTAAAAATAAATAAAAAAAACTTTTAAAAAAATCGCATTCCGCATTAGGTTTTGAAAAACTGAAGAGCTTTGAGACCAAAGTGGTTTTTTTAATATAGCCTTATTGATAATTGATATCCATAATAAGTTTCAAAATAACTAAACTAGTTTGCAAATGCCGGTTGTTTTGTCGCATTTGCATTTCAAAATCTTTGCTTTTTAATTGCTCAAGGTCTGGTTAAACAAGCAAATTCGACACAACAAACCTTATTTGAAAGGTAATCAAGTTTAATATATCGAAGCTCATGTAGGCCTATATATTAAATCCAAATACGAAATATTTAATACAAATAGCACTTTCCTTTTAAAACTATCTTTTTTTTTCTACAAGTGACGCAATCTTAACTTTAAGTGGCACAAGCCCGATTTTGAGTGCTTGTTCATCAAACATATTTTGGACTGCAGGCCCGTAGGAAGGGGGGGGCGATGGTGGCGATCGCCCCCCCTTTGAAAATCTTCCCCGGAAAATTTGTACACAGATGAAAAAATTTCGCGCGCTACGCGCGCATTTGTCTTCCCAAAATGCAATATTCTTTGCTACAATCTTGTTTAGAGCCAAAATGTACCTCGATCGTGCAAAAAATAGGTGCAAATTCGAAAAATTTCGCGCGCTACGCGCGCATATTTGACTCAACAAAAAAAAAAATTCCGTGATTTTTTTGGGAAAACGCCCCCCCTTTGAAAAAAGTGTCTTACGGCCCTGGACTGAGAAGAGTTAACACACTCTACAATCAAATAAACGGCATTTCAAATCCAGCACAAATCTGTACTTCCGGCATTAACTCTCGTCCTCCTTAGGCCCCCCCCCCCCAAAAAAAAAAGTTGTTTGCTTGTCCTCGTCCGACCGACCGTGTGAGGCAGTCCTTTTTTATAAAAAAAAATTAAAAAAATTAAAATTAAAAAAATTATTTTTTTTTAAATTTTTTTTTAAAAACATTCATTTGAATGACCTATATTGAACCCTACGTTACTCCTCATGTGAGCCAATACCCTTTTCATGTCACTAAAATTAGGGTGGCCAAGCCCAAACTTGGTGTAGGCCTACAGTGTTGAAACGTGTGAACGAATGCGCGAAAAGAGCGCAAATAAAATCAATATTTTTAAACTAAAATTATGGTGGTCTAGACCAAATTTTGTTTGACAAATAGGGACACTGTATCTATATCTACCAATCATTCACCGCATTAATTTATAGTGTTAATATTTCATGTAAATGTAAACCTACCTTGTTCGTGTTGGTCCCGGTATCTGTGCATATTTATTATGAATATGATAAATGTAAACCAACAATGCAAGAATACACGCAGTAGCAAATGATACAACTGTTATGGTACTGTAGGCCAATATCAACAACAAGCCCGCCATTGCAATACAACGTGAGCGCTGTCGTCAAATAATATTAGTGTATTTTAAACAACCAAATAGAATACGTGTTTATAAAGCATAGATCCTTGAGATCTCAAGGATCTATGGTTAGAGACACCTTGAATAATGGTCAAACAATTCACTTTGTCCTATTTGACGCAATGTGACGTATATGCATAGTGTCGGTACAATAAATGGGCATAGTCCACATTTGAAGATAAGTATTTAATCAGCAGACTGCGGTATACTTGCTGTGACGTCGAAAATGTTGACATCAAGATTGAATAAATACATAATACATAGTTTGCGAGATAGTATAATATATTCATTATTCAGGGTCGCTTAATTGAGACGTTGATCCGGGCCTGTTCGTCATACCACCAGGGTCATATTGATCGATCATTGTTACTTTTTCGATTTTCGATATTTGAGTTATAAAGGGTTCAACAAAAGAAAGGATACACTTTGTTTATGTCATTTTGAGTAACATTCCATTTTTCTTTTGACCAAACAGGCTAGATAGGCATTTAGACGAATCATTTAGGCATCATTTGATACCAAATTTGCCACCTAACAACAAAGATAAACCATGATTAGCACCATTTAAAGAAAACTGTTCACTTTTCAAAAGTCGGCATTTTCAACGCACGCAAGCCGCGAGAAAATGCCGCGCGTGGCCTTTGAATGGCCGGAGATAAAATGGATATTGATCACACAGTGGGGATGCTCGTTCGCTTGCCTGAACGAGCGGGTGGTGCTAATCATGGTTCATCTTTGTTGTTAAAAACTTGTTAGGGGGAAAATTTGGTATCAAATTATGCTTAAAAGATTCATCTAAATGCCTAAATCTAGCCTGTTTGGTCAACAAAAAATTGAATGTTACTCAAAATAACATAAACAAAGTGTATACTTTCTTTTGTTGAACCCTTTATATCGAGGGTTATGCGCCAGAAGGCCGTAACTCAAGAAATGCTATTTTGACACTGTAGCACCCAACTTATAACTCTAATTTTAGTCAATTTAAGAATGGTTTATGAGTTATCTCTTTATGGTTCTGAAAATCTAGGTTATATGGATTCTTTTTGTACCAAAGTTTCAATTTGCCCAAAAATTGAGTTACGGCCTTCTGGCGCTTAACCTTTGATATGTAAAAATTCGAGAACTGGAGTTTCGAGTTATAAATAGTCACATACACATCTGCAAGGGCGGCGGAACCGGGGGCCAGGGGGCACGTGCCCCCCCCCCCCCTCCCCATCCGTGAAAGTGATGGGACACCATGTGTACTGTGCCCCCCCCCCCCCCTCCCCCGAACTTTGTGGCAGAACTCCTTTAATGGAGCCCCACAACATTTTGTACCCCAAAACAATCGATTGACTTTTAGTGTCAAAAATACATTAAATTATCTTAAACTTCAGGCAATTTGCATTAAAACCACAAAAAAATCGCGCGCTTCGTGCGCATTTTTAAACAAACGTTTTTCCTTGCCCAAAACAATTTCACGAAATACCCTATGGCCCCTTTTTTATGCTGGTGGTGCCGCCACTGATTAATTTCCTTCTGAATTTCCTTCTTATAGCAGCTGAGACGAATTTGTCTCAGTCCATAATGAGGTTTTTCCGTCCAATTTCAACCAGAATAGAAAAGACGTTTTTTAGCATAGTCATGTGGACATGTAGAAGCGTTGTGTCCCCATACCGGCGTGAAAAACTGCAATTTCCACTAATTTCCCTGTCTTCCTTTCTCATTTATGTCCGTTTCCTTTCCCTTTTCCCTTTCCTTCCCCTTTTGTCTCCTCTTCTTCCTTTCTTTCCCTTCCTTTGCCTTCCCGATTTTCCGCTGCCTTCCCGATTTCAGGGTCAATTTTTTTCTTCAGGGGGGTCACTTAGCCCCCCTTGCCCCCGTCTGGCTACGCTACTGGTCCCTGAGCGCATATTTAAGCGGGCGAACCCCACGCCGCCAGGCGATCCACTCGCTCCGCTCGTTTCGCTTGCATGATCGTAATTTACGTGCCCCCCCCCTCCCCATTTTCATATAGCCTACGCCGCGCCGCGCAGAATTCGAGTTTCGAGTTTTTTTCTTCTTCAAGATTCAAAATTTAAGATTTCGAATTTCAAATTTCAAATCTTAAATTACGAGTTTTGGATAACCAGTCCGTCACAGCAGGTCAATTTACAGGATATATTTTATTATTCCTAAAACATATGAAGTATCATTACGTAATCTCTCTACACAATGCTACATGCCTCAAAGTTGTGTCTACTAGTTTAGCCGCACAAAATAAATGACTAATTATTAACATCTGAATTCTGTGATATAACGACCCATTTCAATTCAATTTAACTAATACGAGATTTTTGAAAAACGTTTGTTAATAGATTCATTAGGGTTCATTAGGTTAATTAAAGTATATAATTAAATTTGTCGTATAATTAATAGTTTGTCCTGCAACGTCGGAAATGTCTTCTCCATCACATGGCCTACACATCGAATCTAAGTGAGATATCAAATCAATTACGTGGGTAATGTTGGTTCTGACAATCATATACTGTACTTCAACAAAACATATTTGATTCAAGATCATTCCCAAACATCCTTCAACATCGTTTCCTATACTTAATATGACCCGATCACATTTTCATAACACAGATTTTTCTCAAACATATGGAGATTTTCATATCATATGAAAGATCATATTTTTCTGATTAACATACTGAAATTTGACGGTCCAAATCAGTATGATTACGATACAGGCCCGTAACTAGGGGGGGGGGGGGGGGACGCCCCCCCCCCCCAATCTGAAAAAAGTCCTTTTGTTTGTACCAATGTACCTTTTGTTTGTACCAATGTACCTTTTTTTTGTACCAATGTACCTTTTTGGGTACCAATGTACCTTTTTTTGTTACTAAAAATGTACCTTTTTTTTTGAAAACGCCCCCCACCTACCCCAATTTTCCGAAAAACATCCCATTTCCCATTTTGAAAAGCGTTTTTTCGGGCCGTTTGGGACTAAACCCCCCCCCCCCCCCCCCCCCCCCGCTCTCAAAATGAATTGTCTTAGATGACTAAAAAAAACCTTTTCAAAAAAATACGCCCCCCCCCCCCTAAAAAAATCCTGCTTACGGGCCTGATTACGAAGAAATCGGTGAAATAACATCGAATTACTGCGAAAGGTGGTTAACCACCAATATAGTTTGTGTACAACTCAATGGGCACATTTCACGGCATCTTGTGCGTCTAAAATAAGAATCATTAAAGTTATGCAACTCAAACTTTGGAATACAACTCTTTTAAGGATGACCTTTCATGTAGAATAGAAAACTTCAAGTTGAAAATCGGAACATCTACCTTTAATGCAATAATTATGTATTATTATGATTATTCTATATGTGATGCGATCTGTGAAAACCCGTCGGATGTCGCAAAATGTGAACTAGGGATTATGGGTAAAAAAATAATAATAATAATACAACTTTTATTTTGAATAGATTTGTTTTAGAAAATTAATTTCCAATACTTTGTGTCATTATCTGTTATGAAATTTCACCTTCAAAAACTTACTTTTAAAGTTACTTTTCTAATTAATCTTATAATGTTATTCTATTGAACTATGTATCTTTTTGGCCTGTTTTCATGATTTCTGGTTTTGTAGCTTTTTACATGTTTTATGACATCACAATCATCATTCCCTTTTTTGTATAGTGATCGTAGAAAAGTGATCGAAACAGTTCTGTAATCAGCATAGTTTCAGCTTTCTTATAATATAAATTTCTCCAATAAGAAAAATTCCACCATGTGGCGGGTTTTCACAGATCACATCACGTTGTGACGCACGTTACCTTATAATACAGGGTGTTCCAGAATGATCTATACCGGGGTAATACGATTTGTTTCGGTATGAACTTTACAGGCGGCTAACGGCTTGATAACATTTGTCGTTAGAAAATTACAAATAGGAAACTTACTTATTTCATCATGTTCTTCTGAATTCTTGATGAAACTATTCCATAACCATGACGTACAGAAGACTGTTATTACAGTCGAGACGTGATGTCACAAATGCGTGAAACTATCGTTCAGTAAAGTCCTGTTCCAAGTATTCTGTCATTTTACCGATTTTGTAGATGACGAAGGATGCCGAGCGACATACGGTATATTACGAATATGTTGCTTAATTTTCTGAGTGCTATCAATAACAACACCGAGATCTTTTGCTGAAGACGAAGGTTGATCTCGACACCTCCGATGTTAATAGGTGGAAGTGGCGATGTTTTGCGGAACTGTGAACTAACATGTACAACAGTCTTATTTACATTGAGCATTTTGTAATAAATGGCCCATGATCTAACGTTAGCTATAGGCCTACATGCCTCGAGTCTGCTGATGCCTTCAGAGAGCTCAGATGGTTTAAGTGTTAAATACAGTTGCGTATCATATAATATGCTGGATGCCTTTGTGAGCACTCTGGTCACATCACTTAGGGAGTGTTCATAAATACTTTGGTGGGGCGGTATAATTATAGGGTGTTAAGATCAGTGCGGACCTGAAATGGAATGTTTCATGTGTCTGAAATTCTTAAGAAAGCCAATGGTAGACTCTATATGCTTAAAGGTATATTATGTGATCTTTCCAGGGAACGCCCTCAACATCGAAAAAAAAATAGAAAGCAGATTTTCTTGCAGATTTACATTTCTGATCATAAATCATGCATACATTCCAAGTTACAGGGCGATACGATTCTTAATTACTTCAAAATCATGGTTTTAGAGTGAAAATAAACTGTCCGAATCCGGACACTTTATTTCGGACGTCTTAATTTCACTCTAAAACCATGATTTTGAGTAATTAGGAATCGTATCGCTCTGTAACTTGGAATGTATGCATGATTTATGATCAGAAATGTAAATCTGCAAGAAAATCTGCTTTCTAAAAAAAATAATGAATAGAGGGCGCCCTCTGGAAAAGATCACATAATATGCCTTTAAGTTACTAAAACGTTTCAACTTGCCTCATGATGATCTTGTCACAATCTTCTCGGGTTTTGTTAGACCTTTGGCAGAATATGCTGCCCCAATCTGGCACCCTGGTCTCACGATCCATGACTCTGTTGCCTTGGAAAGAATCCAAAGAAGAGCGTGCAATATCATCATGGGCAAGCATTACACATCTTATGATAATGCTCTCCAAGAGTGTGGTTTAGATTCTCTGAGAGAAAGAAGAGAGCAACTAAGTCTAAACTTCTTGAATTCTCTCATGAAGTCTGAGCAATTTTGTTCCTGGGTCCCACCTACCAGAAGCTCAGTGCATCAAAGAAATCTTAGGAACTCTGACAGATTAAGTATCCAAAGGGTCAACACAATACGATGTAGAAAGAGCCCTCTTTTGCATATGGCCGATCTCTGGAATAAGACTCATTAGTGTTTTCAATACTGTTCTTTTAGTGCAATGAACTGGTCACTTGTTGGTATTCAACTTTTATCCTGTGCATTCAACTTTTATCCTGTGCATACATTTCGTCCTTTTAGCTGTGTATAATATCGTGATCATTTAAATTTATTTAATGTGAGCAGTAAGTTTGGTTTGAATGTATGTGCAGGTGGTGGGTGAGTGGTGGGCGTATGGTGTTTCTGTCTGGTCTGTGTGGGTGGGGTGGGGGGGGGGGGGGGGAAGGGGGGAGTATGTAGGTGTGTGTAGAAGGTATGCCAGGTGGGGTGGATTGGTTTGTGAGGTGTGTATGTAATGTATGGTTCATTTAATTGGTTAAATACTGTTCTTGATATTACCTTTTAAATAATTATTAATGGGCTTGTGCAATTGTATTTTGATATTTATACATGTTTTTATATTGTAAAATTGTTGCAATTCAGATGTTATTCTGCTATAACAATTATGTTAATAAACCTTTTATGAATGAAAAAATGATGATAGGGGGGGGGGCTAAAAAGTTTTGATACTCTGCAAAGGGGAGGGGGTCAAAAGGGTTTTTGAAAACCCAACAGACGGGGGGGGGTCAAAAAAGTTTAAACACTTATTAGTTTCCAAAATATTCTGGGGGCTTCGCCCCCAAACCCTTGCTTTACCTGTATGCGAAGAATCATTTATATCCAATTTAATTTGTCATTCTGCCATTGGTTTTCAGGTTTTTGTATTTCTGCTTTCACTGTATTTTACATTGTTTGCTTTTTCTGTTTTTCACATGCGCTGCGTTCTTGATGTAGTGGCGCTATATAAATGCATTTATGTTATGTTATGTTATGTTATGTTATGTTATGTTATGTTATGTTATGTTATGTTATGTTATGTTATGTTATGTTATGTTATGTTATGTTATGTTATGTTATGTTATGTTATGTTATGTTATGTTATGTTATGTTATGTTATGTTATGTTATGTTATGTTATGTTATGTTATGTTATGTTATGTTATGTTATGTTATGTTATGTTATGTTATGTTATGTTATGTTATGTTATGTTATGTTATGTTATGTTATGCGCATTATTTACGGAATGTTCATAAATCAACGTAAAAATAGCTCATTGTTTGCAGATGTCCACAAATTCATGTCGATGGGAAACAACAATTGCGCGCACATTGTATTTAAAGCCAGGATATGTAATTGGAGGTAGCATCCTAATTGGTTTCAAAAACAGAGATGCATAATATGTGAAGTTATTCAGGGGATTAAAGACCACTAAACCAAAGATACCTGTAATTGAAGTGGGAGTTCTGATTCACTCTAGATTCTACATGTACAACATGCCCTCCTAGATGTAATGCGTCCATCAAAATAGAATATGATACATGGTCAAATTCTGTAAAAAATCCCATAAAAGATATCATATCCATGTTCTTTGAACGGGATAACAATGAACGGGGGGGGGGGGCAGGGGGGGAAGAAAGTTTCAGGTGCCGGCAGTTATACAGGGGGGTCAAAAAAGTTTTAAGGCATGGCGAGAGGGGGGGTCAACAAAGTTTGAAGCATGGCGAGAGGGGGTCAAAAAGGTTTTGATATATTAAAAATTAAATTATCCAGCCCCCACTCCCCACCAAAGTATTTATGAACGGTCCCTTAAAGGCCGGTGTATAACACAAGATCCAATGGTCCCTTCACGGATCTCTGTGGTACTCCCCAGGGCAAAGGAAATTCATCACATATTTTGTCCTCCACAACAACAGCTTGAACGCGATTCTCAAGGTAAGACACAAACCAGTTCAGGACAGTTCTTGAGATACCATTGTTCTTCAGTCTCTCAAACAGAATTCTGTGATATACAGGTGAGTCAAAAAGACTGCAACAGTGGAAAGAAGCCATTTTGTTTTCAAAACCAAAATGAATTTTAAAACTTTTTAAACGTTGCAAGAATGATGTATTTAATCCTAACTCTGTGTAAAAAAATGAAGTCGATTGCATTTTCCGTTTGTCTTTGGTGAACCTTTTGACCAGTGCACCCATTTCACACGTTTGTCCACAAGATACCCAAAATATGCATCGAATCGCAAAATGTGTCTCTTATTCAAATTTGGAAACTTGAGTTCATTTGTGATGTTATTGGAATTTGATGCATCCTTTCTTGTTTACATGTGAGTTAGCATAATCAATTATAATCATACCCATGCTATGAAAGCGTATAATGTTCTAAATTTTAATAAAAACCGTTTTCCATTTTTTTTTTGGCGGGATATTCAAATATGAAAATGCAATGTGTGCCAATTCAAATGAAAATCACTGTGCTCGTGGACAAACAGGTACATTTGGTGGTGCAGCGAAGAGGGTCACCAAAAACAAACGAAAAATGCAATCGACTTCATTTTTTTCACACAAAATTAGGAATAAATACATCATTCTTGCAACGTTTAAAAAGTTTTAAAATTCATTTTGGTTTTGAAAACAAAATGGCTTCTTTCCACTATTGCAGTCTTTTTGACTCACCCTGTATGGTGTCGAATGCTGCGGAATATTAATCTAAAAGTACAAGCACTGCCTCCTGGCCCTTGTCTATTGCCATAAGTAAGTCGTTATGAACACGTAGGAGGGCTGTCTCTGTGGAATGATGGCGACGATGTGCAGACTGTGCAACAGAGAAAAGATAATATGTTCATCTAAATAAATCTTCAATTGAGCAGCAACAACTCTCTCTAGCACTTTGAAAACAAACATCAAATTGGCGATGGGTCTGTAGATTTGATTTCTTCAATAGAGCATGATGTGTGATATCTTTTAAGAATCATTTAAAAATGCAGCGGGTACGGATCTTGATGACAATGAGGAATTGACAATGTTGGTGATATAAAAGGCAACAGTACGTCATGAGAAGCCTGGAGCAACTACGTCGGTATGGGATCTAAGTAACTTGGTTGCACTCTCACAGATTATTTACACACAGTTTCTTGAGTTACGGATTGAAATTTGGTGTAACTACTGCTGCAGAGCTCAGACGTATCCACACATGGCCGAGGAAGCTGAATGTCGTCAAGTTTGTCGCGTATCTTTTGTATCACCAGTTACCAGGACTCAGTTATTACAAGTACATCAAACTTGTGTTCGATGATCAA
Source organism: Ophiura sarsii (assembly GCA_035610835.1). Classification (NCBI taxonomy): domain Eukaryota; kingdom Metazoa; phylum Echinodermata; class Ophiuroidea; order Amphilepidida; family Ophiuridae; genus Ophiura; species Ophiura sarsii. Next base: position 11,137,799 of record CM069452.1, on the reverse strand, counting down.
ACCGCGGACGAAAGAAACCTTCTTCTTCATCGACCGAGAATTCCAGTCGCCTATGCGAACTACATCGCGGTTTGATTGGATTGTTTGTCACCGGGTCCATACTGTTCTATGTACCGGGTCTATACTGGGTCCTCACCGGCCCGGTACCGGGCTTACCGTCCTCATACAGTTCTAGCCTACCGTTCTCACCGTGTCCTCACCGGATGCATACCACCTTCTCACCGGGTCCTCACCGGCCGGAACACCTGGGTCGTCACATGCCGGAACACCTGGGTACCGGCCGAACCGCCTTGATTACGACATCAAACCGCCCTTTATAAGCTGCGCTCAAGCTCGCCGCTGCACTCGCTTTCCGGACCTTGAACGAGCAACATCTACTGTAACACCTCTGTATTTGTTTATTAGTCAAGTGGCATGCGCCCGTTCGCAACCCATAGTTAAGATGGTTGATGTCCACTACCGCCCTGCCTGCGGGTGCACCGTTTAAAAGAAAAAGAACACGGGGTCCAACACGGCGAAAAATCGGTAAAAAATGTCAACGGCCGCATTAAAAGAAACATTGTCACCGGGTTTATTCCGGGTCCTCACCGGCCTGGTACTGGGCTCGCCGTCCTCATACAGTTCTAGCTTACCGTTATCACCGTGTCCTCACCGGTTGCATAGTACCTCCTCAACGGGTCTAAATCGGCCGGAACGCCCTGAGTACCGGCCAAGCCGCCTTGAAGACACGGTTGCGCACGGTCCTTATACCGTCTTCATACAGGGCTCATGCCGTTCGCCGCCGTTTTTATACCGTCACCCGGCAGGAGTTTTGAGTATGCTCAAAACTCATGGCGGGCAAAGTCCCCTGGAAGTGTTCAACGGACGGGAAACGGCCCATTGTGTGTCCTCACCGTGTGCCGCCGTCCGCACCAATTGTTTCACACGATGGCGCGGCGAACGGTGAGCCCACACTACACGGCTAATATGACAGCAACCTTTTGGCAAATAATTTCTTATTCTACAGGCGGGCGGACCTTTTCAGGGTCGGTCAGTCAGTCGGGTGGTGTGGGTTTTAAACAGGCCTATGAAACAAACATCTGCCTATTGTTGAGATTTGGTTCACAGTATAGCGCACTCTAACGGGCCTTCACATGTGAGTAGGCAAGCAGTGAAGCGTAAACTGTCAATCATTCGTTGTGAATCAATCGGGGAATCAATATTCAGACAATATGACTCTTCATTAGTCCGGGTCATCGTGTCACAAGCGTCATCATAATAAACAAATATTGACCTATTCATTAGATGCATATAACGCCACGCCTCTCCTCTGTCACTGCCAGACGAAGCCATCCACAATTTCAAATTCGTATTTTGTTCCACGTTAAAATAAATTTCAAATAAACAATTCTGAATGTTTCGTGTCATATAAGAACTAAATTCTGTCATCATCAAAGCATATCAGTGCCACTCTAAATCACAATCAGCTTTTTTTTAACCATTGATGTACTATTTCTGTGCCACAAATCATGTTTTGAGCCAATAAAAGCCACCACGTCTCATGTCGTCTGGTTTGCAAAGAACATGATAGTGCGCCCCCTAACGAACCTTCACATGTCAATTTACGTATAGTAGGTAGGCGAGCTTGACATTTTCGAGATACTTGTCCCATAGTTATATAGTCCCTGGTTTAAACATAAACCTTGAATTAACGGGGACAATCAAGTCTATGTAAATCCCATTGAAATACAGTGTAGAGCTGATACTGTGTGCGTCTAGCTCACATCTGTATAACTAACTGGCATGTTGAAAAGCCCGCTAATAAATGTGGGTACTGCTAGTAATTGCAACAGCATATCTGATAGTAGCTGGTGGGCTATAGCTAAGGTTTGGGAAGAGAAGCCAAGGTCAGAATTAAAATATTTCTTATGTTTTAAATATATAAGATATTATATAATACGCAGATCCATTGATGCAATTGATGTAAAACTCTTTGTGAAGTTTTATAGGATCCACTCTTCCCAGTTTTAGATAACACCTAAACTCGAACCCCTGAATTTCATGGACTAAAGGCAAGTCTTGTTCAATCAATACCTAACGCACGGGAACGAGAGTCATGCGAGAGCGACGTTTTACTTGAATTTTGAGAAGCTGTTTTATGACAGTTCATGAGACTATACGGGCTTTTGCGTTGCACGATCTTAATCCGAGACGAGCATAGTTTCAAAGGAAAGTACTCACTTCATCATCCATTCCTTCAGTATATGGTTTAAACCAAAATCAACCTATATTTGAATAATGTTCAGGCACTTACTTTTGTTTAAGATATCACATTTTTCCTAAAAAGGGGATCGTGGAACAGGTTGTATTTCCTTTCTTGTTTGTTTGGACTTGTCCATGCAGTTGTTATCCATTAAAGGGACATTAAGTGGTGTTGACATTTTTTATTTTTTCTATTTACTTTAGAATTCAAGATGAACATTAAAAATTGCCATTATTGTTGTTTCTACTAATAACAAAAATACAGAAAAACTTGATTAAAACAATACCATCGCTATTTATTTAAAAACGCCCTCTATGCAAATATGGTTCGCGATATTTATCACGCGTGCTGCAGGGGGATACTGTCTGACGTAATATGCAGATCTAGCGGAGATCAGGATTTTTGAATCGACGTTTTGTTGTACAAAGAGGCCTGCTTTTTCTTAATCCTTATAGGTGTAAGTTCATACATGTAATACAATTGTAAAAATATACAAATCCCAGTTTTTATCATATATTTTTGTAATTGAGGGCGCTGCCTCCACCACATCTCTTAATGCCCCTTTTAAAAGGCTTTCTTGGTATTCATTGATCATATAATGGTGCACCTGCAATCGATACTAAGCGTTATCCGGTCTAAGATGCGAAGTAGCAGGTTAGTTTTGTCAAATCTTCGAAAATGTCAATCAAAATTGAGGAATATTTACTAATTTACTGACAACTGTCCAAGAAATATTGGTTTTATTAAGATACCGGTATACGAATTATAAAAATCATTAGTTAATAAAAATGCGTTATTAAATTCACGTAAACAATTAATACAATCTCGAAAAATGTTGCTGTATGATTTCACATGGCCAATACAAAATTTGGTCGGTATTCATTTCCACGTGATTTTAGGGTATCTGTTTTTCGTCGACTAATATAGATTTAAATCTAAGATTTGTCTATTTTAAAACTGTCTTACTCCCTTCACTGTTTTACAATTCACGTTTATTTTTTGATAAAATTAGATAAACTATGATAAGAACAATTGCTGAGCCACCGGACATCTCAAGGGTTCTCATCATCGACTACAGATTGTTTTCATGGAAAACACTTACTTCACCTCAAACTATTTCTTGCGTTTGCGTTTAACGCAGTAGCTCTGCTGTTAAATCAGGTGTGCCATAAAACCTCCTTGGAGACATTTCAACTAATATAGATCAATTCCGAATCCATATATTTTTATCGAGTTCGAGTCAATTTCAAAGTCTGCATTCTTCGTCTTGGGGTTGACATTCGCTTACAGCTATGGCAACTAACTACTCTGTTCTTTAAACTGGCAGAATTATGACCGTTTTCATGTCAAATAACGTAACATCCCTCATCAAACTCATTATTGACGTACAGATTACTAAACCAATTCATAACGGGAACAGAATCGTTATTGAAAATACTGGCATACCTTTTTTGTACCATTAAAGTAAACCAAACGCCGTTATAATTCATTTGTTGGTTTTGTTGCTTTACGCAAGAGCCTAAGAGGTTTAAAATTTGAGTAATTGGTTACACTTTAAAGGGACATTAAGTGGTGTTGACATTTTTAATTTTTTAAAACTTAACTTCAGAATTCAAGATGAACATTAAAAATTGCCATTATTATATTGCTGCAGAGGGATACTGTCTGACGTAAAATGCTGATCTGCCGGAGATCAGCAATTTTGAATCGACGTTTTGTTGTACAAAGAGGGCTGATTTTTCTTAATCCTTAAGTTCATATATGTAATACAATTGTAAAATATACAAATCCCAGTTTTCATCATATATTTTTTTACTTGAGGGTGCTGCCTCCACCACATCTCTTAATGCCCCTTTAAGCTGAGACTAATATAACTAAAGTTACACCTTTAACATAGAATGCTCTAAGGAACTTCATGGCGTTATGAACTGAGAACATGTTTCGTTAAAGTTTTATTACGAATATACAGGGTGTCTCAAAAAAAATTACAACGCACCATTAGGCGATCATAACTTCCTAATTAAGTATCTGAATTTTACAATTCAAACGATAAAATGAGGCCAAATTATTTTTCTACAATTGGGAGAAAAACAGCGTTTAATTTTGTTACGTAATTATGGAAATATCTGTGATTACGTAAGAGTAGTCACGGAACACTTCCATCCAAGTTTGCATATTTTGACAGATTTTCACTTGCGCGGCTGGTAACTTACTCATTAATGTTCAATTAGCCAGCACTGTTTAATACTTATGATAAAAAAAGTTAAATTTGTGATCTAAGAATACTGAATAATCGATCATAACACTCATAACACCCAGAAAACCAAAAACAATACAACTCATTGTAAGGAGAGAGATATGACCATACTCTTTTAAAGTAAACAAAACATTTGTTTTGTTTTCAATTGCGATACTAATAATTTGACCATCATAATTTATAATATACATTATTTCAGCCTTCAAGTTGCAAATGTGAAGACTAGACTAGAAGCTTAATAAGTTGTATACGCGATGTTATTAGATCTTGAACTTGGTTTAATAACGATAATGGTCATATTTACTAAAATTACTATAATTTTGTTTCCAATTGTTATAAAAAAATTGAACTTATCCTACAAATTTTAAATGTTACTGTTCATAAGTATAAAATGTGAAATAATCTAGACAACTTTCATTTTATATTTTGTGTTAAACTTTGGTCTCATCTGGCATATTATTTGGTGTAAAATAAAATCTAGAACCATAAAAACACGTTAATCCATGTCATTTTGTAGAGAAGTATTGATTTCATGTATGTGCTGTCTGAATCACTCAATATGAGCAAACTTGGATGGAAGTGTTCCCAGACTAATGTTACGTAATTGCTCATTTCTCTAGAATTACTGAACCGAATCACATACGGTTTTCTTTAAAGTATAGCAAACTATTTTGCCGGTATTTTGTTGTTTGATTTGTTCTATTCTGACACTTATTTAGAAAGTTATAATCCTCTAAAGGTGCGTTGTAATTTTTTCTGAGACACCCTGTACATCACAGTAATGGTCTGTATTGTATGCGTATAGTATTGTATAGTATTTATATATTGTCGGCGTAATAACAGAGGCTAATTATGTGATGTTTTTGGACGTATGTATCAAACAATCTAACACATTGCAATTAAGAAATTACATCTTTTGTTTGAAGTCAGGGACAGTCGTATATACGATTTTGCGTATCTCTCTTTACTGATGTAGGTATGGTAAACTGCTCAATTTATTATGATCGATTTTTAAAATGTTCTTTTTTATATGACGCAGCCTTAGTATTATGGTCAAATGTTGCGTATAACTGTTGCTCACTGTTTGTTTGAAATGACCCCGAACGAACACAAAAACAAACAAAACAGTTCATTGTTACTTATAATCTGTCCATCCGCATAGGTTTTTAGTTGATTCGAATTTGATACCTCTCCAACAGATCTGACGGTGCTAGCGATTTTGGGGTGGGGGGGGGGGGGGGGAATTTAATAGGGTGGCATGATGAAATGAAGATGCGCGCTCTGCGCGCACTTTTTTTGGCCATTTTACGCTACAATTGTCAAATATGGTATGAAAAGCAAAATTTGGCTGTTTTATTGTCAAATGAGTGTAACCTAATTTTTGGTAAGAAAATGCGCGCTTCGCCATTTTATGCTAAAAAAGTCTTTTTTTTAAATAATTTTAACTAAATAAAAATCAGGGGGGGGGGGCAAGTAGGGGAGGCCAGAAAAATATTTTTGGGGGCAATTTCCCCCGTGCCACCCCCCTCCGTGGCGCCGCCACTTACAAAAATGTGGTAAGCTTTAGAATACCCTACCATTTGTATTCCTCACTGTGTAAGTGTATGGGTCGTTCTTTAAAAGTCCCCATTGAAGACATGCAGTGGTAGGGTATACTAAAAGAGCTCCCCAAAATGCCTCTCGCTTGTCAGGTAGCCAATATTCTTGTATACCAGGTGCCTACTGGGTCACATTGACGTTACCATGGTTACCTTGTAAAGAAAGACCTGTGCATTTAGTTACAGAATACCAAATTGGACCTTGTTTGTTATGCACATACATAACTTTCATCGAAGTCGATGAAACGCCTTGTTTTCATTTTTAAATATTGGCATTCATATCCTAAAAATATTAAAAAAACGCTTTCGGAATTTTGTAAGGTAAAATGTTTGATTTTACATCAAAACAAATATGACTTCAAAAACGTAGTAAATTACGATTCACTTTCTGAAAACACCACAAAAGAAGTGGATCTATGCAATAAATGTATCAAAACACGAAGAATAAAAATATAAAATAAAAATATCTTATTAGAAGAATAAATGGACGTCGTGTCACATGCTGCCAATATTCCTGGAAGAGTCCATGATTTTTAAGAACCCATTTAATAATGCTTTTACGAACTGACAGATGCGCAGTATAGATCAATTTCGGGGATATCTCCTCTCGGTGTTGAAGACAGGTGCTTTATACGCACACAAGGTTACTTTATATAGTGGCACAATAAGCTTGATAAGACATGGCCAAATACAACCATATCGCTGATCTTTCTTTTTCAAAAGCCAATTACTGGTCATTGACTTTTATAATTTAATTGATTTCCGAGCCATTAAATTTGTCTATTCTAGTCAATTAATTATAACGCGTGGATTATTTCTCAAATCAAAACTAAAGACAGGTCAAATATGTACACTACATTTTCAAAAATGATAGTAAACACCAGAGTCCAGTGTGGTATAAATTTGAAACCTTACGCGATGATGCCATAATTGTTATAAATGAAACGTTGACTCTTCAGTAATTGTCAGGTACCACACCGCGCACGTCATTAGCAAGTTGAGCTTGTGGTGTTTTAAAACCTATACTTTTATTACATTAGTTTATTTCTTATTTGACATATATTGATTGGCTACATACATGATGATATCAACAATTTCAAAACATTAGAGGTCATATTCTCGTTCTAAATGTCGTGGAACTGCGTTGCACTGGAAAACGTATAAGGCCATGTTTTTTGAACTCACCACCCATTTTATTATACTGTTGTGCTCGCTGTTTAATATTCGGCAAAATTAAATATTAAAACTTATGCTTATCCTTTTTGGTAATATAATAAATGGTCAATTTTGTGCGTTATCATCAACTTGATGTTGCACTTCACAAAATACTTCAGAATGCGAGGACGGTTTATGAATAATCCTAACGCAGTTATACTCTATGTAAATTGTCCTGTAACCTTTCCAACAAATAGCTCCTTTTGTACTCAAGAGGTAACGTCAATAAGTTGACAATCGAAGGCCAATCACCACCTCTAGTAAACGAACCCGCCACACACAGCAAATTCACTCAGGTGTCAACTTGGCTTAACAAGGATCTGGGAAGTTTGAATTCTGAACAAGATGTCCCTACGTTTTCGGGCTGGGTGCATAAATTGTCCAATCTTAGTAAGATTTGGACTTTATACTTAAAGACTTATCGGATGGAAAAATATCATTTAACAAAATCGATTAAAATTACAGCTGATACTTTTCTTGTTACAACCTTTTGAATCTGAGACCATAATACATTATGGTCTTTGCTTCAATATCAGAACATTTGGAGTTAAAACTGCTTATTTTCAATGGAGATTTACATATCCTATCAGGAATTTCCTGATCACGGGCATGGCTTCGGGGTAAAACTTGCCCTCACTTAAACAGCAAGGCTACCAATATTCTAGATCTGTTGTTCTTTGAAAAAATGTCCTGTTATTAGAGGAATGAATCATCTACTATATACCAGTTCGACCAAAATTGTGAGAGCTATACTTTTCATACTGCACCCTCAGGAAGATTACCCTATACAAGGACTGTGTGTGCATAAGTTCATATAGCTATACAGGTCATGCGTCAATGATAGGCTCACTGTCAATTGCATGTACATAAGAAAATGAACCAAACAAATATGACGTTGTCAGGTCGTGTGTGTTCTCGGAGGTAAACCCGGTCTAGGAAAGTCTACACTACAGGGCGTGTCAGGTCGTGTGTGTTCTCTGAGGTGAAGCCGGACTAGGAAAGTCTACACTACAGGGCGAGTTTTATAAAAGTGTTCCATGTGAAACATGATTTTTCTTTGCCATGAAATTGATAATCAATTGAACGTGAAATAGTAATACTCATGTTCAGTAATCTTCAAAGTGTCATAAGATTCATTTTCTATAAGGGAGCAGTTCCATTTGTACGCGATAAAAATTGCGAGAATGTTCCGGGCCCCGATGAGTTTTTTATCAGGCCCCGATGAGTTTTTTATCGCGTACAGTTGCGAGTAGCAAAGGATTATTTATCGAGTAGCGTATTACCGCTTGTTTAAATATAACGAAAGATAAGTGGTCGGTATGTAAATAGAACTTCGGGTTATTTATTCTAGTTGTAAGGTACAAATTCAGCATTTCATGTTTTTAGATAATGTTATTGATTATGGATGTTTAACGTAAATTGTATTATCCTCGTGTATTTGCTAAACAATGTCCCGCTCTATTTGCTAAACATACCCCAGGGTATGGCATAGGCCTCGTATCGGGCCCCGATGTATATTTTATCGGGGCCTGATGACTATTTTATCGCGTATCAACTTGAAAAACATCGGGTCCAAAACATATCAGGCCCCGATACAGTCGCGATAAATTTATCGCGTTTAAATGGAACTGCTCCCTAAACTTTGGAGCTTTCGTTATCAAATTATGGCAAATCTACTCAAGCATGTCAAGTTCAGCTTTGGCCACTTTTCATGTGCAGAAAACTCTTTCATTTGAAACGTCATTCAGTGTGTTATTGAACATAATCAATAAAACCAATACCAATCTACCTATTACATGTTGATAGTTAGTTCAATTGAGCAGATAAACATATTTCCATCCATATTATCCATGAAAACCACAGAATATTTGAATATTAGATTATTTTGGACAATACATTGATGTATCCTCTAAATTATCATTGGAATCTCAAATGCATTTTTTTTTTCAGTTGAAATCCAATTCCTATGGTTAAAAGTGGCCAAAGTTGGATTCGCACTCTTGTTACTGAAATTATCATATCTCGGGAGTTAGTTGGTGACATTTAATGGGATGAAGAGTATTTATTAGAGGACTAATAGGACTTACCTACACCTTATTTGAAAATATAAACCATGTCTATTACTCCATTTGGCTTCATCTGGACAGTGACGTAACTTAATAGGCGCAGCTTTTACGCATGCGTATGTATCTTCCGTCTTTCAACGCTTGTGTGTATATGCCAGCACCTCGAGTAGGTGCGCGCATTATGTGCTGCAATCAATAGAATACGCAGTTACGTCACTGTCTCGTGATAGCCAAATATACTATATATAGTAAAGAACATACAGAATGATTTGGATCCAGTCGCAGATTTGTTGTTTTCTGGCAATTAGAGTATACTGGGAAACTATTGAAGAGTTTCATTTAAATGGTTGAAACCTTGCACATGGAATAGGTTTGGTCACAAAATATTGTTTTGAACGAGAAAGATTCGAATCCACATGATAATTAAATCAACATGCAGAATTATTTTGCAACATTACATGACATAAATTGCCCGCTTAGGAGCCCTATTAATTCGGTCTTGTAAACCTATTGTTATCAATTACTACAACATAACATAATAACGCCTCGGCAACATGGGTTTAGACAGGGTCATTCCTGCGAAACACAACTCGTACAAACCATGCATGACTTAGCCACCTCGTCAAACAAGAAGGTTCAAACGGATTATCCTTGATTTTTCTAAAGCGTTCGATACTGTCCCGCATAACCGCCTTATCCTCAAGCTAACCCAAATGGGTATCAATACACAAATTTTAGCATGGATATCAGCATTCCTTAAAGGCAGGAGGCAACGTGTTGTAGTAGGCGGTGATCATTCGGAATGGGTTGGGGTGGAATCTGGAGTTCCTCAGGGTACTGTCCTTGGTCCCTTACTTTTTCTTGCTTACATAAACGACCTCCCAGATGAGCTCCAGTCCACCACACGCCTATTCGCGGATGGTTGCATCATTTACACCTCAGTGACATCCATAAAGGACTCACAGAAACTCCAAAATGACCTCAATGAACTCACACGCTGGGAGAAAAAGTGGCAAATGTCCTTTAATGCAAAAAATGCTTCACTTTACGCATACCGTGTTCTAAATCACCAATAATCACTCAGTACACTTTAGGAAATTCCATCCTCCAAGAGGTAAAATCACACACCTACCTGGGGGTAGACATCCAACATGACCTCAAATGGGACTCACACATTAATCGCATCACCACGTCAGCAAATAAAACACTTGGGTTTGTTCGTCGTAATCTGTACTCATGCACTCGAGACACAAAATCCCATGCCTACAAAGCTTTAGTTAGGCCTACTCTCGAGTATTGCTCATCAGTATGGGACCCACACACAAAAGAACACATACAGAAAGTGGGGAAAATCCAACGTCGAGCAGCCAGAATGGTCTTCAATGACTATAACTGGGAAAACCAAACAAGTGTGACCCAACTTATGAAAGACCTTAAATGGGACATGCTTTCTACTCGCAGAAAAATCGCCCGAATCCAAATAATGCACAAGGCCATAGGGGTCACCTCGCGCTACCAGTCCATGAATACCTGCAACCAGCTCAACGGCGCACTCGACAATCCAACAGCAACTCCTACATAACGTATCAGTCATCCAAAAATTGCCACAAATATTCCTTCATCCCTCAAACAATAAGAGACTGGAATTCATTACCTGAAAATATCACCAACATCATCAACCCGGAAACGTTCAAGTCCAACATCACTAAGCAATACCGAAACCAAGACCAAGAAATCAAAGACTAAAGAGCATATGAGCATAGCATCGCACAACAATTCCTGCTTGGGTGGTCCCACTAGGGATGTTAAGCAGTATACTAAAGAAGAAGAAGAAGGATACAACGACAATCTATGATGCAACTGAGCTTAGCAGTTTAAGAGATTATTATTTGAGATAAAATGCAAGCACAAACAAAAACACCATCAATTGGTGACTGATACGTAGGATACAACGACAATCTATGATGCAACTGAGCTTAGCATCATCTTGTAATATAGCATTGTAACCAATAGCAACGGAGATACATGGTGGCTAAAGAGGATCATTCGCCAAAGACACCATGAATATTTAAAGTAACAGGTTCTGTTAGCCTCGCATGTCGATTATTAAGAGACAATTTACCTAAGGATCATTGTAGAGCGAGATCGAGGATTACTCATATAAATAATATATACAAATTAATACTCCTAGTTTTTCCCCGGGTCACGTGGGTTGTTTGTGAACCGGATAACTCCTTCACTTTTCAAAAGGGATTTGGCTGCCTGTCAAGAGCCCAAGAATGGCCAAGATGCATCATTTCCAATCTACTGAGACGTTAACAGCCTCAAAAACAGACACTGTATGCCCACAAGGTCTTTGATTGTCAGGGTCTTTGATCTGCAATACAAAATTGCTATGGCAGTGGAACATAATAACTATATGTTTATAGTCTATTATGATTTCTTGAGGCGTTTGGTACATCTAGTGTACTTCCATGGTTTCAAGATATCCTAAATCTTAACTTTCTGGAAACTACAAAACCCGACAGAGTGCTACAATCTTGTGCCGCGCGATCGCCCGGTCATGATCTATTCTATAGGGTCTTTGATGATTTCATCTACATTCTCAATATAATTATGTGCCCCACGTACCTTTTTCTGCAAAATTCACCAAAACACCTTCCTTTTATGATATTCTGGATACTGTTTCATGCGTATGATAGGTCAACACTTGGCTGAATATCAATCGTCTGTCATTTATTGTCTAACGACTGAGGTCAATCTATTTCCCATTATGGGACCTCCATTATTGTCCAAATTATGCACACCCGTTGGTCGCCAAATAAAATAAAGATGAATTTATAAAGACTAGTGACCGTCATTTGATTGGTGGATATTCTATACATCATGTGACATTAAATATTTGGACTGGTATTTCCCAACTAGAGGCTCATTGGTGAAGATGCATTGGATCATGTTGGGTGGAACAATTACTCGACGATGTAGACAGTGCTAATACGAAAAAGCAAATAAAATATGCTGTCAATCGGCAAAAAAAGCGCCCATTATGGAACGCTTAGCAACTGACCTTGATTGATACTAGGCCTAGGCCTATTATCATGATTGTCTTTTGTTTATAAAAGTTTTTCAAATGCCAGAAATAGTTGTATATAGAGCAGTAAATATTTGTTTTATATAACATATATGTTATATAAAACAAATATTTACTGCTCTATATTCGGGAAATGGTGCTAAATAGGTCCCCTCTCGGTAACTGGAGACCGTGGGCCTACTATTGGAGCTCTTTATTCGTGAAGTGAAATAGGGTGAACTATTGTCCTTCGTTGGAACTATTGTCCCTAGCTGATCTGGAGACCGTAAAAGCCTACTTTTTTCTCTCAGCCTTCGTGAAAATAGTAGGCTTATGGTCTCCAGATCACTTCGGGGCAAATAGTTAACCCCATTTCCCTCATGAGCAGTCCATATTTGTATACCATTTCCCTCATGAACAGTAAATATTTGGATACCATTTCCTCATGAACAGTAAATATTTGGACAATAAATATTTGGAAACTATTGTCCAGGGCGCAATATTTTCCTCGTAGTTACATTTAAATAAGGCGTCTTAATATTTTGAAACCACGGAAATGATATTGTGAAAATTATATGTTAAAACAATCCGGGGGTTCATCGGTGATGATGGTAAAACGAGGTCAAACCAACGATAAAGCTAAATATAGGCCTGTTCCGTGCGGCCCCTACTCAAATAGATTAACTACGGAAATAAATTCGCGACACGGACTAGGCAACATGATGAGCTGGTAAAATAGGATTATGACCAGACTTAATCGCGACTATGCCCAGTGTTTCTTCATGTCGTCTCAACCCAAGGCTCAAGATAACAGTTTTTTTACCGGGAGCTACTTTTTTCAAAAGTAGCGCCCGGATCATGGGATTTATTGAGAACCGGGAGCTACTTTCAGTCTACCGGGAGCTAACTATTTATTAATTCCAGCGTGGCAGCATTGTCAAATCGAAATTCGATGTCTTGGGCAAGCTTCCCGATTGTCAACGGGCGCTGGTTTGGACAAAATATCAGCGCCCGGTTGTTTATTTTTCAGCATAACCGGGCGCTATTGCAGGAGGACCGAGGGGTAAAAATCGCCCAGCGCCCGCTTATCTTGAGCCTTGTCTCAACCACGGCCGATGTACGTCCAAACAACCCAGTTTGAAAAACGAGGACTAAAATGAGGGGCATGGTTCAAATTATAAGGCCCAACGGGCATAGAATGGTTTGGCGAGCATATGATTTAAACCATGACCCAAATAAAGGCGGTCAATATTTGATGTATACAGGGTGACCCCAAAAAATGTTAACACTCCGGGCACATAAGATACATTAAAAGGACAGGAATACACGGGTCTCATCTTGATGTATTATGAAAGCTGAGTAAATAAGCTTTCATTTGCATTTTATTGCGTTCCAATTGGTTATTTAGAACGGGAGATATGCTTCAGCAAACATGAGGAAGCAAAATCGGCTTGGTCCAATCCTCTCAGTATGAAAGTAAAGCTTTTAAGGGGAGACTGAACATGAAAATGCTATTTTTCAAAGTACTTAACCTATACACTTGAACTTTGGTCAGAAGATGTATTTGGGCAAGACTTTTCATTTTAAGCGAAACAAATTTACGTCACGGACACCGTTGCCATGGTAACGGCGGCCATCTTGGATTTTAAAAACACTTTTTGCGCGCACCTTTTTACGGTAACGGTTTGTCCAATTGTGTTCAAATTTACTACATGTATTACCAATAAGTACATCTTGAATTACTCAGAGCGATGTTTTAGTAGAAGTCGTCGTTTTCCGAAACGATACGATAAAAGTGTTAAAACAGTTGTAATTAATGCAAATTGGACCAAGCCGATTTTGCTTCCTCATGTTTGCTGAAGCATATCTCCCGTTCTAAATAACCAATTGGAACGCAATAAAATGCAAATGAAAGCTTATTTACTCAGCTTTCATAATACATCAAGATTAGACCCGTGTGTTCCTGTCTTTTTAAGATATCTTATGTGCCCGGAGTGTTAACATTTGTTGGGGTCACCCTGTATAGGCCTATATACCAAATACATACATTGTTGTCATTTTATGGTTAAAAGTAACTTTCAATTCGTTTCAATTCTTACATTTTCTTAGCCTTTCGCCAGAAATGAAAGCAACGATGTAAAGTTTAAGCCATTATCATGATTATGCTTGCTGGATTTTCTGGGCGATCGAACAGAGCGCAGACGATGTTTACAAACATTCGGCGATCATCACTTTAAAGGCATATTATGTGATCTTTTCCAGAGAGCGCCCTCTATTCATGATTTTTTTTAGAAAGTAGATTTTCTTGCAGATTTACATTTCCGATCATAAATCATACATACATTCCAAATTACAGAGCGATACGATTCCTAATTACCTCAAAATCATGGTTTTAGAGTGAATTTAGAGTGAAAAATATAAACTGTCGGGATTCCGACAGTTTATTTTCACTCTAAAACCATGATTTTGAAGTAATTAAGAATCGTATCGCCCTGTAACTTGGAATGTATGCATGATTTATGATCAGAAATGTAAATCTGCAAGAAAATCTGCTTTCTATTTTTTTTTTCGATGTTGAGGGCGTTCCGTGGAAAGATCACATAATATACCTTTAAAGATAAATCATGTAATCATAAATAATACAAGATGATCAACCGGGGTTGTGACGTTTTGAAAAAAACTATGCCGGGGCAAAGTCACGATCATGCCCGGTCATAGTCGCATTTCATGACGTCATATTGAAATGAAAGGCATAGCTAAATTATCCCCGTACTTTTGACCAATCCGATGAACGGAATGAGGTATTACATAATAAATATCACGAGGTCAAATTTAGACTTTGTCATTACCACATGATTACATGAGGCCTCTGGGAGGTCTAGTGTAGGCCTAGTGGAACAATCAAAATTGCACCAAGGGTGGAGTTTTGCACAAATAAAGGGAATGCAATATTTGTTCTATAAAATAATATCACGCCATTAACTTCAAACCATTTGACAGTAAGAAAACTAATACGCAAGGAGGACGGCATTCAAAAGGCCTTTAGTTATAGAGATAATGTTTAAGAGTACTACCAGGAGTTTTTGGTATGAAATTAAAGCAGACCGTTTGTAGTTTACTTGAGCGAAGTCTGCAATATTTCGCATGTGTCAAAATGCACTTTGGGTCCAATTTATAGTAAATTTAACAGATTTTCTTTAAAATTGTATTTTTCCCAATTTGAGTATAAAACACCAACGGAAGTGGTCGGGATTTATCGGTTTTCCTGATATCGAAGTGAACAAACAGCTCTATTGAAATAATTCAAATTTAGAATAATGATTAACATGCTGGAATCCGTAGAAACATGGTAATTTCATTGTTTAATTGGAAGACGTGATTGTCAACTATCTGCAGGAGAAATCTGAATAGCAGTGATAAAGCAATATCGTGTTTACATAGCAATATAGATTTGCATAATGTTGCTACATATTGTGAAATAAAGTCATAAAAAGCTTTAAACATGCTTTAAAAACGACTCAACAAGTATTGACGCGTATATTACAATATCCATCCGCCCAGCGTTGTGTCTTTTGTTCAAAAGAAAGAACTCTATTGATTCGAACTCACGTCGCTCATATCTTTGTCGTGTAGTAGTCTTTTTAGCCAGTCGGCATTACAATAATTATCATGAATTTACTAATATCAAGAAGACTGTGAAGTAATTTAATTGTTATTTGGGAAACAAACACGATATTACCCAAGGTTATTTTTTATGAAATAGATATCAAAAAAACTAGCGGGATAAACTAGTAGTCTATTATTTTTTAATTAATTATTTAGTTATTATAATTTTTTTTTTAAATTTTAATCTTGGTGTTTTCAAAGATGTTTTGATTTTCGTGACAATCTGTGATGTGATGAACCAACAGAATTATGTAAACATCTAAAAATGGGATGAAACGGGCTAAGTTGATCCCTACCGTTCCATGCCCTTGTGTTTACATGAGAATCAAACGATAAATTTGATCATATCATATTTGTTGGTGTTAATACAGTATGATTGAGCATTTGTCTAAACAACCCAGCCAAATTGCATTAAAATACGCCCACCAGGCAACATGTTCATATTAAAAAGTACCATGTGGGGTTTGCTACAAACTGCAACCATGCTGTACTAACAAGAAAATTGAAAACCTGAAAATGTGCCTTTTAGAAGCATGATGTTATGAATTAAACTGGATCCATATTTTACAATCTGATGAAAGAACATGTTTTTAGTATATTTGCTGATCCCAGGTATAACATTTAATCAGCATTCCTGAACGTTCTATGTCTATGTACCCCATGCCTGGCAGAGCTACCATATATTCAACCTTCCTCAAAAACAATTTCATGACCGGACGATGTGGCACAAAATGTATATAACTTTTGTGAGGAATATTCTCAATATCTCCTATGTGTGATTTCTGATAAAACACCTTTGGTGGTTATTACGTATTGCGTATGGTATTTTAAAATACATTGTACTTTTGTAGTTCATGTCACTTTCATGATCAAATGCCAATTCGTTAACGTGATTAAGATGGTGAGTCGACTGGCTATCCATTAATTGTTCAATACTATTCTTGCGAACAACCAATTAATAAATATGGGGTAAATGCGATATAATAAGCTGATAAGTCTGTAAATAGGTAATGTCTTAACAAAAACAATTTACTTGTCCTAATAGAATGCCGTCGTATTAAACCTGCACATTTATAAGCTATGGTGCTACAGTAAAGACAAACCATCAATCTTTTTGTTTAAGGAAAAATGAAAATCCTGAAAAGATTAAAATACCAACTTTTAAATAATTGAACAGCAAAGAAAATTGTTTTTTTTAAATCGGGCTGTAGTCTGTAGCCATAAAAAGCTCTATAGGATCTCGTTACAATATGAATTCGGTATTTCAAATAACATCATCAAAGCGATAGAATCAGAAGAGCGCAACATAAACACATCCTTTCTTTTTGAGATTGATACATGTTCAAACTAATTTGAGGGGAAATAATTATATTAAAATGGCATAAAAAATACCTTTTATTAAAGTCAAATACTCATAATTTCGCACTTTTTCTATGCTAAACCTCGAAGCAAAAAGTATAGGCCTACATTAAATCAATATAATGCCCGCATCTATTAACCACTGGGACTATTCTAGAAATATTGTGTATTATTTATATTGTTTGAATTTAAATTTAATTTCCAATTAAGGGGGGGGGGGGGGGTCTATGTTAGTCAGATAGTAAAATTCAGTGCTTCTGACAAAAATGAGATATTAGAACAGTAGGAAACTGCTAAGTCTCTGCTTTAAAATGCTTTTTGTTTGAGGTAAATTGGATTTTCGGTTCCGAAGTTATGGTCGATTGAGTTTCGGGTGTCTCAAAATATCGGTGGTGTTTTGTATACATTTGTATGTAGAAAACGCTCACCCTGCGATTTTAAGCATTTTCAGTTTTAATTATCTTTTGATCAAATAATTGTAACATTTGATCAAATTTATTTATTAAAATATTAAAATAATTAATTGCACATCATAAATCATCAAAATTTCAAAGTCAACGTAATTTCTTATGTATTTCTTTATTTTTCTCACCCGGCTATTTTTAAGCCATTTATCTTTAAAAATCAATACAAATGCTAATATAATTGCTATTTTCACCCAAAATGGCTCAAAATGTGTCTAAATTCATGCTCTTCCATAATTGAACAACTATTTTTATCCAAAATGTGAACCCTTTTTTTCTCGCCAATTTTAATATTTTTCATACGTTTTGCACGATATCTCAAAACTAGAAAACACGCAAACTTGCAATACTGGAACCAACGTAACTCAAAAACGAAACCTCGTATCAGGGTGATATTTGGAATGGATAATAAGCTTGAATAGAGGAAGAACCCGATGAAGCCGGATTTTCAATTTAGCTTTCCAAATTTGAATTATAATGTAAAATTACATGATTGGTCGGTTCCTGGTTACCATGGCAACCGTATAAAAAATCCGGCTTCATCGGGTCGTGCGCATTGTTCCCATGCATCATCTACCAAAGTATGGTGAACATGCAACCTTTAGTTTTCTAGTAAAGTTGGATCCCGTGTTTAGCCAATCAGAGGCCTGGA
The DNA here is from genome assembly GCA_035610835.1 of Ophiura sarsii. Classification (NCBI taxonomy): domain Eukaryota; kingdom Metazoa; phylum Echinodermata; class Ophiuroidea; order Amphilepidida; family Ophiuridae; genus Ophiura; species Ophiura sarsii. The sequence continues at coordinate 11,119,210 of CM069452.1, read as the reverse complement.
CTGGTTACCATAGCAACCAGATCAAAATAACGCGCATTTTCTAAAACGCTGTTACCTAAGCTTCAATTTGATATATGACTCTAAGGGGTAAACCCATGGTAACATTGAGAAAATCTGTTTCCAAAATTGGTGAAAATAACATAGACCCCCCCCCCCCCCCCCCCCCCCCCCCCCCCCCCCCCCCTTAAACCTGATTTATATATAATATAATTTGTTGCAAGAACAACATGAACCAGACTATTTGAATTTTCCTGAATATTTTTCTTTTGGAGTAACTCTAGATCAATTTGTTGCAGTGAATTGACAATAGAACATTTTGTATTGATAGCGAATATGTTATTATTATCAGCCTTGCGTATTGTCCGTTATACAAATATTGGAAGCAAAAGAGAGGTCCAAATGTTTCATCATTTTGTTCAATTTGTAAATAATGGAATTACTCTCTCAAATTCGACATTATTAATTATTATTGAAAATAACAACAGGCAAATAGATAAACTTGGAACAGTATCGAAACGAAATATGTATACAAGTTATGTGAATATCCCCCCCCCCCCCCCCCCCCCCCCATATTGATTGTCGTGTCGGTTGAGATTGGCACGGTCGATTCATTTGACAAGAGCAATCATGGAATTGCGCCCACGGTCAAAAGTACACAGATGGAAAATGTTAATATAAAATATAACGCGCGCATGTGTCCCCAAATTGGAAAATGTATTGGTAGAAGCTTCTTTTAAAGCCGAAATGTACCTCATTCATATCAAAAATAAGTGTAAACTTGCCAATTTCATTTCTTGCACCCCCCCCCCCCCCCCCCCCCCCCCCCCCCTCCCACCCTATTAAAAACCTAGCGACGCCACTGACAGTTGTTCAACGCAAGAAGAAAATAAAGACTATGCCAAGTGTTTGAGGTTTTATAAGGGACAAACAACAACAACTAACTCTCCATACATCTATTGATGATAATGAAATGAATGATTTATTACGTTTTATGAATTTGGCATCTTCTAACTGTTTTAAATGAGTAAAATTGGCTTCTTGTGCACTGAGTTTACATCACCTTTACATCGGGTTTCATGTGATGCATCATGTCGGTATATAGTCTACTTTTAAAAATATGAGATTTTGACAATGTTTGACAGAATTATATATGAAACAATCTTTCGAAAGATCCCATTAAAAAAAATGGAGGTGTACATACAAAAAAGAGAATATATATTTTACAAACTAGTTTGCTCTATTGACTTGATGTCTAACATCACAATGTTGTTTTATTATAGTTTTTGACTCTCTTAAATGTAAGTGATTGAAAATTTAACTCTCAAGAGTGACTCGGGAGAGTCACCCAAAAGAAATGAATTCACCGAAAAAGGGCGAGTTAGGGCCTATATCATTTTTTTTTCACTACGGGGAGTAAGTTATTTTACCTTTTTAATTCACTCCAATTTATTACTCAATTGGAATGTGGCAACAACCGCTCAATCAATGTTCAAATCACTATCACTCTTTGGATTCACTCCAAAAGAATGGATTTTGACTCCCTTTAACATTTAGCGAGTATAAGCTTATAGATTGAATTTCATTACGATCATTGGATGACAATTTGTTCAAAATATACTATTAAATATAGACAGCGGAAGTGAAAGGACGTGGGGAGAGAGGGACGCTCCATTAAGGTAATGTATTTTTAAAGTCATACTGGACCCTTTTTGTGTGTTAAAGTCGCCAATTTTGCGATTTTCGCGCGAATTTGATTCAATGTTTGATCAACAAAAAGATCAAATAAGGTAAATTTGTCACACAAGGTGGATTCATGAACGTTAAAAACTGAAAATGCTTGCCCGGTTCGTGCGCATTTGTTTCTATATATGTTTCAACTTTATAAAACAAAAATTGAGCTCGCTCCCGGATCCCCCTCTCCTCCCAAATTGTTTTGCTACCTTCCGCCAACATCAAGAAGTTTCAACTAATCGCGAAGTGAGTGGAGACATTCTAGGTTAAGCCTAAAACTCATTTGATTGTTGTTTGCTTGTTTGTTTTATAAATGGTTAATGACTGTTTTCATAATGTACAGGCTAATTAAACATGTTTTAAAAGCTAATTTAGCCCAATTTGAATGTTTTTGTTTCATGATATGTTGTTTACAATATGTCAAAACGAGATTACCACACGTAGACCGGTTTTCCTTATTTAGTAAAATCATAGTGTATTAACATGGGTTGCCCGCCACTAACATTATGTAAATGTTATGGAAATTAGGGGGAATTAACATTTGTATATACCTGCAATCATAATTATCTGCAGACTATACTGATCTCCTTAAGAGGTACTAAGAGATGCGCCCTCAATTAGGATAAAAACCTGGATTTCTACATTTTTACTTGGCAAACTTACAGCTGGTAGGATTAAGAAAAATCAGCCGCATTTGTGCAATAAAACGTCGTTTCAAAATATTCCATCCCCGGCTCGGACACCATTTTATGGTAAACTGCGTCACTTTACGCTATTTTTCTTTTCGATTTAAATTACATACGATATTACATCGAGGGCGTTTTTAAAAAAAGTTTCAATAAATAGCGATGATATTTCAACATATTCAACATTGTTTTAATCAAGTTAGTTTTGCTTCTTTTTTGTGAGTAGAAACAACAATAATGGCCAATTATAATGATTATCTTTAATATTAAGTAAATTTGGTAAAAAACTAAATTTCACATTCACATAGTCCAGCCACAAAGAAGAAGGGAAATAAAAATAAAACCTCACACGTAAAACCAATGCAATTGACTATGGTGTTAGCTACTATGGCATAACCTCGATAGTTATACTATAGCGGTAAAAAGGACTCAAAACTCATTTGTTCAATGCAACTTGTTGGATATTCGTTCGTCATCTCAGTGTGCATTACAACTTCTGCAAGTGTGTGTATTATGTTCTTGCGGAGTGAAATTATGGCAGTGTATGTGCAATTTCTTAAACTTATATTTTTAAATTTTGTATATTACTGGAAAAATGCTGAAATGCTGAAGTGCAGAAATGCTGACAACGAAATTCAACGAGATAATGATCGCAGGAAAACACAGCCATGGGTTACAGACGCCATTCTTGACATGTGTGACAAACGAAGAGACCTTAAGAAAATGAAGAATACTCCAACAGGTGCCACAGCGTACAAATAAGTCAACAAGAAGGTCAGGAAACGTATGAACATGGCTAAAGATCAGTGGATCAAGAAGGTTGAAGAAACAGTGCACATATATGGAAGAAAGTCTGGAGAAAAACAACGGGAGAAGAGCATTTCAGATTGTCAAAGACCTCACAAAAACAAGACAGACGCGAGTCAGCACCATTCACGACAAAAATGGCAACCGTCTCACAGAGGAGGAAGACATTCTTAAGAGGTGGACAGAGTATTGCTCAGATCTATATAACCACCAGACTAAAGGCGATCCTAATGTAACTGTATGCCACGAATCTTCAAATGATGATGACTTTCCCATCTTAAGGGAAGCGGTGTGGCGAAGCTGTGGTAGACCTCCTCACCAACATCTGCAACAAGATCTGGCAAACTGGTGAATGGCCAACACCATGGACCAATCACTCTACCCAAGAAAGGCAACTTACAGCAATGCCAGAACTACAGAACCATTAGTCTAATTAGCCATGGCAGCAAAGTCATGCTCAAGGTCCTACTGAACAGACTTAGACCACAGGCGGAAGAAATCATAGCTGAAGAGCAGGCCTGTTTCAGAAGTGGAAGAAGCACAATGGAGCAAATATTCAACCTGCGAGTTTTGTGCGAGAAGTATAACCAACATAAGGAAGACATCTTCCATGTGTTTATTGACTTTTAAAGGCCTTTGACCGTGTGTGGCACAAAGCACTGTGGGTCACGATGAAGCTTTACGACATGGGCCAAAAGCTCATTCAAACCATCGAGCAACTGTACAGCAAAGCCAGCAGCGCAGTACTTGCACAAGGTAAAGTTGGTAAATGGTTCCACACCTCAGTTGGGGTCCGACAAGGCTGCCTATTATCCCCTACCTTATTCAATATCTTCTTAGAAAGAATCATAACTGATGCACTAACATATCACAATGGATCAGTCAGCATAGGAGGGAGAAACATCACCAATCTGAGGTTTGCTGACGACATCGACGGACTGGCAGGTAGCGAAGAAGAGCTGGTTAGTTTGGTTGACCAACTGGACAAAACATCGACCAGATACGGCATGAAATAAGTGCAGAGAAAACCAAGCTGATGAGTAACAAAGACGAAGTGATAACAACACCAATCACAGTCAATGGCCAAAGACTACAGACAGTTAAGAAGTTCAAATACCTTGGGGCCATCATCAGCGACGAAGGTTCCAAGCCAGAAATCCTTTCAAGAATCGCACTTACAACAGCTGCCTTGGCGAAGTTACAACCTATTTGGAGAGATAAAAACATCACTCTCGGCACCAAACTAAGGCTCTGCATGCCCCTGTGCTCTCCATCTTCTTGTATGCATGCGAGTCATGGACTCTGACGGCAGAACTACAGAGAAAGATTGAAGCGGTAGAGATGAGAAGTCTAAGACTTCATATACTGACGACCACATCACAAATGAGGAAGTGCGTCGAAGAGTGGCACAACACATGAAGAGCTATATACAAACCTGCTGGCCACCGTGAAAAAGCGAAAACTAAAATGGTATGGCCATGTAACCAGATAAAGTGGCCTCTACCATTGTCTACAAGACCATCCTGCAGGGCACCGTAGAGGGGAAGCGAAGAAGAGGTCGTCAGAGGAAAAGTTGGAGGGACAACATCACAGAATGGACTGGGAAAACTTTCGCAGAAACCCAAGCATTAGCACTTGACCGAGTCAGATGGATGGAGGTGGTGAAGAAATCCGTCATACAGTGCCCTACGACCCTTGAGGGTTATGGGAGCGGTAAGAAGAGATATTACTGGTTTTAAATACATAAAGGTTTTTTTATCCGAGTTTGCCAAATTATTTGCTGGTCAAAATTTGTGGTATTCTATTATGCATTTGACTGATTTATGTATTGTCAGGTTTTGGTTTATATTATTATTAGTTTTATTGATTGTATTATTTCAGTAGGTCCTATTGTAGGACCTATATGTCTTTGTAGTTTTTATTTTCCCTAAACACATATGTTTATTAATTTATTATTGTTTCTTTATATTTCAAGTTGGCTTTGTATTGATGTGACTTAACAGCTATGCTTAAAATTGCTTATGATTTGACTCATTGACTTCAATTATATGCAACTGTTTTTATAATTTAATTGTTTGTTCATAATTGTTTTAGTGTTTGCGCCTCCGAATAGGTAGTCTAGATAGATGGCGCATTATAAATGCATTATTATTATTCTTATTATGGCGTTTACAACTTAGTAATTGTCTTCATTAGCTATTGTTTATTCAATATTGCTTCATAAAATGTAATATAATTTGTACCTGCATTAGAAGCAATATTTACCGGCAATTATCAAACGCTATCTGAATACAATTTGATCCCTAGCCATCGTATAAAAGAGCTCCTTGACCGACGGAATTGTCGGCCTATTGAGTCAATTTAGTCTATTGTGCTCAATACTTAATTGGCGTTGTCGCTGTGTAAAATTCTTAAAATCAAAGTGTTACACGAAAACGTTAAATCTTTAAAATCGTTAATTGATTATTGAAACAGGAAATAACTCTCTAAATTTAATAAGCGTTTCATGCTTCAGGAATTTATTAATGCAGTTCTTGCCTTATATTTCATTAAGAAAGGGAATTAAAGTTAGCATTCTACACAAGTTATCCAGGTAATGTATAGATTGCTTGATTTGTTGATAGATTTTCTTTCTCCAAGCAAGAGACTTGATCTGTTTCAGATACAGGCTGTCCCAAAAAATACCCATTGATGCCCAAAGTTCAATACATTTTTTCATCATCAAAATCAATGAGATTAGATCCGTTGTTTTGCTATCATATTTGCTATACTGTACCCTAATATTATAATTTTAGATCCTGAATATCGGACTTATTCTAATGAAGTTACACTCCATTGTGTAAGACATGGTGATTTCACCTTTTTGGCAAAGTGCAAAAAAATGTCTTTTTCAACAGCTTGTTTGAAAGAAACTAATACATTCTCTTAATCTCTTGTCTACTGATATCTTTAGTTCCTTTCTATTTTAAACTGCTGTATCATATTGTTGTTCAAACCAATAATACTTCTTCATTTTGATTCAATTTGAAGAGTAAAAATGGATCGTCACGCATGAGCGACCCTAAGCTTTGTTTCTATTATGAGCTAGTTTTGAGGCTAAACTTGAGGGACATTTAAACAGGTAAAGACGTAGTCATGGGTAATTAGCAGTGGCTTAGACTACTTTTTCATATTGGGGATGCAATTTCCTACAAACGTGGTAAAATTTATATAGTCCCTTAGTGTTTAACCTCACGAAATCCATTCTCCAATGTAAAAATGAAATCTAAGCCCCTGGTGATTCACCAAATACCACTTCATTTTAGAAGTCCCTAAACACTTGTCAAATAAAACAATGCATGGGGTCACTCAAGTGTGACAAACTTCTTTTACCCGTTAAATTGAATTAAGGAGAAGTATTATTAATGATTTGAACACCCATAACTAATAACAGTTACAACAGAAAGACACACAAGATTAAACTGAGTAGACAAAAGATTATGAGAATACACAAGTTTCTTTCAAACAAGCTGTAATAACACACACATTTTTTAGCACTTTGCCAAAAAGGTGAAATCACCATGTTTTGCATAATGGAGTGTATCTTGAGTTTGATAAATCCGATAGTCATGATCTAAAATTCTAATAAAATAGTACAGTATGACAAAGATGATGTAAAAACAACGGACCTTATCCCATCGATTTTGATGATGACAAAAATTATTGAACTTGGGGCATCGATGGGTAATAATCATTTTGGGACAGCCTGTATTACAACTTTATACATATACATGATTACATAAATGCATCATGAGAGATACAGGACACTTCACATTTGATAGTTACAATTAAAATATGTAATACAATCAAAATTAAAAAATACAATATTGATATTATTTAGTCATCCCCTGTTAGTTCCCTGTGTGCCCCAGATACCACGCTTCTACACTCGCTCCACTTTTCAGGATAGTAATCATAATCATAATACAAATTTTCATTAAAGGGGTACTAAGAGATGCGTTGAATAGATAGCGCCCTCCTTATCGGCAGGCTGCATGTCACTACGCTCTCACAAAATTCAATGATTTTCACCTTTTTGTAATTTAATTATAGGTAAAATTAAATTTGGATTACAAATTTCAATTTCATATTTATAATGCTTGCTCTTTGTATCCGGATTTTGTTGTTGTTGTTATTTTTATATTTGTATAATACCTAATGTGTTTTATCATATATTAATTGTTTTTAATTAGTTAGTATGCATTTGTAAATTAAGTTTTCTATATCACATTGTTGTACGGCGCCTTGCGGTTGTTTATAACATAAGGCGCTTGATAAATTGTACTTATTATTATTATTGAAGGCTGCGCCCTCAATTAGAATAAAAACTGGGATTTCTACATTTTTACAATTATATTACATACACAAACTTACAGCTGTAAGGATAAAAAAAATCAGCCGTCTTTGTGCAATAAAATGTTGTTTCAAAATATTCCATCCCAGGCTCGGACAGCATTTTATGGTAAACAGTGTTACGCTATTTTTCTTTTCGATTTTACATACAATTAGAGGGCGTTTTAAAAAGTTTCAATAAATAGCGATAATATTTCAACATATTTCAACATTGTTTTAATCAAGTTTTGCTGCTTTTTTGTGAGTAGAAACAACAATATTTGGCCAATTATAATGATTATCTTTATTATTAAGTAAATGTTGTAAAAGAATAAAATCTTAAACATCTCTAGTCTTAGAACACCTTTAACGTTTCAATATTATTATTGATAAAAAACAGCTAAAATAAATATCACTGTTTTCTTTATAAAACTGCCGACAACTATTTGTTTTCAAAATTACGTATACCATGTATACACTTAAAATTTTCACATATTTATAGGAATGAAACTTTTTTCTTCTTCTTTTGTTTGATATCTTTAATGGTAATCATAAAAGGCTACACCACATTTGGGTGCACCTCATCATCTTATATCATAATAACATTTTCAATTAAAATAATGATATTACATACATTCCATAGAATCATAATTGCTATTTCAAATATATAAGATATTAGATTAGACATATTAGACTAACATTAATTGTCAATAATAACAATAACTTTGAATTCAAGAAATATTAAGAGATTTGGTTGAGATTTTTAACTTTGTCCAATTATAAATTCTTGCAGATGTTGATCAGGACTGATACAACAACACATAATCAGGTAGATTTGTTGTATCTATTTTGTGTCATTTTAATAAGATGGGATGGGATGTCAGGGTGTACTCTTCTGAAAGTAACTACAGCATGACAACACTTGCATCAAAAAAGAATGTCTCCTGTGGTGCAGAATGTGGTGTACTCTTCACTAAATCATGTGTTCAATGTTCATGTCACCTCCCACTTTAGCAAAGTGCAGGTTTAAGCCAACATAAAATAGAAATAAGGGGCAATTCAATCTGAGTCAATGTACAACAATCGTCTGGGCACAATTCCATGAAAAAAATCTTCAGTGAACTTAGGAAGGGTATTTCTTAAACACTTCTTAATCCTTGGTAAGATTAATGTTAAAGAATTCCTCCTAAGTTGAGCTTTATGAAGAAGTAGAACCAAGTTCTAAAGTTTGACACCAGCCCTGTTTCATGAAGATAAAATTATGAATTCTTAGACATTCTTCTTAAGAGTTGTTTAAAATCTATGAGGAATGATTAATCGCAGCTTATAATGAAATATGGCTCTGCCAGCACCACGGCCAAGCAACCATGGAATAGTGTGAACAGCACAGGATTATTATGTTAGAATAAGGTATATGATACATATATCTACCTTATGTTACAACTGTAATAAATAAAAAGTTCATGAAGAAACAGTCGTACTTGGTTTAAAGAGATCTGCTGTACAATTGTTTACCAAAGTATTCTAATATTGTTTTAATCAATGAGAGGATTTTTGTAATTTCATGTTAGACACCTCTGACAGCCACATGTCCCTTCATTTCAACAATATCCCCCATGAAAATATGGTGGTGCTTCATTATAGAATATCATCAAATTATTATATTTTGCTTTTCTTCTAAAGCAAGGCCCTTTTTTATTAAACATTTCTCATTTTCTCTTTTATCTGTTACAAGCAGCACATGTCCATTCAAGCATTGAAAATGCTGATGCCCTTGAAAGTAATATTTTATTTGCTTAATATTATGAAATGTCACTAACATATTTATGAAAACTAATTTCTTGTCCATTTTATGAATGTGCATTATTGGATTCTTCCATACAATGTTTTCATAAGCATCCTATGTTATGTTCCATCAATATCAAACTTGCCAAAATATGAAGTAGATTAGATGTCTAGTAGTCTCCTTACATGGGTTACGGGATTAAGTGGGCATAAGTAATTTAGATTGCCATAAATCATCAACTTAGGATTCAAACTTTAAATGGTAAAATGTAAGCACTGATATAATCCATTGGAATCAACTGCCCAAATTCAATCATATTAAAGCTAATATTAATGTTATCATTAAATTAAATTCCCTATTACAATAATTACAAAGAGAGGAAAACTGAATTCAAAATAAATTCCTGGTTGACAGGGTTTTAGCCTCAGCAACATTGGTCACTAATTGTTGTTATTCCTGTGAATGTTTGCTGACATAAAACTTAAAGGGGCATTGAGAGATGTATCGATACTAAATGAGCAAATAACGTAAAGATAATCATCAACATAGCCCAAATCCAAATATCATACAATTCCGACATCGCCTTCATGCCAAATAAGCAAATAACGGCACTTCCTGGTTGAGATATGCCGCGAAAGTCCGCGAGTAAAACAATAGCATAACTTCTAAATTCAGCACCTAGTTTCGATATGATCACATCGAAACTAAGAAAATCATGAAATTTTATATGATAAACGGCGAATGTTGGTAAACTGTTTCAGATGGTAGTTAGTATATGCATAAGTATTACTTTGATGCAAAAAAAACCTGATTTCCAGGATAATTGAGGGCGCACTCCCATACGTATCTCTCAATGCCCCCTTTAAAGGCCTGTCAAGATGACAAATGGTGTCAGTTTGGTTGAGCACACATGGCACAACCTATCATTACATGTGGTAACATTTGAAAGTCAAAATTGAAATTGGGAACTAACTTGTAATCAAATCTGATAGTGGTTTTAAATACTTTCATAATATGGATTGGCTTTACAGTGACAATAACAATATTATGGAGCAAATAAAATATTTCATGAACAGTTTGAATAGCAGTACAATTTTCCATAAATCATTATACAATTAAAACTTAGCCATTACTTAATTACAGAATTGGAAAATATCATGGAAAGATGCATAATACATGCATTGAAATAATGGACTGCTCAAATCTGTAATAAACATTTTATTTGTTTCAAATGTATACAAGTGAAATGCTGGTTTCTCATTGCGTTATGTATTTTCATCAACTGGTTTAATTACTTTGACCCATGGCACTATTGCATGAAACTTTGCAAACATTATTTCTCCCGCGATATCAAACCCTGGTTTAATCTTACCAGGACAGTTGATAAGAAATACCAGTCAATAAATATGTCAATTGTCAAAAGAAGCATGAACATTTGAAGCACAAAATATTGATTTAGGAATGACAAATAGAAAGGCAATTTTTGTTTACGCTTGATATGTATATCATTAGAGCATGAACAATCTAACAAATATTCAGATTTTATTTTTATGATTGATGTTAGTTTTGTTAGAGCAGAGTCAACAGTTTTTATGAAGCAAATGTAGTTAAAAATGTGACATCATGCAAAGTCCATAGACTCATCAATATGCTAAGCAGATGTGATAGAATTAGTCAAACTGGTTCATAAATTCATGTTTTGCCAGATAAAGCATTTTGACTGCAAAAACAACAACTGTGCCAATTAAATAATATTAAAAGAAACCTCAACTATTATTAACGAATTAAGGTACACTGCACATCTATATACATCTTATAAACCTTATTTACACATATAATATCATATATATACACATGAACATACATGAACATAGATAAAATCGATAAAAGGCAACTATTATTAATATTTCATCCTATAAAAATATAGAAGTTATTATAATTGGCGCATTTACGTTGAAGAGGGTTTTAGTGAACTGAAAACAAGGCTAGCCATTTAGCCAAGACGAGAGTGCTGTAGTTTTTCAATGGGGTGAACTTCGCACGTATAAACTATTTATTTCCACTAGTTTGAAATGAAATGTTTACTGGTAACCAATGCTATCTAGGAAAATTTAGAAGTTCACAGTTCATTACATGGCAGTCAAAGGATGAGATTGTAATATTTATCGGAGGACTAATTGCTCTGAGCATGCTCAGTTGCATTCACTCCCTCTTTTGACGTAAATGCGCCAATTAATATAGCATTGTTCTGTCAAAACTTCGTATCTCGATCAGGCCCTTCAGCATGTATAGAATAAAATACATCCATGTATAACCTTTGGGCAGTCTACTCTAAACATGTTCAAGGGCCAAAAACATATCTACTGAAATCTTGTAAGTGCTCTTGTCCCTGAACGTGTATTAAGCAAAACATCCTATACATACCATACCGTTGGGTAGTTTTACTTTATACATGTTGCAGGGCCAGAAAAACATACAAGTGTTTTACAGAACAGCGATGGTATAAGCATCAGCTTACTTGAAACAACAAGGTGTTTTGGATACAATTTATTAAATTTGCCTCATGAACATTGTATCCCCCTTTTTAATGGTGCCCTTATTTATATACCCCTTCCCAACACAAGCATATTATAGGAAATAGTGTATATGTACACTATTTCCTTTAATCAAGTCTTTGACAGAATAAAGTGTATTATTTCATTACGAGGTATTTTGTTCTACTATGTAATTTATACATGCCTGGGACCTTTGCATACTTCATTCCCATTATCTTTTAAGAAAGCACAATTTGTTTGTGTGTGTATAAAGTGTCACAGTGTTTGATAAAAACATAGTGGGTCAAGAGCATAATTTCATACATTATTGTCTGCATTGGAAACTCTGACCAAACATCAGTATATGATAGCACCATCTTATTAACAGAATGTACAATAGAATAATAATGATTTATATAAAGAAAGGTCGCGGGTTGCCTCTTGTGGCTGCTGCTGCTGCTTTATGATCCCACAGTGTATGAGATTGTAAGGCATATGAAATTGGATGAACCAAGACCTATTTCTTAGTGATCCACATTGATATGATTTACAATAAATGTTTTTCAAAGAAAAATATGGCACGAACATTTGATGCTGGCCTAAGTGCTATTACTGTTATCACTGGTTAGAAAAAACCCAGCAAAATTCACGCCTCACACAGGATGAGAACAAATTTAAGCAAAAATTAACATAACAACACCAGGAAAGTTGAGATCTCATCTTTCTTTCTTGATAACACACACATTAATCAACCAGAAGCACCATAAAGCCTAACTGTTTCCATCCAAGTCAGACCTTCCTCTGAACTGTGAAACCATTTCTTCCTGGTATGAAGTCATGCAGAGCGCCAGTCACGCTTGGTAGGTCACACACATGTGGTAAATGACTCCATTTATCAGGTGGCTTGGTGGTACCTACAAAATAGAGACAAAGACTAGGTAAGTAAGGAACTTTTGGAATTGTATCATGGTTAAACTTAAAAGATACAACTTTTTCCTCATATTATTAAAGTCAAGCCAAAGTTATGGCATGGTTTGGTGTTCTTAAAAACGTCTAACTACAACTGCATGATTGCTATGTTACAAATGGCTAACTTTAAAGAATAACTACTATGATTGGTGCAAATACCTAACTTGAACTTATGGAATGACTGCTATGAAGGTGCACATGCAAACCTTATGGAATGACTGCTATGATGTTACAAATGCCTAACTCTATGTAATGACTGCTATGATGTTACAAATGCCTAACTTTATGGAATGACTGCTATGATGTTACAAATGCCTAACTTTATGGAATTACTGATAAGATGTTACAAATACCTAACTTTATTAAATGATTGCTTGGTCATTACAAATTCCAAACTTTATGGAGTGACTGCAATGATGTTTCAAATGGCTAACTTTATGTAATGACTGCTATGATGTAACAAATACCTAACTTGATGTAATGACTGCTATGATGTTACAAATGCCTAACATTATGTAATGACTGCTATGATGTTACAAATGCCTAACTTTATGGAATGACTGCTATGATGTAACAAATGCCTAACTTGATGTAATGACTGCTACGATGTTACAAATGCCTAACTTTATGGAATGACTGCTATCTAGCCGTCTCCTCCATAATCGTTTCGTTTTTCCGTTGTTGTAAATTATATGATTGTTTCTTAATGATTTTTGATGTAATTTGATGTTATTTGTGATTTTAATGTTATGGTAATAAATGATGAATGAATGATGAATGAAAATGCCTAACTTTATGTAACGACTGCTATGATGTTACAAATGCCTAACTTTATGTAACGACTGCTATGATGTTACAAATGCCTAACTTTAAAGAATTATGCTGTTACAACAAATGCCTAACTATATGATGATACAAATGCCTAATTCATTAAAATGATTGCTGGGTCATGACAAATGCAAAACTTTATAGAATCATGCCGTAACAACAAATACCTAAATTTATGGAATGACTGCTATGAAGTGAACTTATGCCAAATTCATTCAAATGATTGCTGGGTCATTACAAATGCCTATCTTTATAGAATTATGCCGTTACAACAAATACCTAATTTAATGGAATGACTGCTATGATGTTACAAATGCCTTATTCATTCAAATGATTGCTGGGTCATTACAAATGCCTTACTTTATTGAATTATGCCGTTACAACAAATACTTTAAAAAATATTTGCTATGTTGATACACATGCCTAACTTAATAATACAACTTTGTGGCATTACAAATGCTTTAACACTTTCCACGCGGCAGGCGTCTGCAGACGACAGTTCCAAAATTTCACAAAATGTTTCAAAATTGTCAAAGTTATTGAATTTTATCACCAACCATATTTAGAATCCCCATGACAGAAGCATTAACATAAGTATAAACATGCCTAATATTGGTTCAGTAATTCTTGAGATGAACTTTGAAGTGCAGTAGCAAAGCGTTGTTAATTTGAGATAAACCACTCTGCTATAGGCAACCAGCATGCCAATCGAACAGCACCACGCAGATTATATGTTTACGCGTGACCCGGACGCAGACGCAGGTGTTTTGTTTGGAATGATCATGCACACTCTGTTTTCTTCGTCTTTTGAGGCTAAGAGGAACTTAACTTTTTATTTAATTTTCAATTCAATTCAATTTATTCAGCAATATGTATACAGAAAATATAATAATAACACAATGTGATAAAGAGGCTAGGAGCCTGTTCAAAATGAAGTACAATTAAATTATGTTCTTATTTGCATTGTCTATTTTATGAAATGGCTTTAACATCCTTGATCGTTGTTGAAAGGGATTAAATCATATTTCATCGTATGTGCATCACCAATCTACAACTTGCCTTCTGCGCGTCTATGTGGTTTATTTCACTCGGCTATTTCACTCGGCTGTTACCCTCGTGAAATAAGCCATGTAGACAATTCGAACACTGTTGTAGATTGGTGATACACATATGCTGAAACATGATTTAATCCCTAAATGTGCATTCCATGAACAAATGATCACCCAAGCAAAATGAAATCCATGGATAGAATCAAATGAAGATTCCTACACCCACATGGCGGTCTGATAGAAGGTGGAGTAGGGCATTGAGATAGTAATAAGTAAACTGTAATGTTTGGATTATGTGCCAAGCAGTGCATACTTATAAGGAAGCACATCAAAACTCGACCGCGCGGCAACCGGCGATTCCGCCCGGTTGGACCGCATATCATTGTTTAGAACAATAGAAACCGGCTGCAACCTCAGGAACTGCACGGAACCGGCGGTTGCCGGGCGGTCGAGTTTTGATGTGCTCCCTAACACAAAAAAGATAATATACCTTGTGTAACCACTTTTTTGCGGGTCTTGCATTCATTACTTTTTTCTGAAATCTCCTCGACAGACCTGAACAATAGATTAAACAAGAAAAAACAAATGAAAATATCCAACAATTCTTTAAACGTATATGTTAGAATTGAAAATGATATGATCACACATAAAATCACTACATTTTCTAGCATGAAGATTGTTACACACTCTTTCTAAATTTACAAATAAATAAATTTTGCCCCAAACCAACCTCTTCCTTGAAAATTGTTGAAATTGATGGTATAAAATTGAGTTCTTTCAAATGACGATCATGTCACATAACACCAATTAACAAAAGTCATTAACCTCTTCCTTTTTAGTTAATAACATCCTGCTTGTCAGTTTGCAGACAGAGTACCGCAAATGCAAATCAAAACGAGTGCCCCCATCCTCATGGTCATGCCCATGGTTTAAAAGACAGATTTAAATCATGTTGACAAAACCACCTCATGCATATTGATTCATGAGTATGTTTACAACCAGTACGTTACATTGAAGGATACTAGGCGAGTATTACTCCATTCAAATAATGGCCAAGGCACAGCCAAGAAATTGTTTTTACCAAGAATGGTGTAAATATGAAGCAATTATTCTACTCAATACACACTTGAGACCAAGCAAATGCAACAGATTACAATGCTCTAAATATATTTCACTTGTACTAGGTCCCAGGTAACTTACAACTTTGATCTTTTCCTTGGCACTTCAGTATCAGCATCAGTATTTATCGCAGTCACTTTTTCTGTCACATACCTCAACTCTGTAATATGGAAAATGTTTGAAGATTTTTAAATACATGTTTCAATGTTCACTAACTTCAGTTGCCTTTGGCCGGAAATGCCAAAGGTCCTGCACTGCTCCTGTTTTTTCTTTTCTCTTTCTTCTGGCCACAGGCTTCCTGTTCTGCAAAGAAGATTTCTTGAGCAACACCAGCATGCTTCACTTTCATCACATGACCACTGATTTCAGTCACCAGTTTCTACTTGTTCCCATTGACATCACATTGCAATGAAAGTCTTATAATGTTGTTAAACAAGGGTCTTTAAGAAAATCCTTTTGCAGGTAATGCAATTGATGTGACTTCAAATCAGTCATCTCTTGTTTTTCTTAAAAGACCCTTTATTTTTTTGAATAACAGTAACACATTCAAGTTGGGATTCAACTTCTTTTCATATCTGTGGCCAAGATGCCTATCTGTACCATGTATAATATGAAGGTAGAAGTCCGACGATCTCCAGCTGTTAATTACTTTTAACACATGTTTTGCACTGTTTGTTTTAGGGAGAATTCCTACTGGCACCGTAGTGGTGCTAAGCATGCTGGATAACATAAGAAATCTTCTTTGCCTGTTCTGTAACTACAATCAAGGAAAAAAAGGTTGGCACACTTTGTCCTAATTACGGGGAAAACCCCGCCCCTCTCCCCCGAGGCAATGTTGATCCGAGTCATGTTATCAGAAGCCTTGGCAGTTTCCCCAACATTGTTTGATGGGGTGGGGAAGGATTTAAGAAAGGGGGAGATTTCTGCTTTCTATTGAAGTGTGATATGTCCCATGTCTGATCTCAATTGCGAGCACAGGGATAGTTGTAATAAGTTGCGTCAAGTGTGCCAACTATTATTTTCCTTGATTGTAGGTTGGTTAAATATTGCATTTGAGTTATATCATTCAGTGGTGTAACTACCAAGGCTCTAACCAGATGGAACCAAGGGCTCCAACCCAAAAGGGCCCATCCTACACAAAGGTGAGGACAATCCTTCCATAAATTGTAATTTAATTACCTTTTTTTGGTCGGAGCTTGCTATTAAACTTTTCGCCTGGGGTATCCTGCCCAATGTTAAAGGAGGAGTCCCGCAAGTACAACGTTGTGCAATATATGTTAGAAAAATAACTATCGAGCCCAACGTTTGTAATTATATAGAGCAAAACACCACACTTCTTATGACAAAAACAAATAAAAACTGCCATCTCTCAACATGCAATTTTTAAAACTTGAGGCTATTGAAAGTCCCAGTGTCGATGAAGTCATAGTTATACAATGCACATGCGCAAATTTGAGCATCGATACCCATGACATCATCGACACCGGGACTTTCGATTGCCGCAAATTTCAAAAATTTCATGTTGAGAGATGGCAGTTTTTATTTGTTTTGTGAATAGTATGATGTTTTGTTCCATATATAATTACAAAATTTTCGGCTTGATAATTATTTTTCTAACAAATAATGCTCAATGTTGTGCTTGCGGGACCCCTCCTTTAAGCCCCTGTGAATTACTAATTGTACTGCTTACCTAATGGATATCCTGGAGGCATCATTAGATATTTACTGACAGGTGTTTTGTGAGCACTTTGTTGTTTCATACAGGCATCAATAAACCGGGCATTGAAGACAGTCAGGCATCCAATCAAATAGTCCTCTGAATCAAACAGGCTTGACAAATACAAAGATACCAACATATTGATGAGGATTAAAACGAGTCTGACAGTTGGAAGTAAGATTACTATGGACATTTCTTTCTATATAAACAGTGCTCAACAAATTTGATGGACGTTACATGCAGGGCCAGAAAAAATGCACATTTCCTGGGAACCAAACCATAAAATGTTCCCTTCAAAAAAAGGAAAATGTTTCCCTTCAAATTCTTATGTATTTCTTCTTTTTTTTTTAGTGATTTTTTTTAAAACCTAAAAGTCCCTCCAAAGCCAACCAGTTCCCTCCAATGTCAATATTTTCATGGAACTAGGTTCCTGCATTCCCCATTTTTGCAGCTGTGGTTATATGCTTATATTTTAAGGTTTATCCTTGAAAATGTCTTCGGCCTACTGTAGAGTTTACCTAAAGTCTTTTGTTAACCCAGGAATTCTTTTATGATATTGGACTCTTTAAATTCAAAGTCAGAACTTATTTTGATAGTGCTTGATAGGCGACCGACTCATGTTTCATCCTTCCTCTGTGCAGTGACATCACAATAATATTCCAATGATAGACAGTTAAGACACTGTTATAATATTGCAATACTTAATTAGATAATAATGCAAAAAGATAAATATTCTTATTACTAGTGCTGTCATCGATACAAAACTTTGTGTCGATATGTCGTTGGAAAAAACCTTCTACATGTCGATAATTATCGATATAATTTAATTATAAAGGACTTGTGTTTCCGAATTCTGCAGCTATCGGTAATGATCAAAAACGTCTGATAAAGCCTGATCAGATCAGGATCGGGGGAAATATCCCTGTCAATGATGTACCCCACCAATAAATGACTTGGAAAGTGGCCGAGAAAGTCATTTAAAAATGTTAAATGAAGACTAAAATGAACAAATATTTTTTCCATTCCGTAGTAGCTGGCCGATATCTTTTATTGACGAAAAGCATCCTTGAATGGATCATGAAGCATTGTTTTAACCAACCCAATGATCACTTTCACATAGTTTCATCAATATTATCAATACATCTGGCCCATGCATCATCTCGTTTCAAATTTAAAAGCAATAATGAAAAATGTGTTATGTAGTGATGTAACCAGCAAGTTGACACTTCCCACACTTTACACATACCTGATAGTATCTTTGGAATTTATGTCTTCACTGAAGATAAACTGAGCATTTTTGATGTCATCCTCCTTGCCTCCATGTTTAACTGCAGAAATTAAATAAATTGAAAAATAAAAAAGTGTTATGTCATGTGTGATATAAGACATAGACATTTGTAATATTGCTAGATATAGATTGAAGAAAACATGGTTATTGTTCAGTTAAATGCTCTGTTACTTTATTTATGTTTGTCATCACCTTGATTTCTTTAATCAGCATTTTCTGCAGTTTATGTAAAATGTTCCCTCCAATTCTTCTCTTTTAAAGCATAGATGTCACCACAAATGCCTTGTGTTTCAAATAATTTGTACATAAGAACGTACACAAACATATTTTCCGATATACGTTGGCATACGTTCAGGCCATACGCCATGGTGTGACAGGGCCTTTAACTTCATCATTTGCATGCTTCTGTGTAAGGTACAAATGAAAAATACTTTTGGCACCCACTACTTAAAATATGGACCTGCTCATCTTTTATCACACCATGCATACTCAGTCAACTAAACTACAATATCCACCTTTATTCTTTTATTGTCATACAAACTTACCCCACAATGATCTGCGCTTAGCAGATACACTCTTGGAAAACCAGGCAGTCAGGTTATGGAATAACCTACTTGCATTCTCATCATGGCTTTTCAATGAGGACATAATTCACACATGGCTGTAACGAGTAAATTAAAACACAAAATCATAATACCTAAACTAAGTATCTATATACTAATTTTCGGAACATGGCTTTATTAGATAGTTCAATATAATTTTACACTCGCGTCCCTCTTCAACTGAAAAAGCGTGGTAATTGCGCCTCTAATACACGAGCTAATTAGATAGTTCAATGCCCGTTTTTTCCCGTTTTCAGACATGCGCAGAAAGGATCACATGTGAAAATCCGAAATGTTGAATTTCTTTTACTCGGGTAGCTACTGTTCGGACACAAATTGTGGTTTACGGAATGAGTGATGACATATGGTCTTCACCCAAAATATTTTCTTCAGGGATATAGCTACATTTCTGTATATGCGGCTGTTTGCTATTCTTAAAGAACGCATAGTAACAAGCATTTATACGGGACTAAACGTCCAACAAATAAAAATATTTTACGACATTTTCTAAATGTAAACAAAAACTCTTACGCAGATCTTAAAGTGACACTTTCACATTAAAAACACAGATGAACGCGGAGTTTGCTAACGATAAAGAAACTGGCGGTACCATACCAACCGTTGTTGCTGCGCGACCGTGGTTAACATGGCGCACGCGATTCGGCGCACACGTAATGACGCAGACAAAGTGTGTACGCGTTTGTGGCGCAAACTGTACATTGTAAACGGGGCATGCAGTGAAAGCAGGCAGTCCGTACGGTTGCTCCGCGGTGCATACCGTACAGTACAATAAAATGTAACGAGAGCAAGACACAAACAAAACATTAATCATAAAGCCAAGACCTTTATTTTAATAAAGAAACTGGGAGCAGGATAACATGTATTAAAGTGACTGAAGTGGCTGAAGGAAAATACATTTGATGGAGTCACTCATGCAGTTGTAACCCCATGGCTGGTCATGAAGCTATGGGCTGGTGGAACAGGGTTGACCCCACCCCCACACACACCCCCATCCCCCACACACACCCTTTAATTTTCTTTGTGCGACGTATTATTTACGATGAGGTCTGAATCTTAATTTGAGGTGCTGCGACTTATTCGCCGTGTGGCTTATAGCACGTAAATTACGGGATTGTCACATCATACCCTAAGGTCTAAGCCCCCTTCCCCCGCACTTCCCTTACTTGATAATATGGATAAAGTAAGGCGGCCTTATTAAGGCCACATGGGTATCTGGATAAACGGAACGTGCGGTATTGCCCCATCATACCCTAAAGCCACCTCCTCCTCCCCGCACTTCCCTACTTGATAATCTGGATATAAGGGCACATGGGCATCTGGATAAACGGAACGTGTAGTATATTATCATGATTATTAATATTATAGAGTGTCTGGATTAGTAAGGGCACCAGTGGTATCTGGATTACGGGGTTCACTATAAAACGCAGATAGTCTCAAATTACCTGGACTATGCGCACTGCGCAGGTGTGCCACCTGTGATAACTGGATTTTAAGGGTGTATTATAGGTAGTATCTCGGGAGGCCTTATTTGGAACACAACAAACATGACAAAGGGACTACATACGTTTAGGCCCTACATGCCTATTGGAGGAATGTATTTAAGTAAATAGGCCAAACAAAATCCGGATGGCACACTTATGTGTGTAAGTACAAGCATGGAATAGTACAAGTTATCTTGATGATAGACTCCGCAGACCATAAAACTAAACGACCGACTATAAAACTATAGAACCCATATATACCGCTCAGAACGTAGGCCTATTACCTGGATACAGTATATGTGCATGGGCAGCCTATTACCTGGATACAGTATGTGCTTGGGCAGTGGCAGCACCAGCATCAACATTTTAAAGGAGGAAAACGGGGTGGCGGGGCAATAAAAGAATCGGGGGAGACATTTTAAAGCTAATTTTAAGTTACTTTCAGTTTTGACATTAAAATACAACTTTTGTATTATTTGGGGTACAAAATGGGTAGGGACATGAACTGACAGGGGGTAATGGGGGGAGGGGATATTAAGGCAATCCAGATACTAAGTACTCTGAATATTTTAAGTATTCCTACACCTGAATAACCATTCAGGTGTCCTTATTAATCCACGTAGGCCCTAATAGCTGCATACACAGTTATCACGGGTGCCCTTAATATTCGATTCAAGATAAACCACATAGTCCATGGAGGTCCTATATTGGATCACTAATACACAATCTTGATTATTAAAGTAGGCCTACATGGGGTGGTACCTGAATAATCAAGGTAGGCCTACATGGGGTGGTACCTGAATAATCAAGGGCACCATGTGTTATACATGCATGGCATACATGGATTTATTAAGGGCACATGGTATATATGGATTATTAAGGGCACTGTGGTACCAATGTCAGTATTAAGGGCACCTAGGATACATGGAGTATCAACGACATACTCTTGCTGTTTTACAATACCCTCATCTTTATACGTTTTGATGTGACTAACCACCCGCTATTATAGCTTCGGCACCTATACCTGCGCTTTCCATTATAAACTGGATATAATACGGGCACATGGTATGGATATAATGCCGGCAAATGCGGTGCCTGGGTTATTAAGGCCATCTGTGAGGGGTATGGCCTATAGGGGAGATGCGGGAGAGTTGAGCCATTTTTTATATTTTGTGTCACCATATGCGGAAGAAAAGTACAAACCTGTAAAAAATTAGTGTAAGATAAACTTTAGAGTGTTGTTTTCGTTGTGAAACAATAACAGTTGGGATAGCAGTTAGGGCTTATTTATACAAAAGGTTTGAAAAAAATTGGTAAAGTGGCTCAACTCTCCCTACAGTATGGGAGAGTTGAGCCACCATTACAGGAGAGTTGAGCCAGCATGATAAGTCAATGGCTGGTGAAAAAAACAAAATCATATTTTTTCAACTTTTGATTTATTAATCCTTAAAGTAAATATGGTGCTCAATTGTTATTATCATGGCACAAAATAACATTTTCTCTCATTTATTATACATTTTTCACCTTTAGTCCAAAAATCAAAATGTTACTACATGTTTTCCCTATGCTCAACTCTCCCCATGATCAATGGCTCAACTCTCCTCATGGTGACCATTTTGTAAATAACCCAATCCTGTCTGGTGTAGAACTTTTGGTAGTTTACAATAGTTCTCTAAAATAATGGTCATATATACTCCCTTCAATAAACAAATTACCGCTATTATATTTTAAGTCTTGCTATGGGAAAAAAGATAAAACATTTATTTTTCTATTTTTCACTCAAAAGTGAAAAAATGATTTTTGTTTAGGTATCTTTGATACTGAGCACACATGACAGTAGAGTTTAACACTAAGCATGTCGTATTGATGCTATATAACAATATATGCCAATATAAATGTTAATAAGTTACTACTTTTCGAGTTATAGGGGGTGGTTCAACTCTCCCGGTGGCTCAACTCTCCCGCATCTCCCCTAGGCCTATAATGGGCAACCGGTGTGTTAAGAACACGTGGAGTAGGCCTACTTGAGTTAGGAACATGGGTAT
The DNA here is from genome assembly GCA_035610835.1 of Ophiura sarsii. Classification (NCBI taxonomy): domain Eukaryota; kingdom Metazoa; phylum Echinodermata; class Ophiuroidea; order Amphilepidida; family Ophiuridae; genus Ophiura; species Ophiura sarsii. Next base: position 11,096,176 of record CM069452.1, on the reverse strand, counting down.
CTGTATTATTTAAGAGCACATTGGGCCTAAGCGCATGGTGTATTAAGGGTACCATGTCACTTACATTATATCAAGGGCACTTTAGGTACCTGAATAAGGACAAACTCTTGATATTTATATAAACATTTATAACGCTTTGATATTACTCACCTCTGCCTATTGTGATATGACTATTACTGCCCGCTATCTTCGGCACCCGCGATTAATTCAAGTTACTTGAATGATAAAGTAAGGGCACCTGGGTATCTCGATATAACGGCACACTGCAGTACCTGGATTATGTGGTATCCGGTTCCATTAAGGGCACCCGTGGTAACTGGATTAGGGTAGGGCTTAGGCCTATGGGGTCCCTGGATATAATGGGACAACGGGTACCTGCATTTCAGGTCACATGGGAGGCCTACATAGGTATCTGGAGGCTGGAAAGACAAAGGTAGGCCTACCTACTTTAAGGCACATGTATACCTGGATTATCAAAAGCACATGCGATATTCGGATTATTTAGGGCCCGTCTGGATTATGTATACATGTACGACATGTTCTTGATATTGTATAAAATTTTCTTACGCTTTGTTTACTTGCCTCCCCGTGAAATCTTCTAGCGGGTCCGCGCAAAGCGCGGATGCCCGCTAGTTATAATTTAAATATAAAAACTAAGATAGGACATACCATACCTGCCTATTTTACTCGAAAAACTATCAGTTTAAAAGCAGAGTTTGTAATACTTCAGCACAGGATTATGACTAGGGAGCACACAATATTTCTCCTCCCCCACCCCCGAGTGACTCTTGAAAGGTGTGTGTGCGTACATTGTATGTGCACACCGCGAGGGACTTGGCGCCACACCCTTAACATCACATTACTGACTGGTGAATAAGCACTACCAATAATCAATAATTTGCCAGTAGCTGAGTCCGCGTGTAGAAAAGCAAAATATGCAAATGGAAACCATACTTTTAGAATTTAGTCTTGATAATATCATATCTTTTTGGTAGGCCTGACTACCAGCCTGCTCCGGAATGGGAGCGTGTTTGGCTTGAGGGCGTGTTATTTAGTGACCAATGCCGTCAATTTTTACACGGTGACGTATCCATCTTCTGCTGGATGACAGATAAGTTTGATATTGTAATATAGAGGGCGGGATTGGGAACAGGACTGCGTTTCCAAGGAAATTACGGCTTCCCGTCACAGTAATTTTCAAGATTGAAACAAATTATATTTGAATGGAGGAGTATGCATAGATTGTAGGGCTGTCGTTGAGATCTTTTTTTCACATGTTGCTATTTCACAATCTCGATATCTAAATGATGTCGAAATTTATCCCCATCAACCAATCCGCCACCAATACCTATATATATCTATTACTATTTACAATTAGACTGACCGTACTGTATGTTATGTTGCCCTCGATTTGGCCGCTGATTTTCATAGTTCATCAATATTATTTTACCAGTTACGCGTTGAATTTGAACAATTTGAACATTGTGTAAAATTGAACAATTGGATGAATCACAAAAACTATGATACCTAAACACTTTCTTCTATAATACATGTAGGCCTCTATGGCACCTGATCTGAAACAAGGCAAAAGGAACGTTTACTTCATGGAATTTTGGTAAGTGAATAATGTTCTTTTAATCAAATGACAATCAATCTATGGGTAAGGTGGACCTGGTCATCCGAGTACTTTGTACCATTTGCCGTTGACAACAAACCAGACGTTTTAAATTTAAATACCTATCAGTTTTACGCTCTACTCTACCATACCCAAGTGATCGCATCACGCTGTGTAAAGAGGCTTTTATTTACCTCTTTGATTTGTGGTCAACGGCAAGTGACGTCACTCTGTGGCGACCTATAGGCCTAATTATTGTGTAGAAATAGCCTAGGCCCTATATAAATCAAATATTGACTGCTTTCATTCGGGTCACGGTACAAATTATAGATAATAGGCCTGGTTTCGAGATCACCTTGGCCTTGGGCCTATATTTTGTAATTGTACCATGCCCCTCATCTAATTATAATACAGTCAAATAACAGTTTATGCAGTTACTTAACTTACTATATAAATTAGGCCTAGGCCCTACAAATTACAATAGGCCTAGGCCTACATTCATACTTTTCTTTAACTTTGTCAGATTTTTTAATTGAATGAACACTTTGAAGCAGCGTATTGCGTACCCGGATTGCGTACATTGCATGAAGCGTGCACAGCCATGATAAGCGTAATTTGTTCATATTTTCATCTTTATGCTGCGTGTGTGTTGTTCGTTCAATTATTAATTTGACTATGCTATTGCTAGCCTAGCCTACATTGTAGCCACGGCCTTACTTACTAAAATTATTTTAGCCTTTTACTAGGTAGTTTTAGTTTACTGTTTAGACTCATCTCATGATTGATAACTTAAGCTTACTAACTATATTTTACTGAATTATTTAGACACTTACAAGAACATCAATGATAGGATCACTACATCAATTTTTTAACTTGTATATATACATTTAAAACGTTTTCATATGGGTCTCATATCAATTTTAGTCCAGATAATATTCGACTAGATCCCGCTGCAGACGACGAAATTCGGGCTTCGCGCAAACACTTTCACGCACGGGGCTCGAAACTCTTTACCCAAAGTGCCTAAATAGAGATGGGCGCTCTGACATTTTGTGTAGATCGCCTGAATCAAAACCGATGACAACACGGGATAAAAAAAAAGGCGAAGGGAAGAAGAAAAGTGAAGGGGGAGACGAAGATATAAAAAAAAAAGGGGGAATGAAAGGGAAAAGGGGAAGGAAAGGGAAAATGGCAAGGAAAGGGAAAGAAAGGAAGAAGAGGGGGATAGGGGGATAGAGGAAAAGGGGAAAAGAAAGGAAACTTGAAAAGGAGGTGAGGGAAATAAAAAGGGAAAAAGAGAAAAAAGAAGGGCATGAACCCGGGGAGGAGAGCAAGGAAAATAATTATGTAGATAGTTGATAAGCATGATAAGGAAGGGAAATAAGTGGAAAGAAGTGAAAATCGAAAAGAAACTTGGAGAAGAGAAGAGATTTATTACCATCTAAAAACACTTGATGATGTCATGAATATAAGGTTTACGTAACTTCAGTGACTTTCAACACACCGGGAAAGGGATCGCCCCCACTTTGAATTTGGGGGAAGTTAAGTTGCGCCTTTTAGAGAATCTTATAGGGATTTACTTAATTCCCATCTAATTGACAAATTGCCCCTTGTCCGGCTTTACGGGCAATCTAGTAAAAATGGCAAATTTTACGTGAGCATTTGTCCAGGAATATCACTAGAAGCCCGTCACAGTTAAAGATGCCATATGAATAAAGACTGGCATCTGCAACTAAACCAGTCATAACCTTAGTAGGACAGAGCTAGGAGAGCATACCGAACCTTTAATGGCATCGACCGACACAGCATCAGATAGTGAAATTCATAATAGGCCTAACGTGTGCAATCCCTAGTACGAAATAGCGCGTCGGGGGGGGGGGGGGGGGGGGGGGGGGGGGACATTATTACATATGTTTTTAGAATCCCTATAATCCTCTGTCAAAAACACTTTAGCCAGTGAATTTCGCCCCATAGCTCCCGAGATATGGTCAATTCAGTAACAAGAGTGCGAATCCATATTTTGCCACTTTTGAAATAACTAATGAACATTGATTATGTTCAAAAAATTACAGGCACTGATAGTAATAAAAAGTTCTCTGCACATGAAATGTAGACAAAGCTGAATTTGACATCTCTCTGCTCTAGATTTGCCATGATTTGATAACAACAACTCCACAATCATGACAATGGATAGACACTGGTTGTACACATTAAACATGTTAAAGGTATATTATGTGATCTTTTCCAGGGACACCCGGCCCTCAATCCTCGAAAAAAAATTGGAAGCAGATTTTCTTGCAGATTTACTTTTCTGATCATAAATCATAAATATATTCCAAGTTACAGAGCGATACGATTCCTAATAACCTCAACATCATGGTTTTAGAGTGAATTTAGAGTAAAATTTGAAAAAATAGATTGTAGGCCTACCGCTCGGTACACAATCTATTTTCAAACCATGATTTTGATTAGGAATCGTATCGATCTGTAACTTAGAAGATCTTTATGATTTATGATCAAAAATGCAAATCTGCAAGAAAATCTGCTTTCATGGAAAAAATCAATGATAGAGGGCGCTACTTGAAAATATCACAGGTCTCAGGTCTGCACAGGCCTATGCCTTTAAAGGGGCACTCCCTGAGATTTGGAAAAAAAATGATTTTGTTTCAATACTAGATAGTTTGCTGAACATGATTATTACTATTTCACAGACAATTCATATTTTTCATGGCCAAAAGAAATTTCATGTTTCACATGGGTCACTTTATTTGGGGACACGCCCCTGTGTATGGGTTATTATTTTGTAACGCGGATCAATGCCCCCAAACAATTCAGTGCATGAAGGCGGTGACATCTGCACAATCGTGTAAACCAATGATTTTCTAGTAGTACTAGAAACTCATTGTGTAAACAAACAAGTGCCTGACCGACCTAGTAACCTTGTCACTCAAACGCTAAGCTATTGTATTGAAACCACGGTAGATTCAGAGATCGATAACACTTATATCGACTTACTGTATTACTATTACCAATCCACAAGCTTTCTCGATGACGAGTCGTGACAACAGATCTCTACATGCATGACATGACATAAGTTATAAGCACCAAATCTGTTGCACAGGTGCATGTTGGCTCTTATTTTACAATTGCAGAGGCCTACTACATGTTATTCGGATTGGATTTGGATACCCATTCCAGTATTTAAACTATAACCATCCACCAACTCTCAACATGGCGTCGACCCCGCCTGTGACACTTGCTTGTAGAATCTGCGGGAATTCCTATCACCAGAAGTCCCTATCAAGACACATGAAGAACGTTCATAAAAAGAAAGAGCCCTGCGGCATGATTCAAGGAGGGAACATAAGTTGCCTGCAAGATGGATGTAAGTTCACCTGTGCCTCCATGCCTCCGCTTCGGCACCACCTGTCAAGTGAACATTCGTTGGAACAAGAGCAGGAGGATCTGAAATTTGATTCCACAGATGGTAAGCCTATAATATAATATATAGGATGGGGCAGAAAAGAGGCCATCCAAAATTATCAGGCATGCATATTCAAAGCCAAGTGTAGTGCTGAAGAGAAGATACATTTGACTTTCATTCAAGAAAAAAATAGTTAAAATCGACCATTGCGTTAATTTTTATCAGGATAAAAGCCCCTTCCCAGTTTAAAGCCTTTCTTCATTGTATTCTATAATGAGGCTCGCTTTTCTTAATTAGCTGGGATGCCTCTTTTCAGTTTCATAATTCCACAGATTTATTTCTAGTCATTTTAGTTTGTTTAAATCCAACAGTAATGTGCTTTTTCAAGTTTTTCATCTAAAAAGACGGTTAGATCGACGTTGTACCAACGTTGCAACTTCTTTTTAACGTTGGTACAACGTCGATGCGATACGACATCATTTAAAAAAATGCCCACTGGGGCAGTTTCATTGACTAGCATCTCTAAATCAGCCAACACTGTGTTCATTGCCATCCCGTGGATTGGCTTTAAAATAATTCTGCTAATTCGGGTGTATCAACAAAAACGCAACACTTTTTGTCGCGAGCTCTCCGATTACGGTAAATCACAAATCACTCTGAAATTGATATATTCTGTTAGGTGTACTTATTGGCTATCACTAGTCAAATTACAGCGATATCGATTAATGATTCGCTGAGATATCAAGGATACACGCGTAGACAAGTGCAAAACACGTTTTACATCGTTTATCCTGTATGCCTGATTTTCTTGTCAGGTGAATATTAGCAAGACACTTTAATAACTCATTGTACTTAAATACTTGGAATCAAACTCATCATTCTGAGAAGAAAATGTCATGTTAAAGGTATCAAATGTCTGGCTATTACAGTATCATATCAATATTAATTAAATCTGGCGATAAATTAGTTGATAGTTTAAAATGACACAACTTGGAAATCCAGATTACAAAGTCTGTTTGCAAATCCTCTCTCTTTTTCTCTCGTTAATGTCATAAATAAAAGAGTATGGCGGCAGGCACATTATTCAAAAGATAAACAAATGGAATAGTCCAGTGAAGGTAGTAATTGTTTGAATCAGTCATTGTTAGTGTGTTGTGAATGGGAATGGGACATTATGGTGCTGCTCGACCCTCAAAATGCTGTCCTTGTTTTAAGATGCATCGATTATGAACTTTAATTTATGAAAGAACGTACCATAGACATTATGTGGCGATCATAGCAATCGGTGGTTCAGAACTTAAAAAGGGGTATTGACGTATTCAAATGGTCGAATGATTATCATATTACACGAGTCAATGATTTTATGTACCACCTTACTCAAACAAAGGAAATTAAGATAAACCATTCCAGACATTAAGGTTACATAGTTATTAAAGGTATATTATGTGATCTTTCCAGGGAACGCCCTCAACATCGAAAAAAAAATTGAAAGAAGATTTTCTTGCAGATTTACATTTCTGATCAGAAATCGTACATACATTCCAAGTTACAGGGCGATACGATTCTTTATTACTTCAAAATCATGATTTTAGAGTGAAAATAAACTGTCGGATAACTCCGACAGTTTATATTTTTACTCTAAATTCACTCTAAAACCATGATTTTGAGGTAATTAGGAATCGTATCGCTCTGTAACTTGGAATGTATGTATGATTTATGATCACAAATGTAAATCTGCAAGAAAATCTACTTTCTAAAAAAATAATGAATAGAGGGCGCTATCATGAAAAGATCACATAATATGCCTTTAAACTGTTAACCCATAACACTAATCCGACAGGAAAATCCAAGTTTTTAGAACGAACGATGTAAAACGTGTTTTGCACTTCTCTACTTATACCTTTAATATCTCAGTGAATAAACAATCGATATCGTTGTAATTTGACTATGTGATAGCCAATAAGTAGACCTAACAGAATATGTAAGTTTTAGAGTGATTTGTCTTTTACTGTGACCGTACAGCTCTCGACAAAAAGTGTTGCGTTCTTTTTGATACACGCTGTATGTAAACGTTATGCATGACGCAATGGTCGAATTAAAAAATTGATTGAAAGCCAAATTATGTGGTCTTTAGGTTTTGAATACGCCGGCCTGAAAGTTTGATTTTTGAATTTTACTTAAAATTGCCCGTTCTTTAGCCCGACTCACCCTGTATTATTTAAATAAGTCTAAGAAGAAAATAACGTCACCTTTTATTAACTATAACAGACATTATATAGACATCATATCATTAAATAGCCTACAATATACACGAAGGGATTCATAATGTGTTATGATAATTGTTTTGTGTTTGCTTTATGCATGTATCGAGTTTGATGTACTTTTTTAATTGTTTTATACATAAATTTAATTTCCAGTATTTTTCTTCAGTATTACTTATATTTTGTACTCTAAAACATGTAAAAATGAAATCATATCACTTGTTAAATCTCTTTACATTGCTGGATTGAAATATCTTTGTTTGTATTATATTAATTCATTTTTATCAATGGTTTCGTTTTTTGTCTTAACCATTTCCAAATATTGAGTTTTTAACAATTTAATTAATAGCTCTTTTGAAATGTTGATTAATATGTGTAACATCAACCGTGTTTATCTTTTTCTCTCACTTTTTTTTGTTGACCTTCTCCTACCTACAGCTTTTAAGAAATGGAAAGCTGATTTTGAGAATTCTACCGTCTCCCATTTTGTTGTGCGGCGTGGAAAGTATAACGGGTCCGGTGCGCAGTTCTACGAGTGCCACATCTCGGGTTCCCGCCCAAGACGTAGGGGAACAGGAAAGAGGATGTTGAAATCCCAATTGATGGATGGAAGATGTAGCGCAGGAATCCGAGCTGCTACAAACCCAGACGGCACCATATCTGCTACCGTCTTCAAGACGCATTATGGCCACCAGAATGTTGGGTCTCTTCCTCTGCCTCAGGCGGATGGCCTGAAGAATGCCGGGAAATTCGAGACAGGGGTGCCCGTGGAGCGCAACGAGATAGGAGTGCCCGTGGAGCGCAACAAGATAGGAATGCCCGTGGAACGCAGCGAGACAGGGGTGCCCGTGGAGCGCAGCGAGATAGTGGTGCCCGTGGAGCGCAGCGAGATAAGGTATAATAAGTCGCAATATAGAAGTTGTAATAAACTGCTCAAAAAAATATTAGGCCTACATTTAGTAAATGTCATTTATTGATTCAAAATAGCATTGGAATAACACGCCTTATCTGGGGTTAAGGGACGTAAACCCCAGATAAGGCGCCTTATCCCTAGTTAACGCTCCTTATCTGGGGTTAAGGCGCGTTAACCCCAGATAAGGGACGTAAACCCAGAATAACGCGCCTTATCTATAATGGATAAGGGGCCTTATCCCTAGTTAACGTTTCTTATCTGGGGTTAAGGCGCATTAACCCCAGATAATGGACGTAAACCCCGAGTAACGCGCCTTATAGTTAACGTTTCTTATCTGGGGTTAAGACGCATTAACCCTAGATAAGGGACGTAAACCCCAAATAACGCGCCTTAAGGCGCCTTATCCCTAGTTAACGCTTCTTAACTGGGGATAAGGAGCTAGTAACCCCAGATAAGGCGGGCCTTATCTGGGGTTTACGTCCCTTATCCGGGGTTAAGGCGGAATTGACACACTTATGCTGCGTGTGTGTACCATGAACCATTTCAAATTGAGATCGGAAATATTCGGAAAAACAGGTCACGTAGAGTAGGTGCGTTGCGCGTTCTTCGCAACAGTTGATCGCATTCACAGCATTGTCCTAGTTGGTTGTCCGCCTCAGTGATTTACTATGTTCGCATACACGCGTGCACACATGAGAAGTAAAACGTGGAACGAGACTATTTTGGTTTTTTTATCAAAGGCGCTGACGGACAAATTCCAAATGTATCGAGCAGACGGTAAAAAGTGAAAATATTACCCCAAATATCTTTCATCTCACTCGTTTTTGTAACTGAAATGCCGCAACATCAACTTTGTGAGGGATACAATCTATCACCAACACCAGCGCAATCTACCACACGGGCAGACGGGTGAAAAACACGTTGTTTTTCTCCGGCACATGGCCATGACCTGTCAGGAGCTGACAGGTCATGGAACCGAGTGTCAAACACTCGGCTAATCGGAAACATTCGGAACCGATCGTATATTTTCGGATTTGAAATGGTCTATAGGAGTGTTAACCCCAGAAAAGGGACGTAAACCTAGGATAACAGGCCTTATCTGGGGTTTAAGTTGATAACCCCAGATAAGGATCGTTAACCCCAGATAAGGCCCGCCTAATATCTGGGGTTTACGTCCCTTATCCGGGGTTAAGGTGGAAATGACACACTTATGCTGCATGTGTGTACCATAGGAAACCTAGGATAACGGGCCTTATCTGGGATTTAAGTTAACCCCAGATAAAGGACGTAAACCTAGGATATCTGGGGTTAACTCTCCTATGGTACACACATGCAGCATAAGTGTGTCATTTCCGCCTTAACCCCGGATAAGGGATGTGAACCCCAGATAAGGCGTGCCTTATCTGGGGTTAACGATCCTAATCTGGGGTTAAGGGACGTAAACCCCAGATAAGGCACCTTATCCCTAGTTAACGCTCCTAAGTTATCTGGGGTTAACACGCTTTATGCTGCATCTGTGTACCATAGGAGCATTAACCCTAGATAAGGGACATAAACCTAGGATAACGGGCCTTATCTTGGGTTTAAGTTGTTAACCCCAGATAAGGATCGTTAACCCCAGATAAGGCCCGCCTTGTCTGGGGTTTACGTCCCTTATCCGGGGTTAAGGCGGAAATGACACACTTATGCTGCATGTGTGTAAGGAGCGTTAACTAGGGATAAGGCCCCTTATCCATAGATAAGGCGGTTTTCTGGGTTTACGTCCCTTATCTTGGGTAAACGTGCCTTAACCCCAGATAGGGAGAATTAACTAGGGATAAGGTGCCTTATCTGGGGTTTACGTCCCTTAACCCCAGATAAGGACCGTTAACCCCAGATAACACGCCTTAACCCCAGATAAGCAGCGTTAACTAGGGATAAGGCGCATATCTGGGGTTTACAACCCTTAACCCCAGTTAAGGAGCGTTAACCCCAGATAACGCGCCTTAACCCCAGATAAGGAGCGTTAACTAGGGATAAGGCGCCTTATCTGTAGGCTTGCTTTCAACATGTTCAAGGAGTTCTTTTGATAAACCAATTCATGAATTGGCAAAGTTCTTTCAACAGACAGAGTTTGGGCGGGTCATTCTCGGCGATGTTAAACACACAAAGTCGTTTACCACTAATGAAAAACGACGGAGAAATAATGTTCCATCTGCATTTCCAGCTCGTCTTTCACGTCGGGTTTGAACTTGTTCGCCTTGCAGATATTTTGTTCACAACTTTGTTAATATTTTCAGTAAAATCGCGTCGCCAGTTTCAGTTCCCTGCTTCAAATTTCAAAGCAACGCCTTGATTTCGAGATGATTTTCAAAGCAACGCCTTGCTTTCAAGGAGTTCTTTTGATTAACCAATTCATGAATTGGCAGAGTTTGGGCGAGCTATTCTCGGGCGTTAAACACACAAAGTCGTTTACCACTAATTTGTTCACAACTTTGTTAATATTTTCAGTAAAATCGCGTCGCCAGTTTCAGTTCCCTGCTTCTAATTTCTAAGCAACGCCTTGATTTCGAGATAATTTTCAAAGCAACGCCTTGCTTTCAAGGAGTTCTTTTGATTAACCAATTCATGAATTTGCAGAGTTTGGGCGAGCTATTCTCGGGCGTTAAACACACAAAGTCGTTTACCACTAATTTGTTCACAACTTTGTTAATATTTTCAGTAAAATCGCGCCGCCCGTTTCAGTTCCCTGCTTCAAATTTCAAAGCAACGCCTTGGTTTCGAGATGGTGTGGGTGTTGGGGGGGGGGGGGGGGGGGGGGGGGGTGGGTGTAAGGGTAAGGTGGGGGTTAAGTTAGGGAGGGTTAAGGTTGGGTTAAGTTTGGGGGGGTTAAGGTGGGGGAGTAAAGGTGGGTCGGGGGTAAGGAGGGGGTTAATGGGGTGGGGGTTAAAGTGAGGGTAAGATGGGGAGTGTTAAGGTGGGGTGGGGTTAAGGTGGGGTTGTGGGGGTTAAGGTTAATTTGGGGTTAGGGGGGTAGGCTAGGGTTAAGGTGGGTTTAAGGTTGGGGTTAAGGGGTCAAAGGTGGGGGCCCAAGGTGAGGGTGTTATAGTGAGGGGGGGTTACGGTGGGGTGTTATATGGGGGGGGGGGGGGGTGTAAAGGTTATTTTTAAATTACAATAACTGTCATGACGATCCCGATATTCGGAGTGCATTAAAAACTAGGGATTCTAATGATTAAACGCATTCAGCAGTTGGTCGGGTTAAATAGCGCGCGTCTCCCATTTCTTGCTGACGTAATTCTCGCTGATCTTAATCTGACTAACTGGAGCCATAGCAGGTGGTGGCTAAAACCACTATAACTGTCATCACTGATCTCGATATACAGGGTGTATCAAAAAAAACCGCAACACTTTTTGTCGCGAGCTCTCCGATTACGGCAAATCACAAATCACTCGAAATTTAAATATTCTGTTAGTTTAGTTTAGTTTATTTATTAGAACATACGCTTTTACAACAGCGGCACACGTCTTTAAAAACGGTGCGTTCTTTTACAAAAATAACAAATTATACACACAAATTTAAAAATAAAATAAAAAATATACAAAAATGAGACTTCCAATTTTACCCATGAACACCAAGGCAATATATACAGATGTGGGATAAAAATAAAGAGTCAAAGATAAACAGTGTACTTATTGGCTATCACATAGTCAAATTACAGCGATATCGATTATTGATTCGCTGAGATATCAACGATACACGTAGACAAGTGCAAAACACATTTTACATCGTTTATCCTGTATGCCTGATTTTCTTGTCAGGTGAATATTAGCAAGACACTTTAATAGCTCGTTGTATTTAAACAATTGGAATCAATACTACTCATCATTCTGAGAAGAAAATGTCATGTTAAAGGTATCAAATGTCTGGCTATTACAGTATCATATCAATATTAATTAAATCTGGCAATAAATTAGTTGAACAGTTAATGACACAACTTGTCAATCCAGATTACAAAGTCTGTTTGCAAATCCTCTCAGTCTCTTTTTATCTCGTTATTGTCATAAATAGAACAGTATGGCACATTATTCAAAAGATAAACAAATGGAATAGTCCAGTGAAGGTAACTAGGAATTGTCTGGTATGAATCAGCCATTGTTATTCTGTTGTGAATGGGACATTATGGTGCTGCCTGACCCTCAAAATAGCTGGCCTTGTTTTAAGATGCATCGATTATGAACTTAAATTTATGAAAGAACGTACCATAGACATGTGGCGATCATAGCAATCGGTGGTTCAGAACTTAAAAAGGGTGATTGACGTATTCAAATGGTCAAATGATTATCAGATTACACGATTCAATTATTTTATGTTTTATGTACCACCTTACTCAAACAAATGAAATTAGATAAACCATTCCAGACATTAAGTTTACGTAGTTATTCGATTTTCCTGTCCGATTAGTGTTATGGTTAACAGTTTAAAAACTGTTAACCCATAACACTAATCGGACAGGAAAATATAATCGATATCGTTGTAATTTGACTATGTGATAGCCAATAAGTAAACCTAACAGAATATATAAGTGTTGAGTGATTTGTCTTTTACTGCGACCGTACAGCTCTCGACAAAAAGTGTTGCGTTCTTTTTGATACACGCTGTATAGTGCGCTAAAATGGACATAGTGAGCTCAACTCGGTATACATACTAGGTAAACTCGGTATATAGTAAGCTAAACTCGGCATACATACAGGTAAACTCGGTGTATAGTGAGCTAATCTCGGTATACATACAGGTAAACTCGGTATACGGTGAGCTAAACTCGACACCTACAGCGATAACTGGCCTGATATATGGCCGCTCTGGCGTTCCATATCCATCTGCATTCCCAGCTCGCCTTTCACTTCGGGTTTGAACTTGTTCGCCTAGTGCAGATGTCATGCATGTCTCATTTTGTTCAAAATTTGTTAATATTTCCAGTAAAATCGCGTCGCCTCAGTTCCCTGCTCACATTTCTGCTACCGGAGAGATAGGCCTACTGAAAGAGTAGATAGGTGCAGTCTATACACGGCGTAGTGTCCCCCACCACCTAAAATTACCCCGTTACACAACGCATGCCGTCGGTACATTCGTGATCTTGACCATGCGATTTTTTTGGCCGGTTTTGAACGACAACCACATCGAGACCCTCCCCCCCCCCACCCCTCTCAAGTAAGTTTCTCGAGCTGACTGCAAACCTTTTACTAATTTCTTTGTCGGTACATCTTGCCGCTTTCTTCGGTACAACTATCTATGTCTCCCCCAGTGGCGTAGTTGGGATTTTTTTCAGGGGGGGCAAGATTTCTGAAATGTTCGTAAAAGGTTGCCCCCAAAAAAATTCAAGTCACCAACTCGCGAATTTCACGTAAGTGGGGGGGGGGGGGGGGGGGGGGGGGGAGGAGGGGGGGGGGGGAGGAGGGGGGAGATCAAAAATTTCGCACGGTCAAAAAAAAAAATCGCACAGTACATGTACTATTTTCCATTATATTTAACTATTTGGGTTCAATCTACCCACAAATAACCAGTGCCCCAGCACAACATCTCGGTCTTTTATCAATTTTTTACTATTTTCTTTTTTTTCCTCCTTTTTAATTTTTTTATTTTAGAGGGGGTGGGGGGCGGGGGCACAAATGGTTTTGTTTTCGGTCTTCCCCCCCCCCCCCCCTGAGCTACGCCACTGGTCTCCCCCCTCCCCCCTGTTTCAAAAAGCTGGCTACGCCACTTCACATATTATCATAAAAGGTTTGTCCGTAGTTTTTCATTTTCAAAATAGTGTTAAAAAAACCGTCTCCTTGTAACTACTTTGACATGGGAAATTGGCCGGTAGGGAGGGGGTGGGGGGGGGGGGGGGGGGGGGGGGGGATGGCCGCTGTACTGCCTATGTAATCACAACACCAATAATGCTATATGTTTATGATGTGACCCAGTGTTATTTGAATGAGATGGGGTCAATTTGTTTTTTTAATTCCAAAACATATTTGCCAAAATAGGCGAACATTTAACATCTGATGTAATTTTCCATCAAAAATTGTCGAACAGAAACAAAACTCCTTGGAAAACTAGTTAATTTTAGTCAAAATGTGACCCAAAATCGGCGCAATTTGTGTTTGAATGAGCCAATGGAGTAACTATTTTACCAAATTGCATGAATGGAGTTTCAAAAATACAATATGTACAGCTTCTCGGGGGGGGGGAGCACACACGTAATTGGTCCGATGACGCCCCCCCCCCCCCCCCTCCCCCAACCCCACCCCCTCCCCCAACCCCACCCCCTCCCCCAACCCCACCCCCCCGCCGCACCCCTCCACAACAAATCTACGCCACGTATCAAAGTTTCGGGCCGGCACTATTATAGGGAACTTGGGCTTTTCAGCCTAATTAATGACATTACTTGAAGTGTTTCGATAATTTATACTCATCTTCGTCATCTTCTTTCTCTTTTTCCTCAAATATTATAACATGGAAGACCAAGTTATAAAAAAGGTTTTCTCAGCGATAGTACTGCGAGGGGAAACGATCAAAATATGCATGTTGCCCAAGCCTATTGGCAGTGAAAAGGTGTAATGAGCCCTAATTTTTCGGAAATAACAAACCGGCTGGATTTTGAGTCTAACAGCTATGTCACTCACCATTGGTACGCGGAATTGCTTTTGTTTTCTTCAAGGTTAACTCATTTCTGTTATAATAATGGATAAAAGTAAGAAAATGGTTGAAGAGTGTGGTGCTTTACCGACTGGCTGGAAAAGAGAGGAGGTCATTCGAAAATCGGGCCTCTCTGCTGGGAAATCAGACGTATATTATTACAGGTAAAAAACCCAAGAATACTTCCCAACCCTTCCGAATTCTCCAGGTTTTGCGAGAAAGCAGAAATTTTGATGTAAAATCTGGACACCCCACTGTGTGAAAATCAAGTTCACAATCGTACTACCAATGGTATTAGACTATAATTAGTAGTTTCGCCGTGAGAGACATGTGCGTGTAACCATCGCACCTGTATCAATTGAACTTGAAGAAACGGGCATATAGGCTATTTCAAAAATATCCTTTTTTAATTCGGAAATTAATTCAAAAAGGATGAATTGAATGATTTGACTTAATCAATATTTAGTCAGATTTTTAATAAGCTTACAATTTACATGCTTAAATTAATCAATTCATGGTATGTAGGCTATGGTGATCATCATCAGTTGCTGATTGATGATTTTAGAAATCGATATAAGTAAATAACAATAGGGGAATTTGCGATTTGCACGAAATGGGCTGCCTGGTTTTGGAAAAGGTATTTTTGAGGGGCAAAACTTGCCAAAACTTAAAAGGGGTACTTTTTGCACAGAAACTCTACAGGACCATGGCAATATAAACTTATCATTTGCGTTAAAAATAACCCCACAAAATGTGCATCGATCTATGGGGTTCTTTTTGCACAGAAACTTCCAGGACCATGGCATTATTATAAAAATGTCATTTGCGTTAAAAATAACCCCCAAAAATGTGCATCGATCTAATTGTGTTTTAATTATCAAAACTATCATTTTGCATTAAAAAGTAAATTCAACCTAAACAAGGTAGACCTAGAATAAACACTTCCACAGTAAGTAATGTAGTTTGTTGATTTTGGTATAGACGTGATAGACATTTTTAAAATGTAGACAACTTAAACAAATGTGCTGTGGGATGATTTTTTTGTGCGCTATAATAGCGCTGAAGTGCATTTTCCCTGTCCCTACGAAAAGCCACCATTTTGCTAGTGCATGAAATAAACGTTTGGTTAGCTATGAAAACACGCAATGTAGACAGTCCGCATCATTTTTTTACTGTAGCGGAAATAGGGTGATCCTAATTCAAGCCAGTATTTGTTGGAATTTGAAATAGGTTTAGAGCTTTTTCCTAGGTTGAGCTACAAGTATTTAAAGCTATGTATAATCAAGGAGTTATCATACTATGACTGAGTTATCATACTATTATGATAACTCCTTGGTATAATACATGTACAGATTCTTTGGGTGAAAAACCAAAATGATGGCCAAAACGCAGTGTTTTGGACAGTAAAACAATGACATTTTCAACATTTTTCACTCTTGGTGAAAATCAAAAGTGAAGGGTATTTCACTCTTTGTATAGGGTGAGTGAAAACACTCTGAAGCAAAAGTTTGACAAATTTTATTCTGAAAAGTTGAAAAATATTGGTGAAAATATCAGACGCGAACTCTAAGGGTGGGAGCGAGTCCTGGGAATCAAGTCCCGTCCAAAAATGTCTAGTCCCGGGACAAAAAATCACCTTCCCGGAACCCAAAAATTAAAGATTGAAAAAATAATATGCTTCTGGGTTTGCCGGGCCGCCATCTTGGATTTAAGTTGGAACACGTTGGACACAATTACGACAAAAGATGGCGCCCTAACAATCAGCCCAGAGTATGTTTGGAGAAATTCAGGAATCCCGGGTCCTGCCTGAACGACTAAATTGAGTCCCGGGAGCACAATTTCTTGAAAATCCTAGCCCTAGCTGACTCAGATGCTTTCATTTCATACATCTAGCTCTCAGATAGAGCGCTATGATTCAGAGCTATTTTATTATTAGTCAGCTGTTGGCCCGATTACGCATTTGCAATGATGATGCATTTTCAGTTTGCATCGGGCAAAAATGTTACATTTGCAAAACATTACAAGTTATGGGGTGTGTTGAATCCAACATACACGTGTGGGCCTACATTCATGGAAACGATTGCTAGACTTTAAACAAGTCCACAACGGAATAAAGCAAGATTTGTATAACAAAATTTAAGTAAGGCTATATTAAAAAAATCTTTAGTCTCAAAGCTCTAAGTTTTTCAAAACCTAATGCGGAATGCATTTTTTTTTTTAAATATAAAATATTGAAATCCTTAAGTTAAAGTGACCTTTTGTATTTAAAATGATGTGATCAATGAAAATCTGTGAAATGTTGGGATTTTTAATTTTTTTTTGGAAAAATAAAAAATAAATAAAAAAAAGATTTTTTAAGATTTTTGTTTTTCTAATGCGCATCAATACACTAACGCGCGTGGGAGCTTTGAGACAAATGATTTTTTTTAATTTAGCCTAAAAGATGTATGCAGTGTATGCATCAATCAGCAGTTGTGTCCAGGTCATGTTATGCAGCACAGTCTGTTAAGTGCAATGGTAGTGATGACACACAGTGTTGCCTACTGACATTTGTCTCAAACCAAGGCTCACAACAAAAAGGCAAATCAAAAATTTCACACCACATTTTTTCCAATGCATTTTACAAACAATTGATTGACTTCAAGCATACATGTATTCACCTTTGTGTTCAAGATGTCCCTGGGAAATTTTAAATACATGAATCATGTATCAATCCAAAAAATACATTTATGATCACTTAAAGGTAGATGACCCGATCACATTTTCATAGCACAGATTTTTCTCAAACATATGGAGATTTTCATATCATATGAAAGATCATATTTTTCTGATTAACATACTGAAATTTGACGGTCCAAATCAGTATGATTACGAAGAAATCGGTGAAATAACATCAAATTACCGCGAAAAGTGGTAACCACCAATATAGTGTGTGTACAACTCAATGGGCACATTTCACGGCATCGTGTGCGTCTAAAACTTTGGAATACGACTTTTTTGAGGATGACCTTTCATGTCGAATAGAAAACTTCCAAGTTGAAAATCGGAACATCTACCTTTAATGGATGTTAACAAGGTATCTGGAAACATGATATCGTTGTAGCACCAGTATGGCATGAAGCAAATTCATAATCTCAAGCACACAGCATAGCGAGGGATGATACATATTACAATTGGTGGCAATTGTGGGATGGTATCACACTCCTTATTTTTTGAAGAATATTTTACATTTGGTGGCTGCGGTGGGATTACCTTCCTTCATAAAAAGATTGAAAGAATATACATTAACATTTATTAGCACGCTGGAGGGATAATACCAGGTATCTACAAGATGTTTGCGTGTGCAAGATAAAATAATGATACTAATCTCTCCGCGTGCAAATGTAATCCAAGCGTACACACGTTATTTGGGCATAATGCAAGCGCCACAGATATGATTCCATGTTGTGTGCTATTCGAGCTTTTTACGTGCCCAAGCTCTCTTCTGAATTCATTCCCATACCATAAGGTCACAGGTCACTAATAGGTATATCAAATAAGGTGGGATCGTTTCAAAAAATCCTTAAAATCGTGATACGTGTCTCTATTTTAAATAGAAGTTGTCAAAAAAACATAACATTTTTGGTATCATATTAAAGACAATTTATCCAGCTACCGAATAAAAAAAGGATTAAAGCCACATGTTTAGCAACAGTGAAGTTATCAATCTAAACGTCGAGTGAGTCAAGGGTGGGAGCGGTGGATGAGGAGCCGGTGGATGAGGAGCCCATAGGTTTGTACACAAAATAGCGGAAAACTAGAACTTTTGAAATTGATGCCATTTTAAAAGTATACATAGGAAAGTTTTCAAACTTCTCATATGTGTTAATAACATGTGCCTGCTACTATGAATACTAATATTGAATTGTTATCTAGACATTCTCTACTAGAATATGATGTTCAATTCAGGGAGTGTTTTAATGTAAAAAATACACAGTTTTATTCATTTTATTGATTAAACAATGGCCAAAACGCAGTCTCTCTATTTCATTTGTGTGACTCTTCAGTCCTTTTCTACCCTGGGTAGTAAAACATTTAACTAAAAAAGCCAGAAGTGTTTCTTCACAGAATTGTTCATAGATTCATGAAAAATTTGCTATTTAGACCTATTTTGGACCACCCTGTATTCAAAATAAAAGGAACTTTAATGATATTCATGTAGTTCATTTTGATAATCATTTTCTTTTAAATTAAATGGTCCATGCTAACTAAATTTCATAGAATATTATATACAAACATTCATTTTATGCATTATTTCATCATAATTTTAGACACCCTGTACTTTTCCTGTGTACATTTTGGGCAAATGATTCTTAGCAAATTTGGTAGCACCTTCTGCGGTTGTTCTGATTTTGGTGACTATTTTCAGCTAAACCCTAATTGTACAAACTATCAAACTATTTTGTGAGGAGCAAAAACGATCAAATTGTTTATGTTCCACCCTGTAAAAATTGTACACACCCTGTATAATTTGATTCTTTTTTGCAAAAATAAAAAACCTTGAATCTTAAGCTTTCCAACAATATATAGTTTGTGGGTCATTAAGTATGTAAAACTTAAGTTTTGTCCCGTTTAATCAGAATTGGTGCATTTCTCAACATTATTAGAAGTGAAACTTTTTTTTGGACCAGTTTGTGACTTCTGACCATAAGCAGGTTCGCCATCAATACTAACATACTAAAAATGGCATTGTTCTTTGATGAGTGTCAAATAAGATGAATGATCTGTAGAAATAGACAATGCAATTTGTTTTTATCGCACCCTTTTCAATTTCATTCACAGGAAGTATGTAAAAATGTCCCAGGATATATCTGTCCAATCCCTAGCAACAATGTACATCTGTATTCTGTACCCTCCATTCCTCAGTCATTGGAGTGTAATGGTGTTCTATTGGTTATTTAATATGAGGTAAAAGTTGACTGTATGGAATTGTAAAAGAAGAAGCAATTATCTGAACAAAATGGTTGTTACCAAATAAGTTCATAAGAATCGTTAATTAGAATTTGATATGGAATATTCAATATACAGATCAAGGTACTCACATACGTTTCAGATACGTCTGTCTCCTTTGTCAACACTCTTGGTAGAGATGAACTTGATGACTTACAACGCGTTTTGCAGTCTTCGAGTTGCCATTAGATTTATCATCTGGGGATTTTGCAACGGTCATTGGTACGGTACAAGACGATGGATGAGCGAGAGTATTGAGATCAGAAAGAGAGGGACCTCCACGATGAACCGAGACAAGGGGCAATACAACCTCACCTACATTTTCGACAATCGTTTATCATCTGGTAAAAAATCCCCAGATGATAAATCACCTGGCAACTCCAAGACTGCAAAAGCGTTGTGAGTCGTCAAGATAATCATTACCAAAAGTGTTGACAAAGGATACCTGAAACGTACATGTGAGTACCTTACACTGGATAAGTATAATGAACATTCCATATCAAAGTCGTTGTTGTATAACGTTAACCCTATCACACCACATGAAACAACACGGTCAGCAACACTTCTAGGCGCACGCACACAACTTCTATCCCCCGATGCACTAAACCCAAGGGCCCAGGTACATAATTATGGTGTGCGAAAATTTAGCCTGGCAAGCCCAGCGCTCGTGGTGTCATGGATGTTTGACTCCCCTGTCATGCCGGCGACCCAGGTTCAATTCCCGAGGGTGGCTGACATAATTGTTCTGGTCCCCCATTTAACCCCATGCCCCTGTTCTTCGATCCACCTCACTGCTACTATTCTATGGTTAGGGTTAATTAATTGCTTCACATTTCAAATAAAATAGTTAATTTCTTATTTTTAAAACTTTCAGTCCATGTGGGAAGAAGTTTCGCAGCAAGCCACAACTTGCCAGATTTATCGGTGATGCCGTAGACCTTAGTTCATTCGACTTCAGAACCGGGAAATTGCTGTCGTCCGGAGTACGAAAAAGCAAGCGGCTGAAGAACATCCACTATGACTACAATAAAGGCACAAGACACGACGCCAGCCTTGTTTTACCCATCAGACAGACGGCTTCAATATTCAAGCAGCCGGTTACATTGAGGACAAATCATGGAGCAAATAGAATCAAAGCTGACCCCAAACAGGATACAAAAGAAACACCAAAACAGGTAATGTTTGGCATTTAGAACTCTTTCATGAAACCTAATAGCAGGGTTTTCCTACTTTCTTACTCAAGTTTCCTTGAGTGTCAGTTGGTCAGCCTGAGTGCTGGTTGCTGCTGACGACCAACCAGGGCTGACCAGTATAGTGACAATCCTGGTTGTAGCATACCTCTTAGGTATACCAAAACTGAACTTTTGTCTAGAATTGTTAACAAATTAGAGCATCATGTACCTTTCATGTGGGTGTCCCCTTCCATCCTGGCCCCAATTTTAGATTGCTTCCACCTGCCATTCAACTACAACTGATCACATGAGTAGTACTTGTCCTAAGTTTTGATTTACCTAAGTTTAAACAAGGCACTTTGCTGTGTCATTCCAAATCAAATCTACTATCAAGCCCAAATTGTCTAGATGTTTTTAAATCATAAAGGCTTTTGGTCTTGGTTAAGGGAAGACAAGGAAGTCACTTTTTGAATTTTGTGAGTG
Source organism: Ophiura sarsii (assembly GCA_035610835.1). Classification (NCBI taxonomy): domain Eukaryota; kingdom Metazoa; phylum Echinodermata; class Ophiuroidea; order Amphilepidida; family Ophiuridae; genus Ophiura; species Ophiura sarsii. Next base: position 11,074,658 of record CM069452.1, on the reverse strand, counting down.
CTGTAATTATTGAACTATTGCTCAAATGTACATAAAATTATACAGTTTTGGAACGGAAATGGATCAGAGAATCCAAATTTTGCGTCAATTTTGACCAAAAATGTTGATTTTTGGAGAAAATCACAAAAAGTCAAAAACAAGGCTAACAAAAATAATTTTGAGTAAAAAATTCCCAAATTTATAGATTATGATATTAAGATACTAACTTAGGGACGAATTTTTTTGAAATTTTGACCAAAAAGCGCCAAAAAAGTGGGGGGAAAATGAAAAAACTACTTTTTTGGCACTTTTTGGTCCAAATTTCCAAAAATATTAGATTAGGTTTTAAAAAAAAAATCGTCCCTTAGTTAGTGTCTTAACATCATAATCTATAAATTTGGGAATTTTTGCTCAAAATTATTTTTGTTAGCCTTGTGATTTTTTGTGACTTTCTTCCAAATTCAACATTTTTGGTCAAAATTGACGCCAAATTTGGATTCTCTGATCCATTTCCTTTCCGAAAATGTATAATTTTATATGCATTTGATTAATAGTTCAATAATTACAGCACTCACAAAATCAAGTCAAAAACTTCCTTGACTCTCCCCCCTTCAGAGGGGATGATGCCACAATGATCAGGTCTATCGCAGATTGGACTGACATTGCTAGAAAGTCCCTGAAGTGCATAAAACATAACTGACATGGCTTAAGCTGTCAACAGGCTTCATTTATCACAAAATAATCCAATACCATTTTTCAAATGAAACCCATCTCACCCCGTTCTTGAATAATGAAATATAATCTTTTCATAACTTGATTTTATTCATTCTGCAGTTATTTTGGGAGAAAAGACTGAATGGTTTATATGCATGCGACATCACAGATCAAATGTTACAGTCAATTGATTTACCAGAAGGTCTGTCAAGTAAGTGTATGTATCAAATTCTTAGTTCTGTTACCATTATACTACTACTACTACTAATTAGTGCAGGGATTTCCAGGCAATTGTGCTCCCGGGACTTGATATAATTGTTCTGGCGGGACCCGCGATTCACATATTTCTCCAAACATGCTCTGGGCTGTTTGTTAGGGCACCATCTTTTGTCGACATAAGTAGTTCATTCCAGAGACGAGGAGCTGCAATAGCGAATAATCTATTATTATACTATACATGGACGATATTCTGAATTTGCGGCATTCTGTCGAGAGGGCTTGCGTCAAACCATGATCCAATTGAGCATGCTCAGAGCAATTACATCGCTCCGATAAACATTACAATCTCCTTGACGGCAATGCGAATGAACTGTGAACTTCTAAATTTTCCTCGGTAGTTTTGACTTTTGGTTACCAGCAAACATTTAATTTCAAACTAGTGGGAATAAATAGTGTATATATATGTTTAACTTAATTCCACGAATGTAGTAAGGTCAAATATTGAACAGTTCAGAAGTACGAAGAATTTATATGATTAGTGCAAAGTTCACCCCATTGAAAACTACAACACTCTCGTATTGAGTACATCGCTAGCTTTGTTTTCAGTCATGTAAATCTCTCTTCAATGCTTAATTCGCCAATTAAGAATAACGTCTATGAACTGGATGCTTTTGTGGTTCAAGCTTCATAAAACATAGGATATAGAAAGAATTTGAAAAAGCTTAGAATGTTGTAAAATATACTTTGCATCATTGTCAACATGGAGAATATGTTCTTAGATTTGCTTGCAGATCTATAACTATATTTCTGACCATATTTGATTCTAAACCACAATCCATAAATAGTTGATTGTCAATGGGAGCTTTCCCATCTCATCAACTTGAGTAAATGTTGTTAATGTGATTCAAAGACATAACCACCCTGTATAGTGTTATTGTTAATAAATGAATAGTACCCCCCTCCCTTTGTGGACTATTTGTGTGTTTTAAATCAACATTTTGGTTGATACCACTTTTTGTCTATACAGGTATTGGGCCAAATTTAACCGATGAGAATCTTATACAGAGTCTAGCAGCAAGTTTGCATCTCAGTTCATTTGCAATAGCAGGACAAACTGGCTCTCAGGTGAGTACAAACAAACAGGGAACATCATAAGGCAAACAACAGATGTTGTATAAAATGTAAAAAGATGAATCCAACGGAACCAGGAACAAAACACACCAAGGATCAGAAAACTGATACAAGAGGATATCTCGAAAATGTAAAAATGCTAAGAGTAAAAGCAAGATATACCAACAGGGTGTGGGGAAATAGGTGATAACAAGGGAGAATAACATGATAAAACAGATAAATAACAAAAAACCCAATAACACACGGAAATGCACTGAGACAAGCAATAAAAATTGCTGTGCAATAAACAACAAAGATATATGGTAGCAATAAAGACCGACGTTTCAAGTGGATATACCACCCTTCATCAGGGACAAAATATAAAAAACAAAAGTGTTAAGAACTATAAATAAGATAATGAACTAGACAAGTCCACCACTGTAATTATAGCACAATGCCAGTAATAGATGTTGACTACTAGACACCTAAGTTAACACTGTTAACAAATGTTGTGTTACCCTCAAGTGCACAAACATTTTGAGGTTCGGTCAGTCGGTTGGTTATTGTAAAACATTACTTACAAACCGTGGCTGTCGTGGTTCATGTCAATACAAAATTGGTAAATGTTAATTTGACTAATGTTTCTAATGTGATAATAGTTTAAAAACTATTTTGTCAATCAAACTTATTCGTTACAAGCAGAAAATAGTAATATTTTGACTATTTGGGTAAACAATTTTTTTTATGCTACCCTAATCTAAGGATAGGTCGCTGAAGGCAACACAATGATTTATTTTGTGCCTAATTTGGAACTTGATGCTGAGGTTTGTATTACCTGGGGACGCTTAACCTTCTAAAGGATGCCTGGTCTAATAACCAAACTGGAAGGCATATAATGGTCAAAAAGATTATCAGTATGAACATATTTCTGTTAAACATATTGGGTGAAAATTGATCCAACCTGAAGAAGAAAAAGGGTTTGAGCTTTATGGCCGGTGTGGTCACATCTAAGCCATATTATAAGCAATACAGAGTTGAGCCCCCTCTTGGTATAGTATATATCACTTTTGGGAGACAGTGATTTGACTGTACAAGTGCAGCATACAATGCTCAAAAAAGTAACTTACCAAAATACGCTCATAACTCTAAACATATAGTTACAACCTACAAATATCAAATTACAAAAGTATGAACTAATTGCTCCTTTCAAATTAGAGACATTGTTCACGAAAATCAATTAACAATTAAGAATTCTACAAAGAATGAGACAAGAGACAAAAGTGCAACTTGTATTTTCACACTTTGGTTTTTAACATTCATGATAGTGTTACAGGTATGTGTATGGGTTGCATTGATCAATTGAAGCATCCCCAATCCACACCTTAATCAGTTAATCAATACTCTGCATTTTGCTACATCGAGGCTGCATGTAGAAAAACCAAATGATAATTAAAATGAAAAACTTACTTTATTTTGGTTTTGGTCCCAAAGCATTGTTAATATTTAGTCAATCTTCACATTAAATAAATGACTTTAGTTTTGGAGTTATGAGCGTGTTTATTACTTTTTTGAGGGCTCTACAGTGTCGGAAATTCAAGGAGAATCCAAGAATCCATTCTCACAAAGATTCCTGCCGGTAAAGTTGCTAGAATCAAAGTTGATTCTCGTGGATAATCTGTCTGACACACTATTTGAATGGAGGAGAATCCTTAGATTCTCACTAGATGCTTTGCAAGAATCTAAATGGATTCTCGCACTAAATGGATTTTCGCACCCTTTGTCAAACTTCTGACCCTGGCTGTATATCACTAGCTCATATATACTGGCTGCTAAATGTGTGTGATTAAGTATCATATGGTGATCTATCAATTTAACAGTGATGTCTGCACTATCAGGCTGTATACCTACTTGGGGTTTGTAGTATGCTTCTTTCTTGCGTTAATAATGTCAACTATCTGGTTCAGAATACATATTTGACATTTCTGTTTTCTCACAACTTGAGAATTTAAGCTCACCTTTTGGTAGCTTTCCTCTGGAATTCTCTCCACAAAGTTATCAACCGCGATTGACAAGTGCTGTTAATTGATACCTAATAAGTCACTGACACCAGAGGGTGTCATACAACTCAAAAGGGGGTTGTACATGGCTGGAAGGTAGTACCTGCCAGTATCTATCTGTTCAGGATGCTTGAGTGAATCCTTATGTGGGCGGCCTCATGTAACTTTCTGCCAAACCATGACTTGTCTTGGTCATTGATCCTAACCTAGTCTGTAAGAATATCGTGCCCAGTGGCTGTGGCATGCATTTGGTACAGAACACTTTTAATTAACTACACACAGACCTTCTTCTAGAAATGTATGATTGAGTACACTGGCCGGTCAATTAAACAGGGACATCACTTTCTTATGGAAGTGAATAGCTAGATTTCTCGAGAGCAAGTTTGTTCAAGAAAAACATTGATATCTTTTTACAATTTCTTTTTCATGATTGAAAGGAAGAATTGAAATTTACAGGAACAATCTACCTGATGCTAAATTTTGCCAGGATTTATATTAACCTTGGTATTTGACTCCAATCATCAACATGGCATAGCGCCATCTATAGGTCTTGTATGCCATATATGATGATAAGCAAAACCTCTTTAGGCTGGCAGTTATAGACTCATTTGTGCACCTGTCATTTCACTTGCAACATGGATATAACACCTTTCGAGTATTCATTTTTTTGAGTACTTTGTATCCATGCAATGGAGAATATTACTACATAATTATGTAGGAGTCTGTATTTTCAGTTTGAGTCATAATGTTATAACCCACTAGTCTCTAGTGGGTAGAGAAAACTTCCCTAGTCTTCCCTAGCCTTCTCTAGCCTTCCCTCTTCTCTAGTGGGAAGAGAAAACACCCACAAAATCAGCTAGATCCTGGGACCCTCCACACGCCGACCCACCCACTAAGCCACAACCTTCAGCTAATCTTTCGCGCAGTATACCACCCTCGCTATATAGGTTTGATTGATTGAAAGCTTGGGGGGGGGGGGGGGGGGCAAGGGTTAGGGTTAATATCCCAAAAATAGAGTTATGAACAACTATATACCCACCTCTAACAATATATTACACTTAAGTGATTGTTGATTGTTTAGTCTGGTGGGCCTCACTCAAGGTTGAATTCAGGATCATGTTTGATATTTTCACTATTTCATGTATCACTGAAAGTTTTGTGAGGCCTGTGTCAAATGCATGTTTTTAATGCTTTGTTTTTAATTATCAATGTGCATTATTATGTCGGGTTTTTAATGTGTAGTTGTTTTTTTATTGCTTGTTATTGCTTGTATCTGTTTTTTATTATTGTAAAGCGCCTAGAGGCCTTTGCTGGTATTTCTGCGCTATATAAGAGCCTATTTATTATTATTATTATTATTATTATGTCTGTTTGCATTTGTCAATTAATTAAAGTACATTAGAAATGTCTTCATTTTAATGTTTTATTATACATAAACATAAAACCACTGTAACAATTTCAGCTTTTACAATGAGAACATAATCATTTGATTACCACGCATAATACACTATGAAATAAATGACATTTTAGGTTGAAAAAGAATCAGTTTCATCGAAAAAAGAAGATCAATTTTAGAAACTGAAAAAGGATTCGAGCAACAAAATTTATCTCCATATAAAGGCCAATTTGCATTGCATGCAACCACGAGAGTGTATATGTTGGGTGTAACCTTGTTTCTAATAAGCATTCCATTAAATGATCCAAACAAACTGGAAGCAAGATAGAGTCAGATAATCAAGAAATTAAAGGCATATTGTGCGATCTTTTTCATGGAATGCCCTTTATCTGTGATTTGTTCCTAGAATGCATTTTTGTAGTCAAATTACATTTATAACCATTAAACTGATTTATCATATAAGGTCGTCCATAATTTTCGCCATTTTCAGTTACGTACAAAGCGTACGTAAGAGGGGGGAGGGGGTCGAAATATACCCCAACCGTACGTAACTTAAATGGCGATCTTGAGAGGCGGGATTTTTTTTTTAAAGTACAAAATAAAATAAAATGTTGCCAAGAGAGGGGGGGGGGGGGGGTAAAAAGTTACGTACGCTCTGTACGAAGTGAAAATGGCGATAATTTTGGACGACCCCTAAGTTACAGAGCAATACGTTTCCTAATTACTTCAAAATCAGATTTTGAAATAGGTTGTCCTGGTACAAGGACAGTTTATTTTGGTTTTTTGGTTTTGTTTGTAAACAGAATTCATTGGTTTGACTGACACCTGTTAACTTCGTTTATAGTGTTTCCGGTTGTGACCGCAACTGTACACAAGCGTACACTCCCCTACAGAATGCTTTAAATTAGAAGCAGATTTCTATTATGATTTAGTAAAGTTATGTGATGGGATTTTTTTAACCAAAAATACAGTCAAAATTAGATTTATGAGTCCAGGAAAGTCTTTCCTGATAGTCAAACTTCATTATAAGAGAGAGAAAAATATGTGTAAAAATTTGAAAAATATTGACATTGCTTTAATGTGTGACTATGTGGTGCATAGTTCATCGTTCATCGCTACCATCTAAATGTATTGCCAACCAACGGCACAATTTTCACACACAAAATATTCAAAATTGAAAATTGAGAAGATTACTTAAAATGTAAACATTGTATACATTTCTATTCCTGACAGACTCAATTAGAACGAAATGCCGGTGTGTATATGAATGCTGACCAACCACCCTGTATGAAATTTATAGTGACAGAAGCCGATCTGAAACGACAAGAAGATAAAGTCAAGGATGTACGAGAGAGACTGGCCAAAGTCTTAGAAGGAGACCCAAAAGCAGTACAAGGTATGTACAAATGGGTTTAGGAATTTCACATTATTACTCATCAACAGGGTTGTAGCTAGACCAGATTGAGTGCTGGACAATTTTCACTACACTTACGAGTAAGTGTAGTGAACGAAGTGCAGTGGAGCAAGGAATGGGGTCCAAAGGCCTTCTTAATGCTTTTTTTAGGTTTTTTTAATGTACTCCTGGGGGTTCCTGCTACATAATTTCTTGTGTTATGATGCAGTTTAATGATTTTATCCACAAAATACACCAACAACAAACAAAGTACTTTGAAAGGAATTGGAAAGGGAACACAAAACTTGTACTTGTTTTTATCGTGACATTTTTGTAGAAAGCATGTTGGGCTTAATTTCACTGAAATCAGTCACAAAATCATTACATTCTAAAATCAAATTCAAAATGAATGTCAACCGGTAAGCAAACTCTAAATTACACATGTGAAAAACAATGCCATATTTGGGTTATTACACCTTAAAAGGTGTTTATCTTTCTGGAGACACCAAGATACTGTAACACAACTTAATTTCGCTAGAAATTTTATTTGGCTAATTTTGCTAGGAGATCCAATTCGCCAAATTAAATTTATAATGGTTATACATAGGAAGATGATACAAATTAGTGAAATTAAATTGCCGCAAAAAGTTGACTAAATGCTAATTCGCTAAATTAAGATGCCGTGAAATGTAACTGTTTTACAGTAATTAAGAAACATTTTATTGTAAGTTGCAACAAAAAATGCATTATTGAGTCCTGAAGCTACTCTAACATGGGTTGGGGGAGAGGTCAGATCAGCATTTTGTGTCAGGAGGTAATAACTTGCGCTATTGCTGATTTTACTGCGAACATGTCACCTATCTCTACCAACTGTCTCCGTCTCAACCCACTTTTGTGTTGTGAGTCTAATGCGATATCCACTGCGCCACATGTGCCTTTTTGACAGACAGTAAGTGTGTTGATGTGTGAACATGATGAGCTTAGTAGAGGGGCACATGATGACGAGGATGAGTAGACTGAAGGTGTTGAGACGTTCTTGTATTCTGTCACATTCTGCCAGACCACGCAACATGCAACTTAGTATATTATTTATACGTTGACCGCATCTGTCATTCCCTCAAACACACTGGGAGTAGAGCTCAAGCCCTGCAATAACCTGCATAGTGCATACAACCACGTGCAGCATTTCATTTAACCGGTGTAGCATCGCGAAATGCGACACACTTTTGAAGACTTGCGATGCTATTGCACAAATATGTAGCAAAAAGTGCAACGCAAAAAGATTCCCTACTTGATCTTTGATCACATACCATCAAAGCCAAACCTACAAAGATTGAGTTTTATCTTCAAATAAACTAAAAAAAGTATGATCAATCCTCAAGTATCGGCAGCTTATATATTGTTTTCGTCAGAGTTAAAAAGCCCATTGCTTTACACGTATGCGCAGAGCTCAATCTGTTGGTTTACGATTAAAACATGGCCGCGATCTGCGCATTATTCTAATAAGAGATTGTCATCATGACGTCACTTTTGATGTTGGTCTTGTTCCCATGCCGCCGAGTGTTACAAAAATAATTTTTGTTATCCAAAAACAAAACAAAAAAATTGTTTTTGTTTGGCCTAATGTTATAACATGACTTCAAAATCCAATTTACATCATTCTGTAATCATGCCAAGTTTTGCTTGAACATGTTTTTCAATGAATGAATCACATTGCAGATGATAGGTCATGCTGGGCATTTTTAAACAAGGTCATCATTTTCAGTTGATCCAACTAAAATAAAAGTTTGGTAAAGTAAGTAAAGTGTCGTGCCGATCTCTCTTTCCTTGGCGTTTGGGGCCAGACTCCTCCTTGTAATGTTTACCGTGGGGGGTTCGCCAATCCTTCCGCACAATGAGTCTGTTTTACCTTCCCAACATTAATTGATGCAGGTACCTATTTATTTATACACCTGGGTGAAGAGAGGCAAACATGTAAAGTGCCTTGCCCAAGGAACCAGACACTGGACCACACGTGCCCGATCCAACTACACCATCATTACAGAAACATTTAGAAAAGACAGACAAATAGATAATTGTTTTCTTTCTTTGGATATTTTTTAGCGTTTATATAACCATTGAATTATGTGCCAAAATATGAAATATGCTTCCATTTGTATTCACAAAATGTTCACAGATTTTCACAGGTTTTATGTCTGATTTCTCAAAATTAGGGCTGTTTTTGAAGCTATGTCCGGGGAAAAAACACAACCCGGTATGTCTATTATATTTGAAGAACCATGTCTGCTCCTCTGTGCATACATTGTAAAAGGGAGTATATTGAATCAAATGCGTCCTCGTTTTTGCGCGGAAAATCGACCAAAATATCCCCCCCGATCCCCCCGGGATTTGATCCAGTATATTGAATCAAATGCGTCCTCGTTTTTACGCGGAAAATCGACCAAAATATCCCCCGGATCCCCCCGACTATTTAGAAAAAGTGTCCTTGGTAAAATGAGAGGTGTTTTTTCCTGGCAAAATTTCCTCGTTTTTTGCTAACATAATGTTTTACAGTTTAGACGATTAAGTGATATTCTCTATAGGTACCATTGGAAACAAAACGTATAGCGGTTTTCTTATGATCACCTGTATAGCAGTGTCTTGGTTAATATGACTTATGGGATCGAAAGGGTTAAAATTGAGGGGATTTCCCAAACGAATTACTCACCACACTTGAATAGATTTATTGTATAACATCCCCAAAAGAGCTATTGTTAGCTGTGTATGGGACTGCACTTTATGGGGATTATAAATAGGTATCAACACATCTTGAAAGCAGGTCTTATAAATCATATAATGTGTTTTGGTCTCAGTACATTTCTGTGCGTAGGCATTCCCTACGGGAATCAAGGAAAACTGCATTTTCTTTTACCAATTTATCAAGTATATAGAATGCTAGGCATATTTATTTATTCATTGACAACAATGTAAGGCAGTTTTGATAGCAACCTCAAGTACATACATTTATACACCTTTTATTAAGGAGTAAAACAACCACATTACTCAACTAATCACATAGCAGG